>OZ004706.1:106433012-106766253 GCA_963924515.1 Vespertilio murinus | reverse complement strand
CTTACTGTTTTATGTTGTCCCATAGCTTTGTTAGGCTCTCCTCCTTTCTAATTTTTTTCTCCAATTACTGTTCATATTGGGTGTGTTTTGCTGCCCTCTCTTTTAACTCACGAATTCTGTCTACCACTTTTTCTAGTCTACTGTTGAAACCTTCCATTGTGTTATTATTATTATTATTATTACTTTAAATATATTTTATTGATTTTTTACAGAGAGGAAAAGAGAGGGATAGAGAGTTAGAAACATCGATGAGAGAGAAACATTGATCAGCTGCCTCCTGCACACCCCTACTGGGGATGTGCCCGCAACCAAGGTACATGCCCTTGACCAGAATCAAACCCAGGACCCCTCAGTCTGCAGGCCGACGCTCTATCCACTGAGCCAAACCAGTCTTGGCTCCATTTAATTGTAACTACTAGTGGCCTGGTGCACAAAATTTGTTCATGGGGCGCGGGTTCCTCAGCCCAGCCTGCACCCTCTCCAATCTGGGACCCCTCGAAGGATGTCCAACTGCCAGTTTACAGGGATCAGACATAAACCGGCAGTCGGACATCCCTCTTGTAATCTGTGACTACTGGCTCCTAACCATTCATCTGCCTGCCGGCCTGCCCGCTTACCCCTAACTTCCCCCTGCCATGGCCTATTCACCCCCAAATGCCCCCCACTACCAGCCTACTTGCCCCTAAATGCCCCTACCAGCTTGATCACACTCAACTGCCCCCCGTGCCAGCCTTTTCACTCCAAAATGCCCCCCAGCTATCCTGATCACCTCCAACTGACCCCCCACTGATGATGGCCTGCTTGCCCTCAAATGATCCCCCTGCTTGTCTGCTTACCCCCAACAACCCCACACCCCACAGCCCCACTGATCACCCACAACTGCCCTCCCCTCTTGGCCTCTAACCAACTCTGCCTTGGCCCCACCACCATGGCTTTGGCCAGAGAAATGTCCATATTATCACCTGGAAGGTCTCCCAGTCTAATTACCCTTTTATTATTATAGATAGAGGCCTGGTGCACAGGTGGGGATTGGATGGTTTTCCCTGAAGGGTGTCCCAAATCAGGGTGGGGGTTCCCTTGGGGCATGGGGTGGCGTGGGTGAGGGGTCTGTAGTGGTTTGCAGGCTGGCCATGCCCTGTGGGGTGAGGTTTCCCACAGGGGAGGCATGGCCAGCCTGGCTGAGTGGCTGAGGGCTGTTTTCAGGCTGGCCAAACTCCCTCCAGGGTGTGGGTCCCCACTGTGGTTTCTGGCCAGCCTGGGTGAGAGGCTGAGGGCTATTTTTAGAGTGGGGATTCCCACTGGGTGCCTGGCCAGCCTGGGTCAGGGGCTGATGGCTGTTTGCAGCTGGCCAAGCCCCCCAGCAGTTTCCCTCACCCCATGGAGGTGTGTCCAGCCTGGGTGAGGGGCTAAGGGCTGTTTTAAGTCTTTCCACAGGCCCTTCAGAGTGAGAGGTCACATTGGGGTTCCTGGCTAGCCTGGGTGAGGGGCTGATGGTTGTTTGAAAGCTGGCAATGCCCCCTAGCAACCTAAGCTTCCAGCCCATCCTTTTTTTCCTTTATTGTTTGTTTCAGCACCTCCTTGAGCAGAGGCCAGGGATGGCTGGAAACAAGTATCTGGGATTTATTTATCTTCTATAATTGAAACTTTGTAGCCTTGAATGGAGGCCAGGGCTGGCCAGAGTGGATTGGAAGCTTAGCTTCCTCCAACCCCAGCTTCCTGCTTGCTGCAGCTCCGTGGCTGCCACCATATTTTGGGGTTAATTTACATACTAACTCTAATTGGCTGGTGGGTGTAGTGGAGGTACAGTCAGTTTGCATGTTTCTCTTTTATTAGACAGGATATCAGTTTTGATCACCTCCTGATTCTTACATAAGTTTTTTATTTTGTCATCCTTCTGGTTTATGAACTAGAGGCCCAATGCATGAATTCATGCATGGGTGTGGTCCAGCCATCCCAGCCCCAATCAGGGTGGATCAGGGCTGGGCTTGTTGGGAGGAGGAGATGGTGGGATGTTGGCTGTCCAGCCTGCCTGGATCAGGGCCTGATTATGGTCCCTGATCAGGGCTATGCTGGTTGGGGGATGGGGCTTTGGGTGACTGGATAGCTGACCCCGCCCCCAATTAGGGTTAGGACAATGTTTGGGAGCAGTACCCGCCATTGGGAGGGTCTGTGGGCCAGCTGGATTCACCCCCAAATGCACTGGGTGTGGAGTGCGAATTGGGGTCAGCAGCCTGGGGGAGGGGCCATGGATGGTTGGCCGGCTGGCCCTTGCCCTGATTGTGGTGGGTGGGTGATCAGGGATGGGGCTGTTTGGGGGGAAGGGGCTGCAGGCCAATCAGGATGGTGGGGGGCCATTAGGGGCATGGATTGCCAGGGGAAGGGGCTGAAGAAGGTTGGCCACCCTTATTGGGGTGGAGGGATGGTATCAAGGGAGGGCCTGCCAGGGGTAGGGGCTGTAGGCCTATCATGGTGAGGTGGGCTGATGGGAGTGCATCTGGTGGGATGGGGAAGGGAAGGAATGGGGTATTTGGCTGGCAGCCCCAGCTCCTTTAATTTTTTTTTCAGACCTGGTTCTTATCATGATGGGAGAGTTCAGTCAGGGGCAGGCTGACAGGGAGGAGAGCCACAAGGTTGGCCACTGGCCCCACCCCCTGATCAAGTTGGTTCATCAGCCACAGTGGGCATCATAGCAACTGATTGTTAGGTCGTTATGACTGAGAAGTGCTCCATGCACATTCGGGTGACCAGTTGCTTGGTTGTTTTGGTCATGACACCTCTTGGCCTTTTATTATTATGATAACCCTTACTCTGAATTCTGTTTCTGACATATTACATGCCTCCGTTTCATTTATTTCCTTGTTCTAGTAATTCCTCCTTTTCTTTCTTTGGGGGTTGTTTCTTTGATCCCCATTTTTGCTGTCTTTTTCTGGTCCTGGGCACCCTGCTTGGAGTTTAAGAGGTTGAAAACCTTATCAGGGCAATGGTCTGGAAACTGTTAGCCCAGAGGCTGCATCTGCCTTGAATCTCACACCTTTATTGTCTCTGCTCTGAGTTTTATTCTCTTCTCTCATGGATCTGGTCCCTCAGTTGTCTGCTTTACTTTTTTTTTTTAATCCTCACCTGAGAGGATTTAAAAAATAAAAAATAAAGGAGAACATAAACCAGTTTGGCTCAGTGGCTAGAGCATCGGCCTGCAGACTGAAAGATCCCAGGTTCGATTCCAGTCAATAGCATGTACCTTGGTTGTGGGCACATCTCCAATAGGGGGTGTGCAAGAGGCAGCTGATCGATGTTTCTCTCCCGTTGATGTTTTTAACTCTATCCCTCTCTCTTCCTCTCTGTAAAAAAAAATAAATAAAATATATTTTGAGAGTGAAAGACAGAGAGAAATATTAATGTGAGAGAAACACACCTATTGGTTACCTCCTGCATGAGCCCTGATCAGGGCTGGTGCCAGGGAGTAGCTTGCAACTGAGGTATGTGCCCTTGGCTGGAATCAAACCCAGGACCCTATTTTCCATAGGACAACACTCTATCCACTGATCCAAACTGGCTAGGGCTCAGTTGTCTGCTTTAGATCCTCTGATGTGCAACTCCCTGTGATGACTCAGAGCTTTTTGGCATGCAATTTGCTGTGTAGCTCTGGCACCCATTGTAGGGTAGCACCCTAGGTCCCTCTGATGGCTCACTTGCAGGACTATCCTCTGTCCCCTGGGTGGGCACACTGGCTTGCTCTAGGTTGCCCCAGCAGTGCTTTCCAATGGCTTGGAGTGAGGTGTGTGCTGGGTTGCTCCAGGTAGCCACTGGAGAACTGCCCCAGGGACTAGGGAGAAATGGGTGTAGGTTGTTCTGGGGCACACAGTCCTAGGTCCTGTGTGGCCTGAGTGGGGCACATGCTGGGTTGCTCCAGTTCACCCCTCTTCAGTGTGGAGTAGGATTGGGTTTCTCTGAGTCACTCAGTCTGTGCTCCTCTGTCACCTAGGGTAAGGTGTGCCTTGAGTTTCTCTGGATGAACATGTCCCAGGAGCCTGGATGAAGTGGCAGAAGATTGCTCTGAGTCACATAAGAACTCCCCTGTGGTCTGGGATGGGGCATGCTCTGGGTTCCTCCGGTTCACCCTGACAGCAGGTCTTGGGTCTGGGGGTAGAGCGGGTGCCAGGTGGCTCCAGGTAAGGCTAGCAGCATGGTTCTGGGGTCTGGGGCAGGGGTGAAATGCAGGGTTCCCCATGGCTTGCACTCACTGCATGGTCTTGAAGCTGGATCCTAGGACACTGGGTGTTAGCAGGCTGGTGAGGAAACCTGGTGTGGGAGCTCACTCTGGTGACCCACACTGTGTACAGACATCTGGGGGCCTGCTGGAAGGTACTACACCACTTACTGCCAGGCACAGTGGTGGTTCCACATGGGTTATGGCTGGCAAGTGGCATTCTTTAGGCAACCTCTCCCCGGCCTTATTGAAAATTGTCTTCTCAGCTATATCAAATTTGTTACTTCATGGTGGATATTCTCTGATTTAGTTGCTTTTCTGGCCTGGCCTTAGGAAGAGGTGTAAAACACTGCTGTGTATTCAGCTGCCATTTTGCTTCCAGATCAAGGTGCTGGATCCCAAAGCAATTCTCATTTTTCTTTTTTTAACAAAAGAATGAATGGTTTCATGTTTGTTTGTTTGTTTGTTTGTTTAACAAAGGAAGGTTCCTCACTTTAATTTAATGAAGGTTGTCATTTTATTCCATTAAAATATTCCTGATGAAGCAATGCATTTGCAATAGTTTAAAGTTTCATTTTAGAGTAAAGGTATTCAAAAATTTAAAACATGTATGAACTTCATGTAATTCTTTTCCTTTTAGATCCAAAGCACTGTAAAACAATTTCTTATCAACTTTCTGTGGATATTACAGAAAAAAAGATAGTTGATGACAAATCATTTGATTTTGAAGTAGACAAAAGAAACATGTCCATCAGTAGTTGTGATTCTAGGACAGCATGTGGAAAGGTAATTAGTTTGTAATTTTTTTCTTGCTACACCTTAAAAATTAGTTTTACCTAAATGTATAAAAACTATCATGATCAATATGGCAGCTTGTGTACATAGCACATTTAATTATGTATCAAAAAGAATCGATATAGCCTGGCCAGCATGGTTCAATAGTTGAGCATCAATCTATGAAATAGGAATTCATGGTTTGATTTCTAGTCAGGACACATGCCCAGGTTTGGGGCTCAATCCCCAGTGGATGCATGCCAGAGGCAGCTGATCAATGATATTTCTCTCTCTCTCTGTCTCTCTTCCTCTCTCAATTTGAGATATATATATATATATATTTTAAAGGAATTGGTATAAGTTGCCTTTTAACTTCTCCTAGACTTTACAACAATACTTTACATATGTTTGTAAAAGCCTTTTTACTGTAAAAATGTAAATTGTACATTAAGGAACATTTGAAATCCTTTGAAAACTAAAAAGAAAGGGGAAAAGTCACCAAAACTCTCAATCACTTCCCAAAAAGATAATTATTAATATTTCAATAATTTCTAGACCTGCAATAGCCAATATAGTAGCTACTACCCTGTTTCTCTGAAAATAAGACAGTGTCTTATATGAATTTTTGCTCCCAAAGATGTGCTAGGTCTTATTTTCAGGGGATGTATTATGTTTCCATGAAGTAGGTCTTATTTTCGGAGGATGTCTTACTTTCGGAAAAACACCGTATTACATACAGCTAAACTTAAAATAATTAAAATTAAATAGAATTTAAGTTATTATTCTTTTTTGTTGTTGTTAGTCCTCACCAGAGGATATTTTTTCCATTGATTTTTTTTTTAGAGAGAGAGAATGGAAAGTAGGGGAGAGAGAGAGAAAGAGAGAGAGAGAGATGCAAGAGAGATACATTGATTGGCAGCCTCCTATAGGCACCCTCTGCACTCTTCAGTCCATAGGCCGATGATCTAACCACTGAGCTATCCATCCAGGGCTAAACTTCAATTCTTTAGTCACACTAGCCATATGTCAAGTATTAAATAAGCTGTGTGTAACTAATGGCTACCAAATTGCAGGGAAGATACGGAACATTTTTATGGTCACCAAAAGTTTTATTAGACAATAACCATTCTGGACATTTTTATGCAATGGTTTTTGTTAACATACTTGTAATTATATTATACTAGAGGCCCAGTGCATGATTTCATGTGTGGGTGGGACTCCTTGGCCTGACCAGCAATTGGGGCCAATCAGGGCCATCTTGTCCATTCCTTATCAGGGCCAATATGGGCTGGCCGGCTGGGAGGAAGGACCGTGGGAGGTTGGCTGTGGGAGTGCACTGAACACCAGGGGGCAGATACTGCATTAAGCATCTTCCCCCTGATGGTCAGTGCGCATCATAGCAACCAGTCAACAGGTTGTTCAGTCATTCAGTCACTTAGGCTTTTACATATATAGATATGTAATTTTTACCTTCTTTTAAATTCAATTATAAAAATATGTTTACCATGATATTGTGTAGCTTATATTAACATTATTTTAATATCTATGTACTTTTCCATATAACTTACCTAAGCATTCCCCTCTTATTGGGCATACAGATTATCAACAGTTTTTTGCTATACAAAATAACATTGCTTTAAATATCTTTGGGTATAAATTTATTTTTTATGTAAATATAATTCCTAAGAATAGATTCCTAGAAATTACACTACTGAGACAAGGTTTGTTTCTCTTGGGTGACATAGATTTTAAGGGGTGGCAGTGAATTGAAGTCCCTGACAAAATCAAATACAAAAACTGTATGGAGAAAGATTACTCATCCAGAACTCAAATTATTCCTATAAATTATCTTTCAAGTTCAATTACCTGCACACATGTGAAAGAACCAAGGACACTAGGAAACGACACCACATTTTTTAAAAAATTCAGAGAGATACTATCCAATAAGAAAAGACCTGCGAAGACTTTGGAAACTGAATTAATTTGTGTTTATGAAAATAAAATATTAGCTTCAAGATATTTGGAAGGAACAGAAAACTATAAAGTGACATAACAGGTTTGAAAAGAAAAAAATAAACTTACAGAGGTAAAAACAAAACAACTGAAATTGAAAACTTAAAAGAGAGTTAAAGACAATAACAAAGTTCATCATGGGGACAAAAAAAAGTTAAGAAAAACAAAAGAGAGTGGATGATGTGAAAATAAAATGAGAGGCCTAAAATGTATTTATTCAAAATCCCAGAAGGAAAGGAGAAAGATAATCAGGCAGAGGTAGTATTGAAAAAATTAATGGGAAAATTTTCAGAACTGATAAAAAGAGACTGACCCACAGATTTAAGCCCAATAAATCCCAAGCAATATGATTTTTTTTTAAAATACTACACTCTTCACAGTGGCAAATACATAGCACAACTTCAGACTTGATAAATTTAAGTTTTCTTTTCTTTTTTAAAAAAATATATTTTATTGATTTTTCTACAGAGAGGAAGGGAGAAAGAGAGAATTAGAAATATCGATGAGAGAGAGTCATCGATCAGCTGCCTCCTGCACGTCCCCTACTGGGGATGTGCCCACAACCAAGGTACATGCCCTTGACAGGAATCAAACCTGGGACCTTTCAGTCTGCAGGCTCATGTTCTATCCACTGAGCCAAACCGGTTTCGGCTAAATTTAAGTTTTCTTGATGAAATGTCTAGAGTAGCCAGACATTTCAAAAATAACAAAAGCAGAGAGTATAACCTCCCCGCTAGTAGAGGAAGAACAAAAAATAGAAAAATTTATTTGAAACATCCACAAAAAGACAAAAAAGAATAAAAGAGAAAAGCAGGTAGAAAATATCAAGGAATGTCAGCAATTATATTATATGTAAATAGAATAAATACTCCAGTTAGTAGACAAAGACTGCCAATTAAAAAATTAAAAGTCAGCTAAAACTCCAGCTTCCTGGAGTTGCAGGAAGCTCCAGGGTTTTTGGCTGGAGGCGCGCCTGTCTGTGGACTGGGCTCCTAAGAGGGGGGATATCTAAGGAGCAGCACATCTGGATCTGAATCCAAGAAATATCCGCAGAATTACAGGGGAGTGCAGCCAGCTCAGGACCGCCTCACCCCCAGCCCTCCATAGACCAGGGACACAGAGAGGGGGAAAAAGATAGAAAGGCTTTAGAGTCCTAGAAGTCATCCAGAAACACTGCCACCCAGAGGCTAAAGCACATATGGTCTCTAGATTGGCTTAAAAATCAGGACTTGTAATCAACACGGAGGAACAGTGAAACACAGGGATCTGCAACTACCGCCCAGACGGGGAACAGGCGTGCCAGACAGAACAACACAGAAACTGAATGACCTTCATTACAGCAAATTTTGTTTAATTTTCAATTTTTACTTTTTAACTGTTTAACTTTTGTTTTTTACCTACTTTAATTGCAAAGTTTACTCAAGAAATTTTTTCATCTGCCCTCACTTGATTTTACCTTTTTAATTAATTCATTTTTTATAGGTAATCAACATTATTACTACTACTATTTTACCTTTTTTATCTTATTTTCTTTTGTTTATTTTTATTACTACTTTTTAAGTGACATATTATAATCCTTTTTTTTCTTTCTTTTTTTTCTCTTTTTCTTCTTTTTCTTTCTTTTCTCTTTTTTCCCCCTTTGGGATTACTACTCAACAGACTATTTATACCTTTCCTTCTCCAACGCTCTATTCTAACTCAACCCTACCTTTATGCCATCACTCTCTTCCTAACCCTTTCCCTTTGGTGCCCTGCTTATCTTAACTCTTTACTGCTCTAGATTTTCCCTATTTTTTCTATTTATCCCCTCCTAAAATTTCACCCTTCCAGTGTATATCTAACCCCCAACCCCCTACTCCAAGTCCATTCGCACCTACCTTGTCGCTGTCCTTAAAAAAAAAAATCCTTCTCTCTACCCCTTTGTAGTTGTATGCTAAATGCTAACTATATCAAAGTTTTATGCTTTTTTGTAAGATTGGTTTGCTTATTCTGTTTATTTGATTGTATGATTTTGTTAGCGGGGTTCTAGTCACCTTTATTGGAGGATATTAATATTGCAAACGCTTTTCTGTTCAGTGCCTTGTGTGTTGTACCTGGTTGTGTTGTATTTTGTACCTTTAAATCTAAGCAGGAGAGAGAGAACTACATAAACAGGCGTCCTAAAAAGATAGATCATGGGGAGGCTAAGAAACAACCCGCCTATGAAAGAAAATCAGCCATCACCAGAAAAGGAAGTAAATGATTTAGAGGCAAGCAACCTACCAGAGCAAGAATTCAGAGTAATGATCATGGCATGGCTAAAAAGAATGGAAGACAAATTTGACAATATGAGTAAGACCCAAGAGGAAATGAAGAAGAACCAAGAAGAAATGAAAAATGACATAGCTACTGTAAAGAACTCAATAGAAAGCATCAAAAGTAGGCTAGATGAAGCAGAGGACCGGATCAGTGAGCTAGAAGACAAGATGGAAAAAAATACCCAATTAGAGCAGCTTTTAGAAATAAAAATTAAAAAGCAGGAAGAGAGCCTACGGGAACTTTGGGACATTACAAAGCAAAACAATATTAGAATAATAGGGGTTCCAGAAGGAAAGGAAACAGAGGAAGGCATAGAAAAACTGTTTCAAGATATAATGACAGAAAACTTTCCTGAGATAGAGAAGAAAAAATCCATACAAATACAAGAAGCTCATAGAGTCCCAAGCAAAATGAATCCCCAAAGACCAACAGCTAGGCACATTATAATTAAAGTGCAAAACAACAACGACAAAGCAAGAATCTTAAAAGCAGCTAGAGAGAGACAGAAGGTTACATATAAAGGAACCCCCATCAGACTAGCAACTGATTTCTCCACAGAAACTCATCAGGCCAGAAGGGAATGGGATGAAATATACAAAGTCATGCAAAGGAAGGGTCTGAATCCAAGAATACTGTACCCAGCAAGGCTATCAATCAAGATTGAAAATGAAATCAAGAGCTTCACAGACAAAAAAAGACTAAAGGAATTTATCTCCACCAAACCAGCAATGCAAGAAATGCTAAAGGGTTTACTGTAAAAATAAAGAAATAGGAAGCAAAGAAGGAACACAGGGGTATAGAATAAAAATGGCATCAAATTCCTACTTATCAATAATAACTTTAAATGTAAATGGTTTAAATGCTCCAATCAAAAGACATAGGGTAACAGAATGGATACAAAAGCAAGACCCATATATCTGCTGTATACAAGAAACACACTTCAGAAAAAAAGATGCACACAGGCTGAGGGTGAAGGGATGGAAAAAGATTTTCCAGGCGAACGGAAATTAAAAAAAAGGCTGGGGTAGCAATACTTATATCTGACAAATTAGATCTCAAAGTGAAGGACATAAAAAGAGATAATGAAGGCCACTTCATTTTACTAAAGGGAGCAATCCAACAAGAAGAAATAACCCTGGTAAACATATATGCACCCAATACAGGAGCACCCAAATACATAAGAAACTGCTGGAGGACATTAAGGGAGAGATTAATAGCAATGCAATCATAGTAGGAGATTTTAATACTCCACTGTCACCTCTGGACAAATCATCTAAACAAAAAATCAATAAAGAAACGTCAATCCTAAATGACGTACTAGACCAGATGGAATTAATCGACATCTTCAGAACATTTCATCCCAAAGCCACAGAATATACATTCTTCTCAAGTGCACACGGGTCATTCTCAAGATAGACCACATGTTGGGACATAGGCAAAGTCTCTTCAAATTCAAGAAGATAGAAATCTTATCAAGCATTTTCTCAGATCATAGTGCCATAAAATTAGAAATCAACTACAATAATAATAAGCCAAAGAAATTAAACACATGGAGACTAAATAGCATGCTATTGAACAAAGACTGGGTTACCAGAGAAATCAAGGAAGAAATCAAAAACATCATGGCAACTAATGACAATGAAAACACAACAATCCAAAATCTATGGGATACAGCAAAAGCTGTTTTGAGAGGGAAGTTCATATCCCTACAAGCCTATTGCAAAAAACAAGAAAGAATGGTAACAAATTATCTAACCCTACAACTCAAACAGTTAGAAAAAGAACAGCAAGAAAGGCCCAATGTAAGCAGAAGGAAGGAAATAATAAAAATCAGAGCGGAGATTAACGACATAGAGACCAAAGACACAATACATAAGATCAACAAAACCAAGAGCTGGTTCTTTGAACGGATAAACAAGATTGATGAGCCTCTAGCCAGGCTAACCAAGAAACAAAGAGAGGACCCAAATAAACAAAATCAGAAATGAAAGAGGTGAAATAACAACAGACCCTGCCAAAATACAAAGGATTGTTACAAAATACTATGAACAACTCTATTCCAACAAACTGGACAACCTAGAGGAAATGGACATATTCCTAGAAAAATACAACCTTCCAAAACTCAATCAGGAAGAATCTAAAAATCTCAATAGACCAGTATCTTGGGAAGAAATTGAAGCAGTCATCAAAAAGCTTCCAGCAAACAAAAGCCCAGGGCCAGATGGCTTCACAGGAGAGTTTTACCAAACATTCAAGGAAGAACTAAAACCTATCCTCCTCAGACTTTTCCAAAAAATTCAAGAGGAGGGAACACTGCCAAACTCCTTTTATGAAGCCAGCATCACCCTAATACCAAAACCAGATAAAGACAACTCAATGAAAGAGAATTACAGGCCACTATCCCTCATGAACATAGATGCCAAAATCCTCAACAAAATTCTAGCAAATCAGCTCCAGCAGTACATCAGGAAGATCATACACCATGACCAAGTAGGATTTATTCCAGGAATGCAAGGATGGTACAATATCTGCAAATCAATAAATGTGATACATCACATAAACAAATTGAGAGATAAAAATCATATAGTCATATCTATCAATGCAGAAAAGGCATTTGATAAAATCCAACACCCTTTCCTGATAAAAACTCTCAACAAGGTGGGAGTACAAGGATCATACCTCAACATAATAAAAGCTATATATGATAAACCCACAGCCAACATCATACTCAATGGGCAAAAACTAAAACCATTCCCACAGGGACAAGGAACAAGACAGGGATGTCCACTCTCACCACTCCTCTTTGACATAGTACTGGAAGTACTCGCCATTGCAATTAGACAAGAAGAGGAAATAAAAGGCATCAAAATTGGAAAAGAAGTAAAGCTGTCACTATTTGCAGATAACATGATATTGTTCATAAAAAACCCAAAAGACTCCATCAAAAAGCTAATAGACTTAATAAACGAATTTGGCAATGTAGCAGGATACAAAATCAATGCCAAGAAATCAATGGCATTTCTCTACACCAATAGTGAACTTACAGAAATAGAGACTAAAAAAGCAATCGTGTTTACCATCACACCAAAAAAATTAAGATACCTAGGAATAAACTTAACCAAGGAAGTAAAAGACCTATATGCAGCAAACTACACGACACTGAAAAAAGAAATAGAGAAAGAAGTAAACAGATGGAAGAACATACCATGTTCATGGATTGGTAGAATCAACATCATCAAAATGTCCATACTTCCCAAAGCAATGTACAAGTTCAATGCACTCCCCATGAAAATACCATGGACATACTTCACAGACCTAGAAAGAACTCTCCAAAAATTCATTTGGAACAATAAAAGACCCCGAATAGCCTCAGCAATCTTGAGAAAGAAGAGTAAAGTAGGAAGAATCTCAATACCAGATTTCAAGCTGTATTACAAAGCAACTGTTCTCAAAACAGCATGGTACTGGCACAAGAACAGACATATTGATCAATGGAATAGATTAGAGAATCCAGACATCAACCCAAATCAATATGCTCAATTAATATTTGACAAAGGAGGCATGAGCATACAATGGAGTCAAGACAGTCTCTTCAATAAATGGTGTTGGGAAAATTGGACAGATACATGCAAAAGAATGAAACTAGATCACCAACTTACACCATACACAAAAATAAACTCAAAATGGATACAGGACTTAAACATAAGATGGGAAACCATAAAAATACTAGAGGCATCCACAGGCAGCAAAATCTCAGACATATGCCTAAAGAACTTCTTCACTGATACTAACCCTAGGGCGATGGAAGCTAAAGAGAAAATAAACAAATGGGACTACATCAAAATAAAAAGCTTTTTTACTTCAAAAGAAACCATCAACAAAACAACAAGAAAACCCACTGTATGGGAGAACATATTTGCAAACGATATCACTGATAAAGGTTTAATCTCCAACATCTACAGACAGCTTATACAACTCAATAAAAGGAAAATGAATGAGCCAATTAAAAAATGGGCAATGGACCTAAATAGAATCCTCTCAAAAGAAGAAAGAAGGAAGGCCAAGAGGCACATGAAAACATGCTCCAAGTCACTAATTATCCGAGAGATGCAAATCAAAACAACAATGCGGTACCATCTCACACCTGTCAGAATGGCCAACATCAACAAAACAACAAACAACAAATGTTGGCGAGGTTGTGGAGAAAAAGGAACCCTCCTGCACTGCTGGTGGGATTGCAGGGTGGTGCAACCACTGTGGAGAACAGTATGGAGCTTCCTCAAAAAACTGAAAATGGAACTCCCATTTGACTCAGTAATCCCACTACTAGGAATATACCCCAAGAAACTAGAAAGACCAATCAGAAAGGATATATGCACCCCTATGTTCATAGCAGCACAATTTACAATAGCTAGGATTTGGAAACAGCCTAGGTGCCCGTCAGCAGATGAATGGATCAGAAAACTATGGTACATCTACACCATGGAATACTATGCTGCCATAAAAAGGAAGGAATTCTCATCATTTGCAGTAACCTGGATGGAATTGGAGAGCATCATGCTGAGTGAAATAAGCCAGTCAATGAAAGAGAAACACTACGTGACCTCACTCATTTATGGATATTAAAGAACATTATAAACGAATGAACAGAAAGATAGATATAGTGACAGTAAAACAACAGGCAGACTGCCAAACGACAGCGGGGGGGGGGGGGAAGGGGGGAGGGAGAACTGGGGGAGATAAGAGATCAACCGAAGGACTGGTATGCTTGCATATAAGAATAACCAATGGACACAAAACTTTGGGGAGGGAGGGCATCTATGGGGGGGGGGGGCAATGATAAGCTATGTACACAGAGAATACCTTAATAAAAAAATATTTTTAAAAAAGCTTCAGAACAATTCCCATACCCTTTAGATCCTGTAGTTCCACTTTCATATAAGTTCTATCCCAATAAACTATTTATGGATTTCTGGGGAAAAAATTTAAAAGTCAGCCATATATTGTTTATAAGAGGCACATTTAAAATATAAGGATACAGCCTGGGTGATGTGTCTCAGTGGTTGAGCAACAATGTATGAATCAGGAGGTCACCTTTCAATTTCATGTCAGAGCATATGCTCGGGTTGTAGACTCAATCCCCAGTAGGGTTGTGCAGGAGGCAGCTGTTCAATAATTCTCTCTCATCAATGTTTCTAACTCTCTATCCCTCTCTCTTCCTCTCTATAAAAAAATCAATAAAATATATTTAAAAATAAAATAAAATATAAATAAGTAAAAATAATATATTGTGAAAATAATAATGAGCATTACTAATGAGAAAGAGGATCACTTAATAATCATAATAAATTTAATCTACCATGAAGATATAACATTACAAAATATTTCCCATATTAATATAGTTTTTAAATATATAAAAGAAAATTTCATAGAAATAAAAATATTTCAATTTATAATCTAATGGGATACTTTAACTTACCTCTCACATAATTGAGAGGAATATTAGACTAAAAGAGAGCTGTAATACAATAGAATACTTGAACAGCTCATTTAACAAATATGTTCATGGAAGGGAAGATTAAATAGTTTAAATATGACATTCTTCCAAAATTTCAAATTCTAACAGGATGGTATATTTGTGTATATGTGGAAAAAAGAGGTATTGGCAAGTTGATTCTAATATTTACATGGAAATATAAAAAATCTAGAATAGCCAAGACATTCTTGAGAAGAATGCTGGGAAGGATGGAAACAGTCTATCAGAAAATTTAAGACCTATCTTATATAATAAAAGGCTAATATGCAAATCAACCAAACAGTGGAACAACCAGTTGCTATGGTGTGTGCTGACCACCAGGGGACAGACACTCGATGCAGGAGCTGCCCCTTGGTGGTCAGTGCAGAGGCTTCCACAACAGGAGCTCTGCTCAGCCAGAAGCCCTGAGCCAGCCTCACAGCTGATGATAACAGCAGTGCTAAACGGCATCAAACCAAGCAATAAGAAGCTAAGGAGCGAGCAGGCAGTGGTCAGGAGTGAGGGGTCCCAGAGTGCGAGAGGGAGCAGGCCAGGCTGAGGGACACCCCCCTCCATGCACGAATTTCGTGCATCAGTCCTCTAGTTATAAAATACGTGATTAAGATTAAAGTGTAATATTAGGGCAAGATAAACAAAGAATAAAAGGTCCAGAACAGACTCACACATACATAAACATCTGATATAATAACACCAATGGCACTACAAAATAATGCAGAAAGAAAGTCTTTTTAAAACATAGCTCTGAGACAGTCAGGTATCCATAGTTTTTTAGTGAAATTGGAACCACTATCTCACATCATATGTAAAAATCAATTCTAACTGGATTAAAAACCTTAATGTGAAATGCAAAAATGCAAAGATTTCCTTTATATAGGAGAATAGCGATATTACCTTATGTTAGGGAAAGATTTACTAACTTATGAAAAAAGCAGTATCCATAAAAGATTTGATAAGTTAAAATTAAAGATGTGATCCTGGCCAGTGTAGTTCTGTTGGGCATTGTCCCTTGCACTGAAAAGTTGTTGGTATGATTCTTGGCACAGGCCTGGGTTGTGGGCTCCACCCCCAGTAAAGGGCATGTAAGAGGCAGTCAACCAATTTTTTGCTCTCACATAAGAGTTTCTCTCTCTCTCTCTCTCTCTCTCTCTCTCTCTCTCTCTCTCTCTCTCTCTCTCTCTCTCTCTCTCTCCTTCTCTCCTTTCTTCCCTCCCTCCCTTTACCTTCCTCTTTCTCTAAAAGCCAATTAAAAATCGTATTAAAAATTAAAGTTATGAAAGATAAGCCAAGAAGGGGTAGATATTTGCAGCACATGTGACATATATATGAGTTTATATCCTAAATGTAAAAAGACATGAAAAGTCCATCTAATAAAAAATGGGCCAAAAAAAATTGCATACTTCTCAAAGGAGAAGATTCAAATGATCTATAAATATATATAAAGGAGTTCAACCTCATTAGTAATATGGGAAAGGAAAAATAAAACTACAGTTAGGGATCCATACATACCTACATACGTATCATATTGGCAAAAAATATATTTTAAAAATTTAGGTCTGATAATACTGTATTGGAAAGGATATAGAGCAACAATTGCTATTATTTGCCTCTGGTGAGAATATAAATTGGTACAACTTGAAAATCATTTTGGCATTATCTAGTAAACTAAAAGACAGACATATCTTGGGATTTAGCACTTCCTCCTCTTGGTATAATATCCAAAAGGAACGGATACCAGTATACATGCATAAGAATACTCACAGTGTCATCGTTCATAATATACAAATGAAAGCTATTGGACTATAGCTACGTACTGGGACATGTATGAATGTTGACAGAAAAATAAAATATTGAAAATATATAATGTATGATTCCATTTCTGCAAAATTTAAAATGGGAAAGTTAAACTACATTGTTTAGAAATTAGGACTGGTGGTTATGTCTAGGAAGGATATTAGCTTTGGGATAGACACTTTGAAGGCTTCTAAGTATTAGCACTGTGCTTTCTTGACTCAGGAGGTGAAAACAGGGGCATTTATAATTACCCATTAACAAAATAGCATGTTTAACAACTATATGAATGTATTTCACTCACAGTGTCATCGTTCATAATATACAAATGAAAGCTATTGGACTATAGCTACGTACTGGGACATGTATGAATGTTGACAGAAAAATAAAATATTGAAAATATATAATGTATGATTCCATTTCTGCAAAATTTAAAATGGGAAAGTTAAACTACATTGTTCCTGGTCAAAAGTGAAAAATGTATGATCTTCTAAAACAAATGGCAACATTTAGATTAAAAAAATTGGGTTGTTTCACTGTTTAACCCTAGCAATTCTTTGTTTCTAAAGCTTTTAATTGATTTTTAGAGAGAGAGGAATGGGGAGAGATAGGAAGATAGAAACATTGATGATAGAGAAACACCTATCAGCTGCCTCCTGCACACTCCCTACTTGGGTTTGAGCCCACAACCTGGGCGTGCGTTTTGACAGAATCCAACCAGTCATCTCTTGGTTCCTGGTCAAAACTCAACCACTGAGCCATCCTGGCTGGGCACCCCTAGGAATTCCTGTATGCATTTGAGCACAATTCAAGATTAGGAATAAGTAGAATCAAATTGAATCTTTTATTTTATTATAAAATATTCTTGGGGGGAAATTCATATCCCTATCAAATACTACCTGTAAAATAATTAAACTTAGATATAAATTAGGAGTTTTCTGTATTTCTTTTTTATTCTTCTCTCCTCCCTTTGCCCCCACCCCTATATTTCTTTCTTCATCTTCCCACATTCTACTAATGTTTTGCTCAGATAAACATTTTGCTTAAGATCACCTTTGAAGAGACACCAGATACTGCAGCTGGGATTTAAAGTCAGTTTACTAAAGTATAATTTATGTAGAGTAAAATATACCTTTTCTGGATGTATGGCTCTGTGAATTTTAATCACCACTATAATCAAGATACAGAATATTTTCATTGTAGTGGGTTGTTCTTTTACCTTCTGTTTTGTTTTTATAGTATTTAATATGTGTGTAGAGTAAAACAAAAACCCTTTAAAGAGATATGTAATGTCAGATTTTTGCCAGAACGTTTTGTCAAGTTATCTTCAGAGATTAGGGTCAATATTTAATGATGTCTAAGGATTATTCCCTGTCACTGAAGCAGGGCCATAAATTTAAATTAAGAAATGATTTGTATCATTGTCTAGCAAGCAAAGGGTGTCTTATCTAAATGTGTTCTATGTGAAATAATTGACAGTTCAGAGTCCTTCTCTCTCTTGTGGCTTATAGATCGTGAGTGATGAACTCATGGAGAAGCACTATAAACATGGGAGCAAGTTTCTGACTTCATTTCCAGATGGGACAACACAAATATTGTATCCTTTACAGCAACAAGTTACTTTTATTAGCTTTATTTCTTCACAAAAAGATAAAATACATTAAAAAATATTTTTAAAACAGATATTACCCCCAAATTCTACCAACCAAAGAAAAGCTGTTAACATCTTTTCATATATCACTTCTTACTTTCCTTATGGACATACACTTTTTAAAAAATCAGTTCTTCCACTATTCATATTTTATAACTTGCCCCCCCTTCGCATATATTATACAACAGATAATGTTATGAGTATATAAAGTGCAATAAATATTGAACTATAACACCATTTTATAACCACACTAGAGGTCCAGTGCACGAATTTGTGCACCTTGAAAGGAACTGTGGGCTTTGAGACTGTGGTGGGCACAGGGGTGGATTTTGGCCCATCCTCCATGACCCTGCCTGTCCCCTCCCACCTCGGCCCCCAGTCCCCTCTCTGCCGGCAGCCCTGCTCCCACCACCACTGATCCCATGGGCCTGCCAGCCAGGGGGAGAGTTAGGGGAGGGACCTAGAAGGTTGGCCGCTGGCCCCAAGAAGGGAGCCAGCCCTCGGCCCTACTGGGAAAGGGGCCATATCCACCACCACCCACCCCTGGTTCCCCATCCCAGCCCAGGGGCCTGCTAGTGGAGGGAGGAACCAGGAGATTGGCTGGCAGGCTCATCAGCCATCAGGGTCTTCGAGCTAGGGAAAGGTCCTTCCTTGAGCATCTGCCCTCTAGTGGTCTGTGTGATCATAGTGACCGGTCATTCTGGTCATTCTGGTCATTCCAGTCATTCTGTCATAACAGCTGCTTAGGCTTTTATATAGAGATTTGATTCACATAAAAAGCATAACATTTTAAAATAAAAACAGTATCTCCTGTTTTGAGAATGCTTTCCATTTTAAAGGTCTTTCTCATAAATTGAAATTATTCACAGCATAGTCAGGGACGATTAGAACAATGACCTTATCTGATCTCAGCTACCCATCTGGAAACTTAGCCATCATCCGAGTGCCCAACAAGATCCATGGTTTCACTTGTATAGTCCAAGAAGACATACCCACTAACCCTGCAATCCTGGCAGTGCTGGATTCTTCTGGCCAAAGTTCCTGCTATCATCCCAATGGAAATGTCTGGTAGGCTTCTAGTTTCCTCCTGCTACCATTGTGCTTCCTGGGCTTGTGAAATTTTATTTTTCCTTTTATTTTTCCAACTTTATGAAATATAATTGACATACGACATTGTGAAAATTAAAGGTGTACAACATCATTGGTTTGATATACTAAACAATTTCAAAATGATTATCACCATAGAATTAGTTAACACATGCATCATGCCACTTAATTACCTCTTTTGTGTGTATTGAGGACACGTAAGATATACTTTGTTACCAATTTTCACATATGTAATATAGTATTATTAAGTATAATTACTATGCTATACATTCGATCCCAGAGCTTATTCATCTAATAAATAGAAGTGTTAGTTTTTTCTTTAAAATGATAAAAATTGCTCTAAGAAATTTTATTTAAATCAATGGTCTTGAGAGAGACAGAATGGTGGAAGACTAGATGGATGAGTTCTGAGCCTTGTCCTGAAGCAGAAAGACAGAACAGCTGAGGGTCGCGCTTATTTATTAGCAAGCTAACAGACAGGCAAACTCCAGGAGAAAGTGGGGGTCTGCTGATCAGGGTGCCCCTAACAGAGAAGCACCCATGGCGGGGCTGGGTCCCCTCCAGGAGCTACCTACGGGCTTGGACGGGCGAATCTCGCCATCTTTAAAGGAAGAGTGGATCTTGTCAGAGGCCTGAATACCCACAGCCGCAGCGACCACAGAGTAACTGTGAGCCCCAGAACACTGGTCCCAGGTGGCTCGAACACTTGAACTCAAAGGAGCACTCCATGGCACAGAGAAAAGGTCAGATTTCATGGAGATAGGGTGAGTCCCTGTGCAGAAGACAGGATCCCGCGAGACTGGAGCAGTGTTTACAAGAAGCCCCTGGTTGTTGGGCTGGTGTCACCTGTGACTGTGGATGGGCTCCTAATAGGGTAGATATTTAAAAAGCAACACATTTTGATCTGACTCAGAGGCATATCTGGAGAATTACAGGGGAGTGCAGTCGGCTCAGACTTGCCCCCCGCCCACCCCACAGATCAGTATCACAGAGAAGAAGAAAAAAAAGCTAGAGAGGGAGAAGAGGTCAACAAGATGGCGGCGTTAGGTAAACACTCCTAAACGGCTGCCGGGCACAACAAGTCCAAGGGAAAACAACTATAAAACGTCTATCTCCCAAGAACCAAACGAAAGCTGTCTGAGAGGAAGCCCTACGACTAGACTGAAATGAAAGAGGAGAATCCAGGACACAAGCGCTTAAAAACCGAGGTAGGGAGGGCGTGGAAACGATAAGGGCTAGGGGCAGATCCAGGTTGGCGAAGGGTGGTGCTTTCTTCAACCTGAGGAGAGACGAGCGCCCAATCTCTCTGAAATCCAGTTTCTAGGGAGAGGCTAGACTGTCTGCTATCGGGTCAGAAAGTGAGGCAAGTTGCTTGCAGAACTGGGATTGTTTACTGTGCTGTGGTGCAAGATGCGGAGAGAGGCGGGGACGCCATCAGAGAGGCAGCAGACGGGCAGCCATCACTGTTGGCCATGCCCCAGCCTAGTGATGCCCTGAGACTCTGCCCCTCACAACACATCCTAGCTACAAGCATCAGACTTTGCATATGAATGGCCCTCTCTGTTGCAGTTTAACAAAAATTTCAACCTGGGGCAAACAGATCCAAGGAGGACAGGACTGTGGTTCATGCTGTAGCTTCTGTGACAGTACTGGCCTCAGACAGTAGCTGAACTCTACCTCATTGAGACCCAGAAACCAGAGTTCTAGTGCTCAGTTTCAATCCCTCACACCCATAAGTGACACATTCTGGAGACAGTCTCAGTGAGCACCAAAGCCCCACTGAAACGAGGTGTCTCTCCAGCGCAGCAGTTCTTCCTTTATAGACACAGCAGGTCCTCACAGACAATTGGCCTGGAGGTCAATTCCTCCCAGTGTACCAACAGCAATCAAGGCTTAATTACACCAAGACTTTGCATTAAGCCCACAAAGGGATATAGCAAAAGCTACCACCTCAGGTGATTGGGGAAGCTGAGCTACTGACCCCTATAGGTCACCAACCACACAAAGCCACTCCAAGGAGACAGCCAAAATGAGGAAACACAGAAACATGACACGAATGGAAGAGATGGAGGAGAGTAAGCTACTGAACAACACACAATTCAGAATTACATTTCTAAGTTTACTCAAGAATCTTCTAAAAACTTTTGAGAAACTTGATGAGACCTCCAAGAAGCTTGGTGAGACCTTCAAGGACCTTAATGAGAATACCAAAAAAAAAAAATGGAAAAGGACCAGCCAGAAATTAAGATTACAAAGTCTGCAATAAAGAATATACAGAAACCCAACTATAGATCAACATGCACCAAGAATCAAACCAAAGAACTGGAATATAAGAAGGCAAAAATTACCCAACCAGAGAGGCAAAAAGAAAGAAGAATCCAAAAGTGTGAGGATAGTGTAAGGAGCCTTCAGAACGGTTTAAAATGCACCAACATCTGATTTTTGGGGTGCCAGAAGAAGAGAGCGAACAGAATATTGAAGGCTCAATGGAAGAAATAATGACAAAAAACTTTCCATACCTGGTGAAAGAAATAGACCTACAAGTTCAGGAAGCGCACAGGACCCCAAACAGGAGGAATCTAAAGAGGAATACACCAAGAAACATCATAATTAAAATGTCAAGAGCAGATGAAACCGGTTTGGCTCAGTGGTAGAGTGTTGGTCTAAGGACTGAAGGGTCCAGGGTTTGATTCCAGTCAGGGGCATGTACATTGGTTGCGGGCACATCCCCGGTAGGGGGTGTGCAAGAGTTAGCTTGTCAATGTTTCTCTCTCATTGATGTTTCTGGCTCTCTATCTCTCTCCCTTCCTCTCTGTAAAATATCAATAAAAAATATATTTTTTTAAAAATAAAATAAAATAAAATTTCAAGAGCAAAAGACAAAGAGAAAAATCTTACAAGCAGCAAAAGAAAAACAACTAGTTACCTACAAGGAAATACCCATACAACTTTCAGCTTGATTTCTCAACAGAAACTATGCAGGCCAGAAGGGAGTGGCAAGAAATTTTCAAAATGACGAACAACAAAAACCTACAACCAAGATTACTCTACCCAGCAAAGCTATCATTCAGAATTGAAGGTCAGATAAAGAACTTCACAGACAAGAAAAAGTTAAAGGAGTTCATCAACACTAAACCAGGATTACATGAAATGTTGAAGGATATTCTTTAAGAAGAAGAAGAAGAAGAAAAAGGTAAAGGTAAAAAATTAGGAACAACAAAAAGACATCAAATACATACCTACCAACAAGTGAATCTAAAAATTAATAGAATAAAAAAAAAATCTGGCCGAAACTGGTTTGGCTCAGTGGATAGAGCGTCAGCCTGTGGACTGAAGGGTCCCTGGTTCAATTCCGGTCAAGGGTATGTACCTTGGTTGCGGGCACATCCCCGGTGGGGATTGTGAAAGAGGCAGCTGGTCGATGTGTCTCTCTAATTGACATTTCTAACTCTCTATCCCTCTCAATTCATCTCTGTGTAAAATCAATAAAAAATATATTTTTTAAAAAATCTGAAGAACAAAATGGAGTGGTGAATATAATAGAATCAGAGAAATAGAAAGGGATTGGACTAACAATTCACTGAGGGATGTGGGAAGAGATTGGACGATAATCTTACATCTATGGGTGAAGACAGTGGTGGGGGTAGGGGTATGGGGTGGGGTTGGGAATCAGGTGGAGGGGAACTAAGGGGGGGGAGGAACACCTGTAATAATCTGAACAATAAAGATTTATTTTTTATTTTAAAATAGGGGGGAAAAAAGATCCTTAATAAACCCCAGCCATCTTATAGCTTTCACCAATAGTAAGAACTGTATTATTTTTTATGTTTTCTATATAATTATTGGAATAATATATGCTAATGTTGATTGAAGGCTTATTTGGCCAGATACTATTTTAAGGACGTTACCTGAGTTTAATCTACATAACAACTCTGAGAGATAAGTAATATTATTAGTTCCCATTTTATAGGTGTGAAAAATACAACACAGAAAGACTATGTACCTTAACACAAGTCTCACATGTCTTAAGTGGCAGAGCTTGAATTTAAACTCAGGATTCATATTTATATATTTGGTGTCCCCAAAAACTGTATACATACTCGTTTCTGTAGATCCTCTTAAATTCTGAAAATGAACTGTATGTTAATAAACACTGACTTTATTAAAAAAAAAAAAAAAAAAAAAGCTAGAGAGGCTTTAGAGACCTAGAAGTCAACCCAGAAAAACCACCACCCAGAAGATAAATCACAAATTGAGCATAGTGTAATAAAAAATCAAAGCAAGGCCCACTTAAAAATCAGGACTGGATTACAACACTGAGGAGCAGTGAAACACAGGGAATTCCAATACTGTCCGGACTGGGAAACAGGCGTGCCAAACAGAGTGATAGAGGAAGTGAATGAACTTCACTACTACAAAGTTTATTTAATTTTTTTTAATTTTTGTGTTTTTTTATTTTCATTATTTGCAACACTTACTCAAGAAACTATTTTTTCATTTTTCCTCACTTGAATTTACCTTTTTAATTAATACATTTTTATTTGTAATCAGCATTATTTTAAAAAATATATTTTTATTGATATTTTACAGAGAGGAAAGGAGATAGAGAGCTAGAAATGTCAATGAGAGAGAAACATCGACCAGCTGCCTCTTGCACACCCCCTACTGGGATGTGCCCACAGCCAAGGTAAATGCCCTTGACTGGAATCGAACCTGGGACCTTTCAGTCCAAAGACCAATGCTCTACCACTGAGCCAAACCGGTTTCGGCTAATCAGCATTATTAATACCGTGTTTCCCCAAAAATAAGACATACATAAAGGTTTCCTTCTGAGTGAAATATAAGGCATCCTCCAAAAATAAGGCCCCCAGGCTCTGTCTCAGAAAGAAAATTAATTTACCTTAAACGCCTGACTGGCGTCTAGCAACCAGTGACATTAATCGGAGTCCTGACGTCACTGCTGTGTGGAGGTCAGAATGAGAGGTGAGCGGGGGTGGGAGAGAGGAGGAGACTTTTGCAGATGCATTTAAAACAGGAGGATTAGAGCAGACAGGATGCGGTGAGTGCTGGTGAGTGCTGGTCTGTCTCTGGTGACACTACCTGATGATCGCGGCGGCCTTCATGATGATTGAAGGTTCTCAGTCAGTGGCAGACCCTGCTCCAGCCCAGATCTAGGCCCCAGCAAGCCCAGTGACAGTCCCCAGGCAGGCCCCAGGGGGTAAATGTCTGATAAAGGGGTAGGGGGGATGTCTGGTGAAGGTGTTCAGTGGCACAGGAGTGGAGGGAGGGGGATCACTTAAAATGACACAGGAGGATCAGAGGGGACAATAAAATGACATGGGAGGATCAAAAGGGGTTACTAAAATGGCAATCCCCCCTATGATTCTCCTGTGCCATTTTGATTCCTCCCTCTGATCCCCCCTGTGTCATTTTAAGTGATCCCCCTCCCCCTACCTTGATACCCAAATTCCATTTTTTTACCCCTAGAAATGAGCACAAAAAGAAAAAGCTACTCCATGGAGTGCAAGAAAGGAATCATGGAAGACTCTTGGGGCCAAAATCTTACTACTTTCTGCAAAGAGAAGATGTTGAGTATCTGATTGGTCCGAAAATGGCTAGCAGAGTATGGTAACCTCATTGAACAAGTGGACAAGGGAAATGCTAAAAAGCGCAAGTGTGGATCAGGTCGGCAACCATTATTTTCCGAGCTGGAAGACCTGATCTGTGAATGGGTTGTTGACAGGAGAGCAAAGTTGTTGTGAATAGGGCTCAGATTCAAGAATTTGCCCTTGCAATGGCATCACAGTTTGACATAGCCACTGAAGACTTCAAAGCATCACCACACTGGCTGGATAATTTCCTTCAGCGAAGTGAACTATCTTTAAGAAGATCTACAACATTGTTTGTGTTGGAAGATACTCAAGTTATTAAGCGAGCACTTGCATTCAAGTCCTTTATTGATGATGCTGACTTCTCTAAATACAATCTTTCCAACATGATTGCTATGGATGAAACTGCAGTGTTTATCTGCCAATCATGTCAAACAATAATTGAACAGCGGGGTCCCTCCTTAGTGTACATTCCCTCTACTGCTTACAAAAGTGCATGTGTTTCCTGTATTTTGGCAATTCGTCTGGATGGAACTAAAGTCCCACCTTTAATCATTTCTAAGGGCAAGAAGGAAAAGATTGAATGTGTTTTGGGCGTTTTTATTCTTGAAACTGAAAAGGCCTGGGCCACACAAGCAGTTATAAGGAAGTGGGTCAATTTAATGCTGCCGCTTATTATGCAAGGGAGCCAAAGAGGTCTGCTAGTCTGGGATGCAGCCAGCACTCACTACGCTAAAGACATGAAGACATTTCTTCACGAAAGAAAAATAGATCAGATAATGATTTCCATAGGAATGATGGCCTTATCTCCAGACTCTTGATATTGCAATAAACAAGCCATTCAAAGACAATTTGCGCATGGAAATTAATGACTACATTGAAAATAGAATGGAGAGAAATCAACATGGAAACTTTGTGAAACCTAAACTGCAAGAAGCTGTGACTTGGGTGAAGAATTCATGGGAGAAAATCACTGACAGTTGCATTGCAAATGCACTGCGAGCAGGCTACCTTGACAAGAAGTACTCATTTAAAAACAGTGCTATTGCTAAACATGAGCGATTTGGTCCACTGATTCTGAAAGAAATGGAGTCACAAGAAATTCACCAGGAAATTCAGGAATTGGATTGTTATGATGATGTTCCAGAAGATGACATGATTGCCACTGAATAAATGAGTAAATTCTTGATACTATAGAATTCACACTTTGTCTGGTTTATGTTGACAACTACCGCACTACCGTACCATATACAGGTAATAAATTTCCTTTATTTTCATTTAACAATAAATATGTACCGTATTCTTCTTCATGGAAAAATAAGACATCCCCTGAAAATAAGACCTAGCACATCTTTGGGAGCTAAAAAAAAAAATAATATAAGACACTGTCTTATTTTCTGGGAAACAGGGTACTACTATTTTACCTTTTTATCTTATTTACTTTTCTTTATTTTTATTTTATTTTTTAAGTGTCATATTATTTGCTCTTTATTTTACTTTGGGATTAGTGTTCTACAGCCTATTTTTACCTTTCCTTCACCAACACGTTATTCTATTTCAACCCTACTTTTATGCCATCACTCTCTTCCTAACCTTTCCATCTTTTAGTGTCCTGTTTATTTTAACCCTTTCCTGCTCTAGATTTTCCCTATTCTTTCTGTTTACCACCTCCTAAAATTTCACCCTACTTTTGTATATCTAATTTCCAACTCCCTGCTCCAAGCCCATACACACCTCCCTTTCCGCTGTCCTAAAAACAAACAACAGAAAACAGTCTTTCTCTCTATCCCCTTGAAGTTGTATGTTGAATGTTAATTATGTTGAAGTTTTATGCTTTTTTGTGAAATTGTTTTGCTTATTCTTCTTGTTTGATTGTACGTTTTATTAGCTGTATTTTAAATAGTTATTACTTCTGCTTTCCCTTTCCTAGCTTGATATTAGCTGGTGTTGTAAGCTGTATTAATCTCCAGATACTTGTGGCTGGCAATCACTGTGATTAACAGTTGTTTTATTGGAGTTTCTTTCCCATATATATAGCTAGTTCCTCATTTCTCTCTTAATATCGTTCTAATTTCTCTCTTCTATTTTTTCTTTTTTCTCTCCTTCTCCCAATTTCATTTTGCCACTCCTTTTTTTTCTTTTTTCTCTTTTATCTTTCCTATCTCCTAATTTGCCTTTCTCTAATGGTCGCCTTTATTGGAGGTTATTAATATTGCAAACACATTTCTGTTCAGTGCCTTGTGTGTTGTACCTGGTTGTGTTGTATTTTGTGCCTTTAATTCAATGCAGGAGAGAGAGAACTACATAACCAGACATCCTGAAAAGAGACATCATGGGGGAGAAAAAGAAATACCCCCATATGGAAAAAAGCAGGCATCGGCAGAAAAGGAAGTAAACGAGTTAGAGGCAAGCAACTTATCAGAGCAAGAATTCAGAGAAATGATCATAAGATGGCTAAAAAGAATGGAAGACAAATTTGACTCTATGACATGAGTAAGAACCAAGAGGAAATGAAGAAGAACCAAGAAGAAATGAAAAATGACATCGCTACTGTAAAGAACTCAATAGAAAGCATCAAGAGTGGACTAGAAGAAGCAGAGGACTGCATCAGTGAGCTAGAAGACAAGATGGAAAAAAATACCCAATTAGAACAGCTTCTGGGGGAAAAAATTAAAAAGCAGGAGGAGAGCCTAAGGGACCTTTGAGACAATACAAAACAAAACAATGTTAAAATAATAGGGGTTCCAGAATGAAAGGAAACTGAGAAAGGCATAGAAAACCTATTTCAAGAAATAATGACAGAAAACTTTCCTGAGATAGAGAAGAAACAACCCACACAAATACAAGAAGCTCGCAGAGTTCCAAGCGAAATGAATCCCAAAAGACCTACACCAAAGCACATTATAATTAAATTGGCAAACATCAACGACAAAGCAAGAATCTTAAAAGCAGCCAGAGAAAGACAGAAAGTTACATATAAAGGAACCCCCATCAGACTAGCAACTGATTTCTCCACAGAAACTCATCAGGCCAGAAGGGAATGGGATGAAATATATAAAGTCATGCAAAGGAAGGGTCTGAATACTGTACCCAGCAAGGTTATCAATCAAAATTGAAGGTGAAATCAGGAGCTTCACAGACAAAAAAAGACTAAAGCAATTTAACACCACCAAAGCAGCAATGGAAGAAACACTAAAGGGTCTGCTGTAAGAAAAAAAAAAGAAAAAGAAAAAGAAAAAGAAAAAGAAAAAAAAGAAATGGGAATCAAAGAAGGAGCACAGGGGTATAGAATAAAAATGGCATCAAGACCTTCCCTTGCAGTGCTTTACTCTGCACAAAGCTCGGTGCCCATACCTTTCTCCTGGTGGGGAGTAGATCTTCCTGTAGTTTCTTGATCTTGTCTCGGACGATTCCGGATTTGTTGGCGTAGAAACAACAGCGTTCCTGTATTGCTAAGCATATCCCTCCCTATTCTGCCAAGACAGAGAACTACAGAAACAGGCGTCCTAAAAAGAAAGATCATGGGGAGGCTAAGAAACAACCCGCCTATGAAAGAAAATCAGCCATCACCAGAAAAGGAAGTAAACGATTTAGAGGCAAGCAACCTACCAGAGCAAGAATTCAGAGTAATGATCATGGGATGGCTAAAAAGAATGGAAGACAAATTTGACAACATGAGTAAGACCCAAGAGGAAATGAAGAAGAACCAAGAAGAAATGAAAAATGACATAGCTACTGTAAAGAACTCAATAGAAAGCATCAAAAGTAGGCTAAATGAAGCAGAGGACCGAATCAGTGAGCTAGAAGACAAGATGGAAAAAAAATACCCAATTAGAGCAGCTTCTAGAAAAAGAAATTAAAAAGCAGGAAGAGAGCCTACGGGAACTTTGGGACATTACAAAACAAAACAATATTAGAATAATAGGGGTTCCAGAAGGAAAGGAAACAGAGGAAGGCATAGAAAAACTGTTTCAAGATATAATGACAGAAAACTTTCCTGAGATAAAGAAGAAAAAACCCACACAAATAAAAGAAGATTGCAGAGTCCCAAGCAAAATGAATCCAAAAAGACCAACACCTAGGCATATTCTAATTAAATTGCAAAATACCAACGACAAAGCAAGAATCTTAAAAGCAGCCAGAGAGAGACAGAAAGTTACATATAAAGGAACCCCCATCAGACTAGCAACTGATTTCTCCACAGAAACTCATCAGGCCAGAAGGGAATGGGATGAAATATACAAAGTCATGCAAAGGAAGGGTCTGAATCCAAGAATACTGTACCCAGCAAGGCTATCAATCAAGATTGAAAATGAAATCAAGAGCTTCACAGACCAAAAAAAAAGACTAAAGGAATTTATCTCCACCAAACCAGCAATGCAAGAAATGCTAAAGGGTTTACTTTAAAAATGAATAAATAGGAAGCAAAGAAGGAACACAGGGGTATAGAATAAAAATGGCATCAAATACCTACTTATCAATAATAAATTTAAATGTAAATGGTTTAAATGCTCCAATCAAAAGACATAGGGTAACACATTGGATAAGAAAGCAAGACCCATATATCTGCTGTCTACAAGAAACACACTTCAGAAAAAAAGATGCACACAGGCTGAGGGTGAAGGGATGGAAAAAGATTTTCCAGGCAAATGGAAATGAAAAAAAGGCTGGGGTAGCAATACTTATATCAGACAAATTAGATCTCAAAGTGAAGGACATAAAAAGAGATAATGAAGGCCACTTCATTTTACTAAAGGGAGCAATCCAACAAGAAGAAATAACCCTGGTAAACATATATGCACCCAATGTGGGAGCACCCAAATACATAAAAAAACTGCTAGAGGACATGAAGGGAGAGGTTGATTGTAATACAATCATAGTAGGAAATTTTAATACCCCACTGTCACATTTGGAAAAATCACCTAAACAAAAAATCAGCAAAGAAATATCAATCCTAAGTGACTCACTAGACCAGATAGAATTAATTTATATCTTCAGAACATTCCACCCCAAAGCTACAGATACACATTCTTCTCAAGTGCACATGGGTCATTTTCAAAGATAGACCACATGTTGGAACATAGGCAAAGTCTCTTCAAATTCAAGAAGTTAGAAATAATATCAAGCATCTTTTCAGATCATAGTGGCATAAAACTGGAAATTAACTACAATAAAAATAATCCAAAGAAATCAAACACATGGAGACTAAACAGAATGCTATTAAAGAAGGACTGAGTTACCAGAGAAATCAAGGAAGAAATTAAAAACATCCTGGCAACAAATGACAATGAAAACACAACAATCCAAAATCTATGGGTCACAGCAAAAGCAGTCTTGAGAGGGAAGTTCATATCTCTACAAGCCTATTGCAAAAAACTAGAATAAAAAGGTATCAAATGATCTAATTCTAAAACTCAAAGAGTTAGAAAAAGAGCAACAAGAAAAGCCCAGTGTAAGGAGAAGGAAGGAAATAATTAAAATCAGAGCAGATATAAACAACATAGAAACCACAGAAACAATACATAAGATCAACAAAACCAAGAGCTGGTTCTTTGAAAGGATAAACAAAATTGATGAACCTCTAGCCAGACTAAACAAGAAACAAAGAGAGAGGACCCAAATAAACAAAATCAGAAATGAAAGAGGTGAAAAAACAACAGACCCTGCCGAAATACAAAGGATTGTTACAAAATAGTACGAACAACTCTATTCCAACAAGCTGGACAACCTGGAGGAAATGGACATATTGCTAAAAATATATAACCTGCCAAAACTCAATCAGGAAGAATCTAAAAATCTCAATAGACCAGTGACTTGGGAAGATATTGAAGCAGTCATCAAAAAGCTTCCAGGAAACAAAAGCCCAGGGCCAGATGGCTTCACAGGAGAGTTTTACCAAGCATTCAAGGAAGAACTAAAACCTATCCTCCTCCGACTACTCCAAAAAATTCAAGAGGAAGGAACACTTCCAAACTCCTTCTATGAAGCCAGCATCACCCTAATACCAAAACCAGATAAAGACAACACAATGAAAGAGAATTACAGGCAATATCTCTCATAAACATAGATGCCAAAATTCTAGCAAATCAACTCCAGCAGAACATCAGACAGATCATACACCATGACCAAGTAGGATTTATTCTGGGAATGCAAGGATGGTACAATATCCTCAAATCAATAAACGTGATACATCACATAAACAAACTGAAATTTAAAAATCATATAGTCATATCAATTGATGCAGAAAAAGCATTTGATAAAATCCAACACCCTTTTCTGATAAAAACTCTGAACAAGGTGGGAATAGTAGGATCATACCTCAACATAATAAAAGCTATATATGATAAACCCATAGCAAACATCATACTCAATGGGCAAAAACTAAAACAGTTTCCACTAAGAACATGAACAAGACAGGGACGCCCACTCTCAACACTTCTGTTTGACATAGTACTGGAAGTACTAGCCATTACGATTAGACAAGAAGAAGAAATAAAATGCATACAAATTGGAAAAGAAGTAAAGTTGTCCTTATTTGCAGATGACATGATATTGTACATAAAATACCCAAAAGACTCCATAAAAAAACTATTAGACTTAAAAATGAATTTGGCAATGTAGCAGGATACAAAATTAATGCCAAGAAATATATGGCATTTTTATACATCAACAGTGAACTTACAGAAACAGAAACTAAAAAGCAATCCCATTTACCATCACACCAAAAAAATTAAGATACCTAGGAATAAATTTAACTTAGGAGTTAAAAAACCTATATGCTGAAAGCTATATGACACTGAAAAAATAGATAGAGGAAGATGTAAACAGATGGATGAACATACCATGTCTATGGTTTGGTAGAATCAACATCATCAAAATATCCATACTTCCCAAAGCAATTTATAGGTTCAATGCACTCCCCATTAAAATACCAATGGCATACTTCTCAGATCTAGAAAGAACCCCCCAAAAATTCATCTGGAACAAAAAAAGACCCCGAATAGCAACAGCAATCCTGAGAAAGAAGAGTAAAGTAGGAGGAATCTCAATACCAGATTTCAAGCTGTATTACAAAGCCACTGTTCTCAAAAAAGCCTGGTACTGGCACAAGAACAGACATATAAACCAATGGAATAGAACAGAGAATCCAGATATCAACCCAAACCACTATGCTCAATATTTGACAAAGTAGGCATGAACATACAATGGAGTTAAGACAGTAACTTTAATAAATGGTGTTGGGAAAATTGGACAGATACATGAAAAAAAGTGAAACTAGACCATCAATTTACACAATACACAAAAATAAACTCAATATGGATACAGGACTTAAACATAAGATGGGATACATTAAAATACTAGAGGAATACACAGACAGCAAAATCTCAGATATATGCCAAAAGAACTTCATTGATACTGCTCCTAGGGCAATGGGAGCTAAAGAGAAAGTAAACAAGTGGGACTACATCAAAATAAAAAGCTTTTTTACAGCAAAAGAAACCATCAACAAAACAACAAGAAAGCCCACCATATGGGAGAACATATTTGCAAATGATATCACTGATAAAGGGTTAATCTCCAACATCTACAGACAGCTTATACAACTCAATAAAAAGAAGATAAATAAGCCAATTAAAAAATGGGCAATGGACCTAAATAGAACCTTCTCAAAAGAAGACAGAAGGAAGGCCAAGAGGCACATGAAAACATGCTCAGAGTCACTAATTACCAGAGAGATGCAAATCAAAACAACAATGCGGTACCATCTCACACCTGTCAGAATGGCCAACATCAACAAATCAACCAATGACAAGTGTTGGCGAGGTTGTGGAGAAAAGGAACCCTCGTGCACTGCTGGTGGGAATGCAGGTTGGTGCAACCACTGTGGAGAACAGTATGGAGCTTCCTCAAAAAACTGAAAATGGAACTCCCATTTGACCCAGTAATCCCACTACTAGGAATATATTCCAAGAAACTAGAAACACCAATCAGAAAGGATATATGCACCCCTATGTTCATAGCAGCACAATTTACAATAGCTAAGATTTGGAAACAGCCTAAGTGCCTGTCAGCATATGATTGGATCAGAAAACTATGGTACATCTACACAATGGAATACTATGCTGCCATAAAAAAGAAGGAATTCTTATCATTTGCAGCAACCTGGATGGAATTGGAGAGCATCATGCTGATTGAAATAAGCCAGTCAATGAGAGAAACACCATATGAACTCACTCATTTATGGATAATAAAGATTATAAACTTATGAAACAAAATATATAGAGAGACAGTAAGCAACAAACAGACTGTCAAATTACTGCAGGGAGGGTAGGGAGATCTAGGGGAGATAAGAGATCAACCAAAGGACTGGTATGCATGCATATAAGTACAACCAATGGACACAAAACTCTGGGGAGGGAGGACATGTATGGAAGGTGGAGGAGGGCAATGGTAATATATGTACACAGATAATAATTTAATTAAAATAAAAAATAAATTAATGGTCTTTGGATAGTTATGCTTAACTAATAGAACTATTTGATTTATGCCTTTTCCTGTGCTTTTCTGGTCAAATGATAGGCAACTTTGTAAAACAAAGCTCATCATATATTTTTGTTTGCTTTTTTCTTCTTTTTCTTTCTTTTTTTTAATATTATTTTTAGCCAAAGCCGGTTTGGCTCAGTGTATAGAGAGTCGGCCTGTGGACTCAAGGGTCCGGGTTTGATTCCGGTCAAGGATATGTACCTTGGTTGTGGGCACATCCCCAGTGGGGGGTGTGCGGGAGGCGACTTATCGATGTTTCTCTCTCATCGATGTTTCTAACTGTCTATCCCTCTCTTTTCCTCTCTGTGAAAAATCAATAAAATATATTTTAATATTATTTTTATTTTGTTTTTTTTTCATCATATCCTTTCTATAAATGAAAATAAAATATTAAGTATACAATTTCAATGTTATAAAAATATCTATGTAAATTACATTAGGGGTATGCAATACGAACTTAGACAGTTTCTCTAGAGCCTTTGCCCCAATAATATTATACTGCTTCACCTATTCAATAATTTATGATGAACAGGTGCTACAATGCACTGTTATTGTTTGATATATATATATATAGACTTTCACAGCTGATAGATCAATTTTGAAAATTAAATGTATTTTAATAAACACTGCCTTTATAATTATTCAAAGTGTGTATATATATATATATATATATATATATATATTTGGGGACACCCCATGTTTCTAACTAGTAAGAATCCTATAGCCACAACTAACAACAATAGCATACAAACAAAATCTTTGGAGAAATTAAGATCCTGATCCCATTTTGATCTACTAACTAATGTACTCTGTACTCTGACTTTATCTTATTTCATTTAACCTGAACAAGTGAAATTCAGGTTCTAAGTTCAAATACAATTTAAAGGTTTTCAGAAAGAGATATTCTCTCCCTTTAAATGATTTAAAGGGATAACAGTCTCATCTTGAGAAATTTTGCCAATAATTGACAAAGCTTGGACACTGTCAGAACTTGAGAGAGTTAGGACACAGAAAGCTATGTGTGTTTTTAATCCAAGGCAGTAGTCAATGCATTGTCCCCATGTATATTGGAGAACTTTTACTTATCCTTTAGGGTTCAACAGCCACTCTATATTATGTTTGCTGGGGCACTATATTAATTGTCACTGGGTATTCATTAGTTTCTAGCACTTTTCCCCTTGCCAGTGAAGCCCTCTGACCCACCAGCTCAACTCCTGGGCCCTCTAACATGATTCCTTGATTCACTCTGAATCTCTTCTCACTGCTTCTTCTTCTTCTATTTTTTTCTTTAAGTATATTTTATTGATTTTTTTATAGAGAGGAAAAGAGAGGGATAGAGAGTTAGAAACATCGATGAGAGAGAAGCATCGATCAGCTGTCTCTTGCACACCTCCTACTGGGGATGTGCCCACAACCAATGTACATACCCTTGACCGGAATTGAACCTGGGACCTTCCAGTCCACAGGCTGACGCTCTATCCACTGAGCCAAACCGGTTTCGGCCCTTCTCACTGCTTCTTGTGAAGCAAGCCCATCTCCCCTACTGGACTGAAGATGCTTGAAGGCACACCCTGAATCTTTTCCATTACAGAGTATGTATCTATACATGGACTAGATTCAAGAATGTTTATTAAATAAATAATTTATATGGATAACTTTGTATACTACTTCCCAGATACAATAAGATAATCATCTCAATTTCTCATTTGAACCTTTGCTATTACTGCCACTAATCAATATTGGGGAAATAAGATGTTAGAGATTTTATTTAGGGGGTCTTTATGGCCAATTTCTCTAGTTTTTAAAGAAACAATTCATTATCAAATTAAGCCAATTTTCTAAGCACTCAGAACTCTATATATTCTGTCTCTTCAAGAAAGGGGTGAGATTCAATTTGGAAGGAGGTAAAAGAGCATAAGGAAGTAACTGAGTAGAATGGATATCATTAGTGCCACTATCTCTCAACTGTGCAGTAAAATGTGCATTCATGATGGTGCTAAGAGACTGGGGAGCCTGGCTGTTCTAAGTTCACCTTCTGCTCTGTCACAGAGCTCCTCTCCACCACAGTGCCTCAGAGATGTCCCCTGAGCTCTCCTGCCCACCCCACCCTGGCGAGAGGCCTCCTCAAACTCTTGGCTCCCAGGTGCCAGGTGCTGTTAGAAAACAGCTCTCTTGTACTTATGTCAATTTGGCCTTCCTCAAAATTTACACCACCCATCTTCATTTTGCTATGGGGAAAATCTAAGCACTGGTCTTCTCCTGGCTTTCAGGTATACCCTGCTCTCCTGTATTTCTTCTTGTCCAGATAAAACCTTCCACTTCATCTTTCTTCCAGCACATAATTTTCCAGATCCCTTTACCATCCTGGTCCCATCATTAGACCCATTTTGGTATATTAGTAGGTCTTGAATTAAACCCAGTACTTCATATTAGTATAGCATTCAGTCACGGTCTTATCACTCCTAGGATCACCTGGGATTTTTCCACCATTTGTATGCTATTTGCTAGGGTAAACTACTACTCCCCTGAGTTTGCAAATGTCAGGTCAAGTTCCAGAGTTGAATTACAATGTTTCTGTTTGTGATTGTTAATTTCCTTTCTGCCCAGGGTTTACATAAATGTCCTTGGAGGTCAATATTCAGATGAAGCTGGCAATAGAATAAGAGCTTGGAATTGGTCAAGCACTGTCACTTCCTCGCCTATTGTTTCTTTTAAACCTGTTTTTCTGGCTTTGAACCATTATGTTGGAATTCGCATCTTAGAACAAGACAAGATTTCAATCACTTTCCTAGCAATGGGGCAGCAGGCAAGAATCAGTGTCGGAACCAAAGTGCAGGTAAGTACATTTTTAAAAAATAGTTAAATAGTAAGAGTAAAATAACTTTTGTTAGTGTTATTATTGATAAACTAGAGGCCTAGTGCATGAATTCGTGCATGGATGGAGTCCGGCCAGCCTGCCCCAATTGAGACGGAGGGGCTTCGGGCAGTTGGCAGGCCAGCCCCACCCCCTGGTTGAACTCCTGGTCAAGGGGCAATTTGCATATTAGCTTTTTATTATATAGGAGGGTTATACTTGTATGTAATCTACTGTCCTCTAAGAATTTTGGAATTCAATGAAAAAATAAGGAGTGAAAGTTTCAAATTGAGTTGGGGGAGTCTTATTAATTAAGTTTCTTCATCCTCAGAAGTTGCTTCTAGTTCAGACTTGAATCCAAGCAACATTTGCCGACTGTTTCCTCTGTGAGTGCATAGTGCTGGTTTGGGGTTTGGTTTTAGGATTGCATTTGCTTCTCTCTGTGCTCTAGTAGAAAGCCCTGAGCTAAGTCAGGAGACCTGGATTCTAACAATGTTCAAGACCAAACATCAGCCCCTTATCCTTGGAGATACTTCCATACTGCCTAGCCCTCAGCTGAGTGAGGGTGTCATGTTCTTCTCTGGGATGTACTCACCTCTGTATCTGTGCTTGCTGAACCATGCCCCTTTGATTGCACTCATGGCTGCCCTTCCTATGGGATGGGAGATCCTGAATTACAGAGTCTCTGTTATACTGGTTCCTCTATCCCACCCAGGGCACTCTCAGAAACTGGCAATACAGTTCAATGGCTAATAACGTGGACTTCAGGTTGCCTCTGATGTAGTTTCAAACCTCAACTCTGTCTATTAGCTAAGTGGGTAAACTTGAATTTCAGTTCCCTCGTATTAGTACACACAGACCCAGGGGAAAGCCCCAAGACTAAAAATTTACCTTCTTGAGTGATGGGAAGGAAGGAGCTTAAGAAAGAGGCAGGCCGCTTCAGTCTGGCAATTAATGAGTTTATTAAAGGAAACTTACATATTGGGCAGATGAAGTGGGTATCCTCCACACTGCTTGACAGGCACCAAAGAATTAACAGAACAAGGCAGGAGGGATGGGGCACTTCATTTGGCTGTAGGTTCTTGCTAGTCACCACCTTGAATGTTTCTTGCCATTCACGTCTGGCCTGCGTGGTTTCTGTTGAGAAATCAGCTGACAGTCGTATGGGTGCTCCTTTATATGTAACTACCTGCTTTTGTCTTGCTGATTTTAATATTCTCTCTTTGTCTTTTGCTCTTGGAATTTTAATTATGATGTGTGTTGGTGTGGTCCTCTTTGGATTCCTTTTGTTTGGGGTTCTGTGTGCTTCCTGGACTTGTAAGTCTATTTCTTTCCCCAGGTGGGGGAAGTTTTCTGTCACTATTTCTTTCAATATGTTTTTGGTATCTTTCTCTCTGTCATCTTCTGGGATGCCCATAATTCTGAAGTTGTCCCAGAGGTTTCTTACACTATCTTCAAATTTCTGGATTCTCTTGTCTTCTTGCTTCTGCAGAGGAGTGTCCTCTGCTTCTTTGTGTTCCAAATCTTTGACTTGATTCTTGCAATCTTCCATTCTGTTTTTAGGACTTTGTATAATATTTTTTATTTCAGAGAATGTATTCTTTATTTCTTGTTGATCCCTTTTCATATCCTCATAGGTCTCATTTATTGTATCGGCCTTATCTAGGAGATTCTTGAACAACCTTGTAACCATGGTTTTGAACTCTATATCCAGTTGCTTTTGGTACTCCGTTTCTTTCGTTTGTGATCTATTTCCTCGTCTCAGCATTTTCGATGCTTCCCTGACTTGGTAGGTTGGGAGGATCAGCTGTGTCTATGCTGGGAGGCAGCCTTATTCCACTAGACTTGGAAACCTACAAAAGCCTCTGTGTTCAGTTTGGATGGGGTGGAGTTTCAGGGTGGAGCCTACAGCCTTGGCTTCTGGTTAGACCCATCCTCTGAGGTTCCTGAATCTCAGTGTACCTCAGTGTCCTTTGGTATTCGCTGCAAGCACCTCTTAGAGAAAGGCACCCTAGAGTTTCTCCCGCTACCAGACAGTGTAGTCTCTCCTTCAACAAGCCTGCAACTGAGGTTCAGTGCAGCTGGAAGTGAAGTTAAGAGCAGTCCAGAGCTTATGTCTCCTTCCCGCTAGGGCAATCCAGCGGCCCAATCAACAGTCTGTCCTCTGCTCGAAATGTGCACAACTCTGGGGCTCTGCCTTTCACCACTTCCCTGAACCTCCACCTTATATACCACATTCCTTCTGTATAATGCTGGGGCCCGAGGGTCTCGCCCAGAACTGGGGTTCAGTGCAGTCAGAACTGGGGCTCAGCACAGTCCTGAGCTTTTGTCTCCTTCCCACTAGGGCAATCCAGCAGCTCAGTGAACAGTCTGTACTCTGTGCACAATGTGCACAACTCCTGGGCTCTGCCTTTTGCTGCTCCCCTTACCTTCCGCCTTCTAGCCCAGATTCCCTCTGTATGAGCCTGGGTCCCCAGGGTCTCGCCCAGAACTGCGGTTCAGTACAGTTGGAGTTGGGGTTCAGCACAGTCCGGAGGTTTTATCTCCTTCCCACTAGGGAATGCCAACCAGGCACTCAGATGCCCCTCGTCTCTGGCTCCATCCTCTCCCCACATGCGCACCAGTCTTCGTACCTTAGGCTTTTACAGCTCCTCTGATTTTTCTTCTGGTTTTCTCTTTTCTTCTAGTTGTAGAATTTCCAGTCAGTCAACTTTCCTGTAGTTCTGGATAATGTCCATTTTATATTTTAGTTGTATTTTTTGAAATTGTTGAGTGAGGCTGCAGTTAGGCATTTACCTATGCAACCATCTTGGTTTTTCTCTCTTGTTTCATCAATTATTAAAGGAAGAGAATGCTCCAACTTCTAAGGTGTTGTCAACCTCTAAAGACAATACTTTTAGTTAAGTAGAAGTATGGCCTCAATATTCAGCCCAGGCAGGAATATCTCATAAACACAAACAGAAGGGGGGCTTCAGATTCAGACAACATAAAGAAAGCATCTACAATTGCTCTCAATTATCCTAACTGCATATAACCAGTCTGGCTACTGCAAGCAGCTATTCAGGCTCCAGACATAGAAATTTACAATATAGCTTTGTACTTCTGATACAATCCTATATAATAAAACGCTACTATGTAAATCGACAGAATGGTGGAATGACTGGTCGCTATGAACTGACCACTAGGGGCAGACACTCAACTAGGAGCTTCCCCCTGGTGGTAAGGAAGCACCGCTCAGTCAGAAGCAGGCTCAAGGCTGAAAAGTGTAGTGGCCGTGGCAGGAACCTTTGCAGGAGCACTAAGGAGCAGCAAGCAGGTAGGCAGGCAGTAAAGAGCAAGGGGTCCCGGACTGTCAGAGGGCACAGGCTGGGCTGAGGGACACCCCCCGCCCCCGCTTCCATGCACTGGGCCTCTAGTATATTTATAAAATATGTGCAAAATGTTCACACTCTCCTCTCCCTCTGTAGAAATGAATTTTAATCAGAAAAACAGTCACTGATGCAAAAGAAAAAATTTGGTGTTAAAGTTTTTACTTTTCTCATCCTTCTTTGGATTTTTTTAAAAATACAAATGGAACATGTGACTACATTCTCATATTTGAAGATTCAAATAATATAGAAATACACAAAGTTTAAAAATGAGATTTTTAAAAATCTTTTCTTCTTTTCTAATCCCTTTCCCAAAGGTAACCATAACCCACAAATTTGGTGTGTATTTCTCTTTTCTATGCATTTACAATTAACTTACATGCATCTTTGATACATGTACTAGCAGCCTAGCATATTCAATTGTGTGGTCCTGCCCACCCACTGGCTGCCCTGTCTGGACACCTGAACCTCTCCACGCAGAACTCCAGCGTGCCTGGCCCAGCCCCCGACCCTCCGGCCTTCTCTGGCCACTTTAAGCCCTGCCCTCAGTCCCTCTAGTTGCCTTGGGCTGGTCCCACCTTCTCAGGCACCTCCCACTCCTGCCGCATCTACAGAGCAACACGGTGGCTCTACCCCGTCATGGCACCAGAGGAGTGTGGAAGCCTCTTGCCTGCTACACTGTGCTCCTTCCCCTGGCAGGTGGGTGGCGGGGCGCTCGACTGGGAGTGGAAGGTGAGAAGGGCTGGTGAGCAGGACGCTAAGGGATCTCAACCCTGTCCTCCCCAACGTGGGATGGTCCCGCCTCCTCTAGGCACCTCCCCACTTCCACCCCATCTCCAGAGCAATGCCCTGCTGCGCATGCACAGGCAGCCTCCAGTGATGGGTTGTTACACGTTACCACATCCCGACCATTGGCATATTAGCTCTTTATTATAATGATTATTTATTGTCTAAAGTTTTACATATGTCTCCTTTTTCCCTGATTGACCTCCACACTACCCAGCCATTCCCACCCCAGGCAAGTCCCCACTTCCCCAGTGTCTGTGTCCATTGGCTATGCTAATATGCATGAATACAAGTCCTTTGGTTGCTCTAACCACCCCTCCCCACATCCTCTGCCATTTGTCTCTGGATCTATTTTGTTCATCATATTATGTTGATCATTATATCCCACATAAAAGTGAGATCATGTTATATTTATCTTTCTCTGACTGGCTTATTTCACATAGCATTATGCTCTCCAGTTCCATCCATGCTGTTGCAAATGATAAGAACTCCTCTTTTCTTTTCTTTCTTTTCTTTTCTTTTCTTTTTTTTTTTTTTTTTTTTTACCACAGCATAGTATTTTATTGTGTAGATGTACCACAGTTTTTAATCCACTCATTGGCTGATTGGCATGTAGGTTGTTTCCAAATCTTAGCTATTATAAATTGTGCTGCTATGAACATAGGAGTCCATATATCCTCTCTGATTGGTGTTTCTGGTTTATTGGGATATATTCCTAGAAGTGGGATCACTGGGTCAAATGGGAGTTCCATTGTTAACTTTTGGAGGAAACTCCATACTGTCTTCCACAGTGCTGCACCAATCTGCATTCCCACCAGCAGTGCACGAGGGGTCCTTATTCTCCACATTCTCACCAGCACTTGTCATTTGTTGATGACATCCATTTTGACAGGTTTGATATGGTATCTCATTGTTATTTTGACTTGAATCTCTCAGATGATTAGTGATTTTTGAGCATGTTTTCATATCTCTCTCAGCTTTCTGTATGACCTCTTTCAAAAAGTGTCTATTTAGGTATTTGCCCCCTTTTTTTTTATTGGATCGTTTCTCTTCCTTTGGTTAAGTTGTATGAGTTCTCTGTTAATTTTAGAGATTAAACCCTTAAGTGAAATAGCATTGGCAAATATGTTCTCCCATACAGTGGGCTTTCTTGTTGTTACGTTGATAGTTTCTTTTGCTGTGCAGAAGCTTTTTTATTTAGATGTAGTCCCATTTGTTTCTTTTCTCCTTAGTCTCCATTGCCCTAAGAGCTGTGTCGGTAAATATATTGCTACTACATGTCTGCTATTTTGCTGCCTATGGAGTCTTGTAGGATTATTATGATTTCCCATATTACATTTAAGTTCTTTAGCCATTTTGAGTGTGTTTTGTGTATGGTGTAAGTTGATAATCTAGTTTCCTCAGTTCACTCCCCTTCCATACCTCTGATTCTATTATATTCACCAATTAATATTGTTCATCAGGTTTTTCAATTCCCTTGGTTTTTAGATTCACTTGTTGATAATTATGTATTTGTTGTTCATAATTTTTATCTTTATTTTCTTCCTCTTCCTAAAGAACCCCCTTCAGCAATTCATATAATTCTGGTTTGGTGGTGTTGAACTCCTTTAGCTTAAATTTATTTGTGAAGCTCTTTATCTGGCCTTCGATTCTGAATGATAGCTTTGCTGGGTAGAGTATTTTTGGCTGTAGGTTCTTGCTATTCATCACCTTGAATATTTCTTGCTATTCCCGTCTGGCCTGCATGGTTTCTGTTGAGAAATCAGCTGACAATCATATGGGTGCTCCTTTATAGGTAACTACCTGCTTTTCTCTTGCTGCTTTTAATATTCTCTCTTTGTCTTTTGCTCTTGGAATTTTTTTTTGATTTTTTAATAAATCTTTATTGCTCAGATTATTACAATTGTTTCTCCTTTTTCTCCCCCATAGCTCCCTTCCACCTGATTCCCACCCCACCCTCTGCCCTTACCCCCTCCCCCCACTATTGTCCTCATCCATAGGTTATACAATTTTAATCCAGTCTCTTTCTGCACCCCACACCCCTTTCACCCTGATAATTATCTATCCACTCCCTTTCTTTGCCCCTAATTCTATTATATTCACCAGTTTATTCTATTCCTGAGATTTTTAATTCACTTGACCTTCTTCCTCTTCTTAAGTAATACCTTTCAGCATTTCATATAATACTGGTTTGGTGGTGATGAAATCCTTTAGCTTTTTCTTATCTGTGAAGCTCTTTATCTGCCCTTCAATTCTGAATGATAACTTTGCTGGATACAGTAATCTTGGTTTGTAGGTTCTTGCTATTCATCACTTTGAATATTTCTTGCCACTCCCTTCTGGCCTGCATGGTTTCTGTTGAGAAATCAGCTGATAGTCTTATGGGTGCTCCCTTATAGGTAACCAACTGCTTTTCTCTTGCTGCTTGTAAGATCCTCTTTTTGTCTTTTACCCTTGGCATATTGATGATGATGTGTCTCCAAGAATTTTTCTTTGGATTCCTCTTGTTTTGGGGTTCTGTAGGCTTCCTGTACTTGTAAGTCTATTTCTTTCACCAGGTGAGGGAAGTTTTCTGATATTATTTCTTCAAATATGTTTTCAGTATTTTGCACTCCCTCTTCTGGCACCCCCATAATTCTGATGTTGGTGTGCTTGCAGTTGTCACAGAGGCTCCTTACACTATCTTCAACTTTCTGGATCCTCTTTTCTTCTTCCTTCTCCAGCGGAGTGTCTTTTGGCTCTTTGACCTGATTCTTGTGTTCTTCCATTCTGCTGTTGGATCTCTGCATACTATTTTCCAATTCAGTCAGTTTATGTATACTTTTTAGTTGGGTCTTATGAAGATTATCGAGCTTTTCTAGGATATTGTTGCATAACCTTAGAACCGTAGTTCTGAACTCTATATCCTCCATCTCTTTTGTTTGAGATCTATTTCCTTGTCTCGGCATTATCACTATTTTTTCAGAGTTGGTAGGATGGCTTTGTGTGTTTGGTGTCCTATAGCACAGTGGGTCAGCCTCCTCAGTTACCTGAGGTAGACACTCTTGGTGATCCCCTTTGTGGACTGCGTGCGCAGCCTTGTTGTAGCTAAGTCTTTATTGTTGTGAATTGACCTTCAGGCCAATTGGATGTGGGTATCAGCTGTGTCTACTCTGGGATAACTTCTGTATTGGAGACAGTCTTATAGGATCAGACTTGAAAAACTGCAGAAGCCTCTGCTCAGCTTGGATGGGGCAGAGTCTCAGGGCTGAACTGATAGTCTTGGCTTCTGCCCTGCCCTTGTGCACTCACCTGAGTTTCCGCCCAGTTTCCCCAAGCAAGAGCGTGGGTGCCCCAGGGGCTCGCCCGGACTTGGGCTGGTCTCTGTAGTCTGGAGCTTCTGACTCCTTCCGCTACAGAGAGGCCGCCACCTTGTACAGAGAGGCCGCGGCAGCCTCCATGGTCAGACCTGGAGCTTCTGACTCCTTCCGATACGGAGAGGGGTGGCTGTCAGACCTCAGCGCGTACTTGCTCTAGCGCAAGAGTCTGTAGACCCTGCAGACTGCGACTGCGGCTCCCGGTCCCCGGTCTCCCAGTCTCTGAGTCTCTGAGTCTCTGGGTGCCTTTCTCTACAGTCCAGACTCCACCCGTATGATCCTGGGACCACGGAATTTCAGCCGGGGTCGGGGTTCAGTACAGTGGGAAAGGGTTCCGTGCAATCGGGGAATTCCTCCCCTCCCGCCAGGCCGGCATTTGGCGGCCTCACTTCCTCTCTGCGCGCAAGCCTCTCCCTACCTCAGGCTTTGTGGCTCCCAGTCCGATCCGTGAGCCTCTCTCTTTCTTTCTAGTTGTAGCTATTCCACTCTGCCAGCTTTCCTGAGGTTTTGGTGAAGTCCTTTTTGATTTTAGTTGTTTTTTTAATTAAATTGTTGATGAGGCGGCAGCTTAGGAGACTGCCCAGGCCGCCATCTTGGTTCTCCTCCTTCCAAAATCATCTGCTCTTGGAATTTTAATTATGATGTGTCTTGGTGTGGTTTTCTTTGGATTCCTTTTGTTTGGGGTTCTGTGTGCTTCTTGGACTTGTAAGTCTAATTCTTTCACCATGTGGGGGAATTTTTTTCCAGTATGTTTTCAGTATTTGCTCTCTGTCTTCTTCTGGGATGCCCATAATTCTGATGTTGGTTCACTTGAAGTTGTCTCAGAGGTTTCTTACATTATCTTCAACTTTCTGGATTCTCTTGTCTTCTTGCTTCTGTGGGGGAGTGTCTTCTGACTCTTTATGTTCCAAATCTTTGACTTGATTCTTGTGATCTTTCATTCTGTTTTTTAGGACTCTGTATAATATTTTTTTAATTTCAGACAATGTATTCTTTATTTCTAGTTGATCCCTTTTTATTTCTAGTTCATCCCTTTTCATATCCTCATAGGTCTCATTTATTTTATCAGCCTTTTCTAGGAAACTCTTGAAAAACCTTATAACTGTGGTTTTGAACTCTATATCCAGTCACTTTTTGTCCTCCATTTCTTTCGCTGGTGATATGTTTCCTTGTCTCAGCTTTTTTACTGCTTCCCTGAGTTGGTAGGGTGGCTTTGTGTGCTAAGGTGTCATATATGGTTCAGTGGGTCAGCCTCCCAGTTACCTGAAGTGGACATTCTTTGTGGACTGTGTGTACAGCCTTATTGCAGTTAAGTCTTTTTTTTAAATATATTTTATTGATATTTTACAGTGAGAAAGGGAGAGAGATAGAGAACTAGAAACGTCAATGAGAGAGAAACATTGACCAGCTGCCTCCTGCACACCCCCTACTGGGGATGTGCCCGCAACCAATGTACATGCCCTTGACCTGAATCGAACCTGGGACCTTTCAGTCCGCAGACCGATGCTCTACCACTGAGCCAAACAGGTTTTGGCACAGTTAAGTCTTGATTGTTGTTGGTATCACTGGGAGGAACTGACCTCCAGGCCAATTAGCTGTGAGGATCAGTTGTGTCTCTGCCGGGAGACAGCCTTATTCGACTAGACTTGGAAAATTGTAAAAGCCTCTGTGCTCAGCTTGGATGGGGCAGAGTTTCAGGGTGGAGTCTATAGCCTTGGCTTCCCATCAGCCTTGCCTTATGAAGTTCCTGAGTCTCAGTGCTCCTCAGTGTTCTTCAGTACTCACTGTTTTGGTACTCGCTGCAAGCACCTCTGAGAGAAAGGTGCCCTCGAGTTTTGCCTGCTACCAGATAGTCTAGTCTCTCCCCCAATGAGCCCAGAACTGGGGTTCAGTGCAGTTGGAAGTGGGGTTGGAAGTGGGATTCAGCACAGTCCGGAGCTTTTGTCCCTTTCCCACTAGGGCAATCCAGTGGCACAGTCAACAGTCTGTCTTCTGCACTCAATGTGTGCACCTCCGGAGCTCTGCCTTTCACTGCTCCCCTGAGTTTCCACCTTACAGCCTAGATTCCCTCTGTGTGAGCCTGGGTCCCCATGATGTCACCCAGAACTAGGGTTCAGTGCAGTCGGAACTGGGATTCAGCACAGTCTGGAGCTTTTATCTCCTTCCGCTAGGAAATGCCAGCCAGGCACTCAGCCACCCCTCATCTCCAGCTCAGTCCTCTCCCCACATGTGCACCATATCTCTGTACTTATAGGCATTTACCTATGCTGCCATCTTCGTTTCTCTCCCTGGGAGGTTGTATTTTTTCTAAGAATAAGTCCATTTCATCTAGGTTGTACATTTTGTTGGAGTAGAGTTGTTCATAGTATTTTTTTCATAATCATTTGTATTTCTGTGGAATCAGTTTTTTTTGTTTGTTTGTTTGTTTTTTAAATATATTTTATTGATTTCTTACAGAGAGGAAGAGAGAGGGATAGAGAGATAGAAACATCAATGAGAGAATCGTCGATCAGCTGCCTCTTGCACACCCCCCACTGGGGATGTGCCCGCAACCAAGGCACATGCCCTTGACCGGAATCGAACCTGGGACCCTTCAGTCCGCAGGCCGACGCTCTATCCACTGAGCCAAACCGGTCTCGGCTGGAATCAGTTTTTACTTCACCTCTTTCATTTCTGATTTTTTTATTTGGGTCCTCTCTCTTTGCTTCTTGGTGAGCTTGGATAGAGGTTCATCAATCTTGTTTTTCCTTTCAAAGAACCAGCTTTTGGTTTTGTTGATCTTTTATATTGTTCTTTGGTCTCTGTGTCATTTATTTCTGTTCTATTCTTTATTATTTTCTTCCTTCTGCTTACATTGCACTTTTCTTATTGCTCTCTTTCTAGCACTTTGAGTTGTAGGATTAGATAATTTTTTTACCATTTTTCCTTGTTGTTTTTTTTTTTTTTTTTGAGGTAGGCCTGAAGAGGTATGAACTTCCCTCTCAAGACTGCTTTTATTGTGTCCCATAGATTTTGGATTATTGTATTTTCATTGTTATGTGTTGCCTTGATGCTTTTTATTTCTTCTTAGATCTCTTTGGTAACCCAGTCATTGTTTAATAGCATGCTCTTTAGTCTCCAGGTGTTTAATTTTTCCATTGTTTTTATTGTAGTTGATTTCCAATTTTATGCCATTGTGATCTGAGAAGATGCTTGATATGATTTCTATTTTCTTAAATTTGAAGAGACTTTGCCTGTGTCCCAATATGTGGTCTAACTTTGAAAATGTCTCATGTGCACTTGAGAAGAATGTATATTCTGTGGATTTGAGGTGGAATTTTCTGAAGATGTCAATTAATTAGATCTGATCTAGTGAGTCATTTAGGATTGCTGTTTCTTTGCTGACGTTTTGTTTAGAGGATTTATCCAGTGGTGTTTGTGGGGTTTTAGAATCCCCTACTATGACTATATTGCTGTCAATCTCACCCTTGATATCCTCCAGAAGTTTTTTAATGTATTTGGGTGCTCCTGCTTTTGGTGCATATATGTTTACAGAATTATATCTTTTGTTGAATTGCTCCCTTTTATATTATGAAGTGGCCTTCCTTACCACTTATTATAGCTTTCATTTTGAGATCTAACTTGTCAGGTTTAAGTATTGCTACCCCATTTTTTTTTTCATTTCCATTCAACTAAAAACCCTTTTTCATCCCTTCACCATCAGTCTGTGTGAGTCCTTTGTTCAGAGGTGGGTTTTCTGTAGACAGAAGATATATGGGTCATGTTTTCTTATCCATTCAGCTACCTTGTGTCTATTGATTGGAGCATTTAATCAATTTACATTTAAAGTTATTATTGATAGATACTTATTTGTTTCCATTTTTATTGTTTATGCCTGTGTTCCTTCTTCCCTTCCTATTTCTTCTTTTTTCAGCTGACCCTTTGGCATTTCTTGCATTGCTGGTTTGGTGGTGATAAACTCTTTTTGTCCTTTTTTGTTTATGAAGCTCCTGCTTTCACCCACAACTTGACAGCCTTGCTGGGTACAGTATTCTTGGATTCAGACCCTTGCTTTGCATGACTTCATATATTTCATTTCATTCCCTTCTGGTCTTATGTGTTTTTGTGGAGAAATCAGTCAATAGTCTGATGGGAGATCCCATGTAGATACCTTTGTGTCTCCCTGACAGCCTTTAAGATTCTTGCTTTGTTGTTGGTGTTTGTCAATTTAATTATAATGTGAGTTGGTGTCAGCTTTTTTGAGTTCATTTTGTTTGGGACTCTGTTAGCTTCTTAGACTTGTGTGAGTTTTTTCTTTCCAATATCAGGGAAGTTTCTGTCATTATTTCTTCAAAAGGGTTTCTAATCATTGCTCAGTTTTCTCTCCTTCTGGTATCCCTATTATTCAGATGTTGTTTTGTTTCATGTCTTCCCAAAGTTCCCTTAGACTCTCCTTCTGTCTTTTAAGTATTTTTTTCCCCATTTGCTACTCTGCTAGGGTATTTTTTTCTACCTTGTCTTCTAGCTCACTGATGCAGTTCTCTGCTTCTTTTTGTCTACTGTTGATGCTTTCTATTGGATTCTTTATTGCAGTGATGTCATTCTTCATTTCTTCTTGGTTCTTCATTTCCTCTTGGTTCTTACACATATTGTTGAATTTGTTTTTCATCCTTTTCAGCGTCCTTATGACTATTGCTCTGAATTTTTCCTCTGACATATTGCTTGCATCCATTTTGTTTACTTCCTTTTTCAGTGATTCCTCTTTTCTTTTATATGGGGGCTATTTCTTTGTCTCCCCATATTCACTCCTCTCAGGGTGTCTGGTTATGTAACTCTCTCTATTCTGCATTGAATCTCTCTAGGCAATCTCTGACATTTCTGTCCACTAATTGTCTTACCAGCTGTGTTTAATTCACCAATTCTGGCTAGTTATTATTCAATTCAGCTGTTCCTTCTATTTGCTCTATGAGAAGGTGCAGGACCATTTGCATATTTGGCCACCACCTTGTTTCCCCCTGGACAAACTTTTTAGGTGCCCATGGCCAGGGAGGCTGGAGTCTCAGTGTGTGGGTTCACAGCTGAGGCAGTTGGTCCCTGGGTTTTGTGGTTGTAGGGTCCTGGGAGGTATCTGAGGTCTCCCGGTTGAAGGTAAGGCTGGTCTTCTGATCTCAGCTGCTCTCTCCTTTAAGATGGTATAGTCTCTGTGGCAGAGCTGGCTGCTCTGGGAGATATTTCAGTAGTAGTAGAGGCTTCAAGCCAGGGGATCCTGGTCCGTCAGTCCCCAACAGTCCTGTGGAATATAATTGTCCCTCACTCAAAATACAGACACTCCCTGCACATCTATGCACTCTCCTTTCACTCTGCCTCACACACTATTTTGCAGCCTGCCATCCCATCATCTGCCATCTTGGCTCAATACATACATACATCTTTTTAAAATAAAAATTGGATTAAACTATACAGATTATATTGTTAGGGTATTTATTTTTGTCTTCCAACTAATAAGTACTAAAGGTTTTTTCATGTCTGCATTTCCCAGCATATTTGTCCATTTTATTTTTAAATGTTACTTATAATATTTCCTATGTACTCTACGAGATTTTCTATGCTAAATCTAATGACCTCTTAGCAATTCACACACTGTTGCTCACTTGGTCCTCCACTGCTTCCAGGTCACTACTCTCCCTTGATTTTGCTTCCTTCACATTTCCTTTGTTGGCTTTCTTCACTTCTTTTCCCGCAAATATTGAGGGCTTCCAGGGCTTGCCTTGGGCTTCTCTTGATGTCTTTAAGTCTGCTATCCTTAAATATCTCTACATGCTGATAGCCCTTTTGTTTTGTCTACAGGGGGTCTCCCCTGAACTTGACATTTGCAAATCTCTGATTCCAAACCTGCACCTCTATTTGGTACCTAAGAGAGCATTACTTAGAAAAATTAGACTTGAAAGCTCAGACTTTGAACTAGTTACCCTCCTTTCTGTTTCATAGTCCCACTTCTATTGTCTGCAAGTCCTATAAACCCTATGTCCAGACTCTAAGACTTCTCACATTCTCCAATCTATCTCTCATGTCTGCCTCTCATATCTAATCTATCTCTTGCTTCGATTATTATAGTAGCCTTCTAATGAATCTCCCTGGTTCAGGTCTTCATAAGTCTATTCCAACATAATAATTGGAGTGATACTTTGAAAACATAAGTCTGGCCAAAACTATCCAGTGGCTTCTAATCTTATTCAGAGTAAGCCAAGGTTCTATAAAATACTGTACCTGACCTGGATTTTTTATTTCAATATGCCCTCTTATCATCACCTGCTCCTTTTTGCTGTTCCGAGACAATCTCAGGCATATGCCTGCCACAGAGCTTTTGCACTTACTATTCCTTCAGCCTAAAATGTTGCTCCCACATTTTAGCACATAGCTGCTACCTCACTTCCTTCAGGTTTCTGACCCATCCCATCTAATCAACAGCACCACATCCCCGCCTCCACCCTGGCACTCTGAATGCCTCTTTGGCCCCTCTGCCACAAGTTCTAATATGTAGTGCTCTACTTTGGCCTATAGAGTTCCAGATTCAATCCCAGTCAAGGGCACATGCCCAGGCACCATCCCCAGTAGTGGGCATGCAGGAGGCAGCCAATCGATGACTCTCTCATCATTAATGGTTTCATAAATGCTGTTACCAGGGATTGAGCCTGAAACCTAGTTGTGGGCACCATCCCCAGTAGTGGGCATGCAGGAGGCAGCCAATTGATGACTCTCTCATCATTAATGATTTCATTAATGATGTTAGCAGGGATTAAGCCTGAAACCTAGGTGTATGCTCTGACTTGTAATTGAACCAGCAAACTTTTTGTGCATGAGACAATGCCCAACCAGCTGTGCCACACAGAGCATATTTTTCCTACTATTTCTACCAGATTTTTTTGTATATCTTGAAACTCTATAGTTATGAAATTAAAGATATTGACAATCTTCCTGGTGAGTTGTACCCCTTACCCCTGTGCCAGCTTCCACCTCACTTATTTGCTCTTCAGCTATGCTCATTATTTGACTCAGTGTATCAGTGAGGGGTGTTGGAGGGTTGTTGTTTTTTTATATATTTTAATATTAAGGTGTATTATATGCAATTTCTCTTTTAGTTGTCTTTGGCTTAAACACTATTCCATCTGATGTTAAATTGCTACACCTGCTTTTTTTTAGTTAGCATCTGCTAGGTGCATTGTTTCTATCCTTGGACTTTCAACCTTTTAACCTAGTTTTGAGGTGGATGTGTCTCTTGTAAACAGCATCGAGATGGATTTTTATTGCTTTCCTCAACCTAACAGAACCAATCTTTTAAATATATATATTTTATTGATTTTTTTACAGAGAGGAAGGGAGAGGGACAGAGAGCTAGAAACATTGGTGAGGGAGAAACATTGATCAACTGCCTCCTGCACATCCCCCACTGGGGATGTGCATGCAACCAAGGTAAATGCCCTTGACCAGAATCAAACCTGGGACCCTTCAGTCCATAGGCCAATGCTCTATCCACTGAGCCAAACTGGTCAGGGCAGAAAAAATCTTTTAATACATTCTATTTTAATGGTTACTCTAAGACTGTTAACTATCCTTTTTTATATGAATAGAATTAACTTCCAGGTTCTCTAATTATTTCTTTTCCTTAACATTACTCTCAATATTTTCTTATATAATCTCCCTCTGGCTCCTAATTGTGACCTTGAAAACAAGCATCTCTGACAGGTAAACCTGGCACCTCTTTATCATGGTCTCAAATTTCCTCAGGTGTTTGGTGATTGTTGGTGTGCATTCCTTTTTGTGTTTGAGAACCTCTGCTTTCCTGCATGTTTTGCTCACTGAAGTTTGCTTCTGATAGCTGTGGAGAAGAGGCATGTGCCACTGAGGGGTCGAAGGCTAGTCCCATACCAGGCTCTCAGCCCCAAGTGGGACTCAACACAGAGGAGAGGACGAGGGCTACCTCCCTACTGACATCCTCACATTTACCTCAGGGTCCCTCCCACTTCTCATTTCTGTTGACTTGGAGATCAGAAAGGGTGTGTTTTGGGTTGTTTCAGCTGGTCATTTATCACTCTGGATATGGTCCCATCTGCTTTTTTATATTTAGGATTTTCTCAAGGTTATTTCTGATGATGAAAGTTTTTCCTATTTTCTAGAACCATTGTTGATTTGTTCTTTTAAAATTTTTTGTCATTTTATGAGACTTTGAATCGAAGGGAAGTTAAAAATGCTGATCAATTCTTGCTACTCACCATCTCATACTCCTCCCTCCGTCCCTCCCTTCCTCTCCTCCTTCCTTTCATTTCGGGGGGGGGGGGGGGAATGCAGAACAATACTGTGAGTTTTGGTGTCTTTTGCAGGTAAGTGATCACTCAGCTTGCAGAGGGTAGTGGTTTAGCTTCTGGTTAGCTGCCCACTGAACCATCACCCTGGGAGGTGCAGCCTGGAAGCTCCTCGTGCAAGGCTGTGGAGCAGACCCATTCGCCTTCCCTGCAGCTGCACAGGGACACCAGCCTGAATCACTAAAGGTTGTGAGAAAGTGGGGAGAGCAGAGGCCAAGGAAGGTTAATGTGGAATGGCCTCCTGGAGGGAGGTCACCTTTAGGAGGAGGAAAGGAGTTGTAGTCATCCCAGTCCTTCTTCAAAACCCTGCTGGGGTGCTCTCTCCTCTGAGGAGGGCTGCCCTCAGTGTCCTCCAAGCCTCCAGGCCAGTGCTCACAATGCTCTCCCCAACTTGGCGTTTCCCAGGGAGGAACGGGGTTCAGCATCTTTGTGCTTCCCACAGTATATGCTGGTCAAATTATTTTAATAAATTGTAAGCATTTGAAAGTGTCCAAATTCTGTTTGCTTTGGCCTGCTTGAGTCTCTAAAGTCTCCACAGCATTGCAGCCCATTTCTCATCCAGGTCAGAGTAATACCCTACCCCTGTATATATTAGACTCAAGGGAATCCAACCCCAAATTAGTGCCACCACCAGCCTCCCCACCTCCTTGGGTCCATGGGCACCTTCCTACTCTGGGTCCTCAGCTTTCCTTCTCTTTCCTTTTGCTGAACAGTTGTTAAAACGTGAGGAGATTCCAGTTCTCCAATACGTGAGCGGGGATGACCTTCTTCTGCTGGCCATTTTAATAAAGATTCGACGCCTGTTTCATAAACTTGAAGGATGTGTGAATTTTCCCTCTGGCCAGGTTTGGGGGAAATTTAAGCAACCTTCCTACCTTTCTTCACTTTCTGTAAAATTAATGGCCCTTTGTCACAATTCCAATGTAAAGACAGACACCAAAACAACAATAGAAGCTCTAATAAATGAAAAAATTTAACTAAGTATGATGGTGCTTTCATTTGTTTCATTGACTTTTTTTTTTTAAGGAGAGCGTGCAGGAGATTTTAAGAAGAGTACATAAGATGAGTAGGAAAGACCAAGAAATAGGCTTTATTATAAATTTAGAACACATCCTGAGTCATCACTGATTTACATTGTTGGGAAGGGAAAACAACCTCACTTTCAGGATAGCAGAGAATGAGCAAATCAGCAAGTGTCTGTGTCAACTAGAGTTCTATCCGGGAAAACAGAAAACAGGGAGGGGTCAGAGGTTTCCAAAACCATCCCGAAGGTTGGGGAAGTGAAGGTCAAGAAAAACCCCACTGGCTTTCAGCAAATCTGAAGTGAGAGGATCTCAGGAAACTAACAGCAAGAAAGTGAGAGTGGCAGGAGCTCTCCTGGAAGAGCTGCTCCTCCCTTTGGAGCGTGAGACTAACAATAAATTAACAGGCCAGGCCACTACCTGATCCTCCGCCCTCCTGCCTGCTTCTCTCTCACCTTGGGAAACCTCAGGCAGGTGCCTCTTGCTGGGGAATCAACTGGAACTGCTGGCAGAGGATTTTAGAACATGGTGTATTTCCCCTTCCAAGGGAAGGGTGGGGGGTGCTGCTGAGTATGCAAGGACAGCCCAGCACAGTTTCCTCTGCTCAATGACAAAGTTGTTAGAGAACAATGAAGAGTTGAGAGCAGGGATGTCCTTGGAGCACCTGCACACCGCCTTTCTGAACTTCCCGGGCTTCTCCGTTCCCTGTTCTTTTCTTTTATATGTTATAATAGTTTTATTAGAGTGGAATGGCCTAAAGCTATTATTCAACTTGGGTTTTTTTTTATTATAGTTGACATACAATATTACATTAGTTTCAGGTGTACAACATAGTGATTCAACATTAACTTACCTTACAACATGATCACCACAATAAGCTTAGTAACCATTTGTCACCATAGATAGTGATTATTATTAACTTTATTCCCTATGCTTTACAGTATATCCCCATGACTTACATTATAACTGGAAGTTTGTACTTCTTTTACATATATATATATTTTATTGATATTTTATAGAGAGGAAGGGAAAGAGATAGAGAGCTAGAAACATGGATGAGAAATATCGACCAGCCGCCTCTTGCACACCCCCTACTGGGGATGTGCCCGCAACCAATGTACATGCCCTTGACCAGAATCGAACCCAGGACCTTTCAGTCCGCAGACCAACGCTCTACCACTGAGCCAAACCAGTTTGGGCAGTTTGTACTCCTTAATCACCTTCTTCTTTTTTGACCAACACCCTGTTCTCTGGGAGAGGGAGAAATATAGTTTGAGGGGCCATTCTTTATAGTGAATTCCAAATTTGGTGCTAAATGCATAAGAGGGATTAAGCCTATCAACCACTCACCACTTAGTGTGAAGTACTAAACCCTTTTATTTTCCTACAAAGAGCCACCTTTGTAGGAAAAGTGCAAGTTGGGAATGGAAGGTAAAGGAGTAAATGGAATAATGGGGTATTTTTGGGAAGCCTGAGTGCTGTAGGAAGTAGGAACCAACAAGGAAGAAGCTGAGCTGCTGTGAGATGGGGCCTAATTCTTGGTATTAAGCCATTTGCCATCTTTTATGTTGTTGTTGCCTTTAGTTAGCTTGCTTTATAAGAACTCTGTTAACATTGAAGGTTTAATTTTATTATTTTTTTATTTCTACACTTGCTAAATTCCCCTGCTATCTTTGTGAAAAAGAGGTTACCAGACTCATGTCTGGATCAACACTAAATCTCTTTTTTCTATTTTTGACTTTTGCCTCTTCCTTTTCATTGATGATGGAAATTTTAGTTTCAAATAAGATAGAAACATTAAATTAATATTTAATATTTTATTTAGTGGATTGGGCCTAAATGGGCAGTGGGACATCCCTCTCACAATCCAAGACTGCTGGCTCCCAACTGCTCCCCTGCCTGCCTTCCTGATTGCCCCTAACCACTTCTGCCTACCAGCCTGATCACCACCTAACCACTCCCTTGCCAGCCTGATTGATGTCTCACTGCTCCCCTGCCAGCCTGTTTGCCCCCAACTTCCCTCCTCTGCCGGCCTGGTCACCCCCAACTGCCCTCCCCTGCTGGCCATCTTGTGGTGGCCATCTTGTGTGCTGGAATGATGGTCAATCTGCATATTACTCTTTTATTAGATAGGATATACACTGAGTGGCCAGATTATTATGATCTCTTCATGCATAATAATCTGGCCAATTAGTATATATATATATATATATATATATATATATATATATATATATTAGAGGCCCAGTGTTTGAATTCGTGCATGGGTGGAGGTCCAGCCAACCTGGCCAGGGGGAGGGACATGGGAGGTTGGCCAGCCTGCCTGCTGGTGGAACTCCTGGTAGAGGGGACAATTTGCATATTAGCCTTTTATTATATAGGATAGACACTGAGTGGCCAGATAATTATGCATTCAGAGATCATAATAATATGGTCACTCCATATGTGTGTGTGTGTGTGTGTGTGTGTGTGTGTGTGTGTACACACACATATATTAGAGGCCTGGTGCATGAATTTGTGCATGAGTGGGGTCTGGCCAGTCTGGCCAGGGGGAGGGGACACGGGCGGTTGGCCAGCCTGCCTGCTGGTTGAACTCCTGGTTGAGGGGACAATTTGCATATTACCTTTATGATATAGGATAGACACTGAGTGGCTAGATTATTATGCATTCAGAAAGCATAATAATCTGGCCACTCGGTGTATATCACCCTTTATTTATCCAATGATCTATTGATGGATACTTGGTTTGCTTCTATAGCTTGGCTATCTATATATATAAAACCCTAATATGCAAATAGACCGAACTGTGGAACAACTGAACAACCAGTCACTATGATATGCACTGACCACCAAGGAGTGGGTGCAGAACATGGCGGGCATTAGCAGCAGGTGGCAGAGCACAGAACATGGTGGGCATTGGCCATGGTGGGATGGTGAAGCAGGTGAACAAGGGCACCTAACAAAGATGGGGTGCCAGTCACTGTCATCAGGGCAAATCTCTAGTGGTTACTGAAAAGTCTTTGCTCCCACACACTGCAATCCCACCTGGTGCTTGCACCGGCTGCCAGCGCCAGCCACGCTCACACCCACTGCCAGAGCTGGAGCTGCTTCTCACACCTTCTGCCGATGGCCACCACTGGCCTCAGTTGCTCAGCACCATTAGCAGGTGCGAGTGGCAACTGCTGGGCCCGATTGCCCCTCCAAATTTCTCCAGCTCCCCTTGATCCTGAGGGGCAATCATGGTCAGCAGCTGCCTCTCACACCTGCTGCTGGCATCAGTCCTGCTCACACCCATAGCCGGCACCAAAGCTGCCTCTCACACCTGCTGCTGGCATCAGTCCTGCTCACACCCATAGCCAGCACCAAAGCTGTCACTCACACCTGCTGCTGGCACCTGACATTGGCCCAGATCTCCCGAGGGCTTCTTTACCTCCCCTGCTCCTGAGAGGTGATCAAGGCCGCAGCCACCACTCCCATGCACTGCTGGCGCTGGCCCCAATCACTCCACACCATCAATGGGTGTGAGTGGGGCAGGCATCATCGGTGTGTGGGAGCAGTAGCAGAAGTAGCAGGAGTGGGGCTGCCAGCAGACAGGGAACCAGGAGCCATGGCAGGAGGGCTGAACCAAGACCCGCCCCTGTGTCACCACAGCCTTGCAGCCCACATTTCCTATCAAAGTGCACAAATTCATGCATTGAATCCTTAGTTTATATATAGAAGCCTAAGCAGCCATTATCACCAAACGACTGAAATCGCTGGAACGACCCATCAACCAGTCACTATGATGTGCACTGATCACCAGAGGGCAGACACTCAATGCAGGAGCTGGCCCCTGGTGGTCAGTGTGCTCCCACAGCAGAAGCGCACTCGTCCTGGCAGCCCACCAGCTCAGCAGCAGCCACTCACTCCCTCAGTAGTCCTGCAGGTCCACTCTCCAGAGAATAGGCCAGGCACTGATGGACCAGTGCTGCCAGCACAATTCCAGCAGCACTACCAACTTCAGGCACTTAGATGCTCCTCAAGAAGAAACAACATAAGAGTGGCCACCGGGTGGCTCCCGACAACCAGCATGAATGACAACTGATGGATCTGGATCCAGGGCCAGCAAGGGCATCCCACCACCCTCCTGGAGGGCTGATTGCATCCTGGCCCCACCCCCTTGAGACCCTACCTGTGCATGAATTCGTGCACCCAGCCTCTAGTTCTAAATAATGCTGCAATGAATATAGGGGTGCATATATTCTTTTAATTTAATGTTCTTGGTTTCCTCAGATATATATCTAGAAGTGGAATCACTGGGTCATAGGCATTTTTAATTTCTTGAGAAACCTATATATTGTTTTCCACAGTAGCTGCACCAGTTTGCAGTCTCACCAACAGTGTATTATGGTTCCCTTTTCTCCACATCCTAACACTTGTTTATTGATGATAGCCATCCTGACAGGTGTGAGGTGATATTTCATTATTTTAATTGGCATATCTCTTCATATTGGTCTCTTAGGAGAAGTGTCTATTAAGGTCCTTTTCCCATTTCTTAATTGGATTGCTTGTTTATTTTGGTGTTGAGTTGTATGAGTTCTTTATAACTTTTGGATATTAACTCCCTCTCAGATATATCATTGACAAATATATTCTCCCATTCAGTAGGTTGTTTTTTTCATTTTGTTGATGTTTTCCTTTACTGTACAAAAACTTTTCAGTTTGATCCTATTTATTTATTTATTTTTATGTACTTTTATTCCTTTCCCCAAGGAGATACGTCAGAAAGAAAAAAAACAACAACATTGCTATGAGATGTTAGCAATTTACTGTCTATGTTTTCTTCTGGGAGTTACATGGTTTCAAGTCTTACATTTAAAATTTTATCCATTTTTAGTTTATTCTTATGTATGGTGTAAGTAGGTGGTCTAGTTTTTGAGTATCTGTCAAATTTCCTTAACACCATTTATTGAATAGACTGTCTTTACCCCATTGTATGTTTTTGCCTCCTTTGTCATATACTGATTTACCATATAAGTGTGGGTTTATTTCTGGACTCACTATTCTGTTATTTTTATCTTTATGTCTGTTTTTTATGTCAGAACTATGCTATTTTGATTACTATGGCCTTGTAGTATAATTTTATATCAGGTAGCACAATTCTTACAACTTTGTTTTATTCAGGAACTTTTATAGTTCCATATAAATTTTTGAGCTATCTGTTCTAGATCTGTAAAAAATGCTATTAGTATTTTGATAGGGATTGCACTGAATCTGTAGATTTCTTTGGGTTGTGTGGACATATTTTAATAAGACTAATTCTTCCTATCTATGAATATAGTATATGCTTCCATTTATGGTATTTGTGTATTTCTAATTTCTTTTTCTTATAAGAGACCTTTATTTATAAAGTCACAGAGGTAGAAGTAATTTGTAGAAGAAATTGACTTAGAAAACAAGTTATAGAGGTAAAGGAAGGGCCCTAGGAACTTGGGATTGAGGTCAGTAATGGTCTGGAGGGAGGAGGGGGAGAGCTGAGGAAAGACCTGGGTATGTTCCCAGGAGGGAGAGCGCCTATTCTCTAATTTCTTTCATTAGTATCTTATAATCTTCCAAGTATAGATCTTTCACCAGTTTGGTACTTTATCTTTATGCAATTGTAAATGGGAATTTTTTGTTTTTTAGTTTCTCTTTCTGATAGTTCATTGTTCATGTAAAAAAATGCAACCAATTGCCCTGCCTAAATGGCTACCATCAACAAATCAACAAACAGCAAGTGCTGATGAGGATGTGTAGACTGATGTGGTGCGAATGCAGACTGGTGCAGCCATTATGGAAAACAGTATGGAGTTTCCTCACAAATTAAAAAGTGAAACTTCCATTTGACCCAGCAATCCCACGTCTGGGAATATAACCTCAAATACCAAAAAAATCAATAACAAAGAGCATATGAAACCCAATGTTCACAGCAATAACAAAAATTTGGAAACAGCCCAATTGCCCATCATTAGATGAATGGATAAAAAAAAGCTGTGGTACATTTATACAATGAAATACTATATGGTTATACAAAAGGATATCTTGCCGAAACCGGTTTGGCTCAGTGGATAGAGCGTCAGCCTGTGGACTGAAAGGTCCCAGGTTCTATTCCGGTCAAGGGCATGTACCTTGGTTGCGGGCACATCCCCAGTAGGGGGTGTGCAAGAGGCAGCTGATCAATGATTCTCTCTCATCGATATTTCTAATTCTCTATCCCTCTCTCTTCCTCTCTGTAAAAAATATATGTATATATTTTTTAAGGATATCTTACCCTTTAAGACAAAATAGGTACAGAGGCAGAGATGCATGGATAATACCTGCAATTGTTCTTTTGGTTAATCTCTTCCAGTCCACCTTCCCTCCCAATATATACCAGTCTGTTTCATGCAGAGAAAGGCCATTTGAAGCATTGACTAGTATTGGGGAGAAGATGCAATTCTGAGTCAGCAGAGGCTTCAAAAGAGCCTTGAAAGTAGAATCTGCCACAAAGAGGGAACTTACGAATTTATTTTCTCCTTATCAAAGGTTTTCTCCTTATTCAAATATTCCTTTAACACAAACGTTATTCTTGTTTTTTAATTTCATGCTTACATAATTCTCCAGAAATCAAGACTAGGTCAGAGTTTAACAATGAACAACGTAGGCATTTCCTACCCTCGTTCCTACCCCACCCCTCCCCACTTGCAAAGCTGGATGATCTGGAATACACATAGATAACATCTCATTATCTAAGAAGGTGTGATACACTCTCCTGTGTCCACACTACCTGACTTCCTCCCCAATGCCAAAGCCAGATGGGAATGACACACACTTCCCCACATTTGAAGTTGTGACAATCCACACACTGCAACATTCACAGGTGGGAAAACATTACAATTCCTCAAAATCAAATGATTCTTTTAAAATATATATATTTTATTGATTTTTTACTGAGAGGAAGAGATAAGGATAGAGAGTTAGAAACATCAATGAGAATCATCAATCAGCTGCCTCTTGCACACACCCTACTGGGGATGTGCCTGCAACCAAGGTACATGTCCTTGACCAGAATCGAATCTGGGACCTTTCAGTCCACACTCTATCCACTGAGCCAAACTGGTTTCGGCAATTCTTTTTTTTTTTTTTTAACTTCTTTATTGATTAAGGTACCACATATTTGTCCCCCACCCCTCCCCACTTATTTCCCCAGCCCCCTATTGTCCTTGACCACTGGTTAGGCTCATATGTATCCACATAAGTCCTTTGATTGATCTCTCCCTTATATCCCCAACCTCCCTTTGCGGTCCAACAGTCTGACCCATGGCTCCTTATCTCTGGGTCTGTTCTTGTTCATCAGTCTATGTTGTTCACCATCTCCCCCAGATGAGTGAGATCATACCCTACTGGAAATATACTTATAAGAATCAAAAATGAGACAAGCTATAATCATTATGCTGAAAGGCATATGAATCAGCCTGTAGTTTCTTTCTGGGCCACCAGTTCTTTTGAGACCCAATTTCAATGTCAAACAGTTCCTTATGTGTACATGTCAGCAATGATATTTCAGTTCTGGATGGTGGGCAAATGGTGGTAATGCAGGTCCAACCCTCTCTGGTTTGGTCCTGGGCAACCTGCAGTGATAGAGCTGCTGACTGCTATTATGGCAAGGTGTCATCTGCATCTTCCATCTCTGGACTGCTTCTCTTCTGTCTTCATGGTTGGAGTAGTCCTGTCAATTCCTTGTTGTTGCCAGAATCCGCATGGCCTCAGAGTTTTTTCAGAAAATATACAAACATATTCTCGACCAAAAGTTAATAAAGGAATATTTTCTATAAATTTGACTTGGGAACCTTTTTCATTTTTGCCCAAATGATTTTCCTCTGGCTTGTTTTAACACAATGTGTGTTTTTCATGGGTGTCTTGATGTTAGCATTACAATTAATTTTCTAAAGTACAAATTTTCTAGATGTAATTTACTTACAGGATATTTTTCCTTACATGATATTCTTCTACTTTCCCCCTTTTTGATTTAAATATTAGGAAGCTTTTGAAAATTTTATAATGTAGTCTTGATAGCTTTTAAATTGTAATTTTTTGCACTATAATATGAATGCTAAAGGTCCATTTCCTGTTGTGATATTTTATCCTGAAATGAACTACCAATAAAAATTTTAGTTAACACTTTAGGAACAGCTTTTTGTCCAGTGCAATTAGTTTTTCTAGAATATTTGCTTATTTCAATTAACCAATTTAAATTAGCCTGAAAACTTGTCTACTATTTTACTATCAAATTTATTACTCTAACAACAATCTTATTTTATTGTGTAAAATCTTATTTTATTGTGTAAATATTAGGGTAAAGGATTATTTGCCTTCTTGAGTAGGCCCTGAGCATGCCTGGTGGTAGGCTGGATTTAGATATCAAAAACCCACTTCCCCACACCATGTTTACAAGACAACTCAAACAAGTCTTGTTGTAGTGAGAGGGCAGTCGCTGTCAATCAAGTCTCTGTCTTTTACCCGGGTCCCGACTTGAGCTGGGCATGGGAAGTTAAGCAGCCTTGGGGCAGGAGACTCCCTCAGCAGGGGTGAGGTTTCAGGCCCCTGCAAAGTTTTGGGGGTGAGGGTCTGTGCCCCACCTCAGTTGATCCCTAAGTTCTCTCCTGATGGCCCCTCTTTGACTGTGCCTATCGTAGGTTGTTCCTTCCCTGAGGAATCTTACTGTCACTGGCTAACCAGCCATCCTCCTGGGCCAAGCAGGGTGATGTGAGATTCAGTTCTGTCTCCTTGGTATCCTATGTCCCTGTGGCCTCCACATCCAGCTCCTGCCTTAAGATTCCCATGCGTGCTGGTGGGGCCCAGCACTGATCACATATCTAGGTGAACCTGGGTTTCTTCTCCAGGGAGGGCCCAGCTCACCCCACTTGGTGAGAGACAGAATCATAGTACCAGTCATCATGAGGTTTCAACCTCGACATGAACAGAAAGCAGCTGTGGGCAATTGGATTATGAGAAGAGGGTCCCTCTTGGCCAAAAGAGCAAGAGGGGCCAGTATAGAATGCTCAGGTGCCTTCCCAGAAGTCCCTCTACACAATGGAAAGGATTAAATCCTTTCATGTCCTTTTAAAATTGCTGCCAGACATTCAAAGAGTGAATTTGTAAGTTTGCTTAGAATAATTGTATATTATGCTGTTGTAATTTTAGAATATCAAGAGATGTGTTACCTTTGTCTCCAAGCACCAAAAATATGATTTTTATTGATCCCCAAGGGTTCGAGGTACTATTATAAATAATTGGGGTAACACAAATCTGGGAAAAAATTTAATGACATTGTAGAATAATATCATGTAAGGATGTTCTTTGTTCTAGGCCATGGCAATTCCATTTCCTACTGGCTGTCCATTTCTTTTTGTTTGGACCAGGTCTTACATTTTCTGCACCTCTTCCAGAGACTAGTAGTGACAGCAGTGACACCCTTTCGTTGGTGTCCACACAAGCCAGAAACCGCTCTTTAATTTTATAGACAAAGGAGCAGTGTTTTGATTTTGTGTCATATATAAAAGGGAAGCTGGGTGGAGATCCGGTGTAACAAATAATTCTTTAAAAAAAAAATTATATATATATATATATATATATATATATATATATATATATATATATATATGTTTTGGGCCTGGCCAGCGTGGCTCGGTGGTTGAGATTCAACCTATAAACCAGGAGGTCACAGTTCAATTCCTGGTCAGGGTACATGTCCAGGTTGTAGGCTCCATCCCCAATGTGGGGCACACAGGAGGCAGCCACTCTCATCATTGGTGTTTCCATCTCTCTCTCCCTCTCCCTTCCTCTTTGAAATCAATGAAAAGATATACATTTTTTTAAAATGTTTTTGCCCAACTAGCATGTCTCAATGGTTCAATTTCTGATCAGGGCACATGCCTGGATTTCAGGCTAAATCCCCAGTAGGGGGCATGCAGGAGTCAGCTAATCAATGATTTTCATCATTGATGTTTCTCTCTCTCTTCCCTGTCCCCCCTCCTCTCTGAAATCAATAAAAATATATTTACCCTACTAGGGATTGAGCCTGCAACCCAGGCATGTGCCCTGACCAGAATCCAACCGTAACCTCCTGGTTCATAGGTCTATGCTCAACCATTGAGCCACATTGGCCAGGCCCAAATGATTAAGAATTCTTGTGAGCAAAAGGTGATATGACAGCTTTTCATGAATTCTATAACAAAATAAGGTCTAGGAGACAGGATAAAATAACCTTCATATTGATATACTGCTTACAGTTGAAGTCTTACATAATCCTGCAAATTCCCAGCAACACTAAAACTGAAATATGGGAGTTCTTAGGTCTCACAGCTAACCAGGGAGTGAATCTTGATTTTCAGACCTCACCTCCAATGTTCTTCTCTCTTTCCTCACCTGTTACTCTTTGCCCAGAGCCTGCATGTTAAAGCAGAAACTGTCCTGGGGTAAGGCCCAGCTCTACCAACTAGCTTGTGCCCTTGGAACAGTTACCACCATGAGGCTCAGTTCTCTCTCTATAAACTAAAAAGGAAAAAAATCAACATAGTGACCATTAGAGAGAACGTATGTCCTCTACCCTGCCTGCTGTAAGCTATGCCCAGTGATGGGAACCACATGATTATTAGAGCTTGGAACAGCTTGTGCAGAGGTCCCAGCCTTCCATTTATACAGTCCTGACCAGATCAGGGAATGCAACCACCTTTCTTCTGAAGACAAAAATGGATTATAGAGTTGGGTTAATTTGATTAAATAATAGGAACTGAAACCTAGTGTCTAAATGGAGTCATTTAATTATTGCTATAAAGTAAGCTATATTAATAAGTATTAAAAATAATGAAGGTGATCTTGTACCATGCCAACATTTTTTTCTCCTTTACCAACAAAGAATCCGTTTAAAAAGTGTTGTACAAGTTGTATATATGGTTCAAATTATGCCTCATTAAATTATAAAGATAAGATTTAAAATAAATTACATTCTAGGCATAGCTGGGTAGCTCAGTTTGTTGGAGCATCAACTCACACCAAAGTTCCAACCCAGGCCAGGGGGTGTATGGGAGGCAAACGATCCATGTTTCTTTCTCACATCAATGTTTCTCTCTCTTATCAATAATGATAATTTTAAAAACATACAGAGGTGAGGATTAAAAATAAAAAATAATAAAATAAATTACATTTTAATGAACAGCCCTTGGCCCTCCAGAAGAAAACAAAGTAATCCTTCTAGATGAGTGATCTTCAAACTTTTCCTTTCTCAAGCCCTTAAAAATTAACATGTTAAGCGCCCAGCCTGTTTTGTCTTCAGTATGGAAATTATAGTGTCAGCGCTTAACATGTTTACAAAAATTTTGTCATGTTCTAAAGCAGCGTTTCCCAAACTTCTCTCATGATGAAAATGACCTGGTGGTGGAGTTGTTAAAATACATATTCCTGAATCCCAACTAAGAAGTGCTAAACTAGAATTTTGGGGAACATATAGGTAAAATTGTATACTTAAATAAGCTTAGAGCACCAGTGAATCACCTGGTAGCACTTCTTAGTTGGGATTCAGGAATCTATAGTTTAACAACTCTACCAGGTGATTCTCATCATGAGAGAAGTTTGGGAAACACTGTTCTAAAGGATAATTTTATTGGAACCAATTAATATTTTTTCACTCAAAATTGTGAAGATGAAGCGTGAAATTGTGAACATAAAATAGGAGGAAAGGGAAGCTGGTCTTCAAGAATTTGTGTCTCCAGGTTTTTACTGGTATAAAATCCATGTCAATCCTGTAGCTAGTCAAAGAAGAATGATGAAAATAAGAAAATCTTTATTTCAAACAGGTTCAATGGTACGTGTGCTAAAGCAGCAGGTGGATGAAGCAAACAGTTTTATTTCAAACAGCTTATCTATATATATACTATATCTATGTATATATAAAAGCCCAGAGACCATTATGGCAGAATGACTGGGACAACAAGAATGACCCATCACTATGACAAACACTTACCACCTCAGGGCAGATGCTTAACACAGGAGCAAGGCTCACTGCTGGTGAGTGCAGCAGCAGTGGCTGGAGCCTCTCCCACCTCCTTGGCAGTGCTAAGGAGCAGTGAACCAAGCGATGGAGTGAGCAGGCAGGTGGCAAGGAGCAAAGGGTCCCAGATTGTGAAAGGGATTTTCAACTGATAATTGGGTCTTGAATTTCGAGAGGGTATAGGCTGAGGGCTGCCCTTCCCCCTCCGTGAATAAATTTCATGCATCAGGTCTTCAGTCCTATATAACAAAAGCCAAAAAAGTTTCCTCAGGCAATCATTCAACCAGGAGACTGGAAGTTAGACTGCTCACTATGATGTGCACTGACCACCAGGGGGCAGTGTGGAACATGGTGGGTGCTGGCAATACGCTGTGGGAGCGAGGGAGCCAATGCCGGGCCTCTGCCGCGCCTTTGGCTCCTGCTAGGAACAAGATGCCTTTGAGCATGGTCTCCCCGCCCGCAACCATCTCAGCCCACAGCCATCCCAGCCCGCCTGCTGTGCAGGTTAGGAGATGGTGTGGCATCTCCCAACCCACAGCTATCTCAGCCTGGCCTCCGTGCACACCATGCTGGTGAGGAGCTGGCGCAGAGTCCTTCCTCTGCCGCCGCATGGCCGGGCCGAAGCTTCTGCCACTGCTGCCATGTGGATTTTAAAACTACAGTGGAAATTGAGCCGAGGGAGCAACCCTCACTGCCTCACCTGCCGCCGCCGCAGTGAATGAGGGAAGCCCACCAGGAACAGAGCTCACTCCACCCCGGGCTCAGGGAGTGAGCGGCTTCGGAACTTGGTCTCTGCATCCAAAGCTGCTCTGCTTCCACCCCGAACAAGATACCTTTGGGCGCGGTCTCCCCGCCCGCAGCCATCTCAGCCCACCCACCATGCTGGTGTGGAGATGGCACGGCACCTTCTATTCGCGGCCCCAGTGAGCCCTTCACCCGTCAGGCCCACCGCTGCAGGACCGAGCCGGAGCCTCTGCCAGGACCCCAAGGAGGGGTAACACTGCTGCCATGTGGATTTTAAAAAAAAAGTGGAAATTGAGCCACAAAAGCCACCGCCTCTGTCACACCCGCCGCCGCTGCCGTGAGGGAATCCCACCGAGAACAGAGCTCACTCCACCCTGGGCCCAGGGAGTGGGCGGCTTCAGAGCATGGCCTCCGCATCTGCAGCCATTCCGTTGAGACTCCTTGGAGCGCGGTCTCCCCACCTGCAGCTATCCCAGCCCACCCACGGTGCTAGCGAGGAGCTAGCGCAGCGCCTCCAGTTTTCGACCCCAGCACCCCAGAGGGGCCGTGTGCCCCGGGTGAGCCATGTGCCCTAGGGGGACCATGTGTCCTGGGAGAGCCGTGTGCCCCAGGGGAGAGATGTGCCCCCGGAGAGCTGTGTGCCCCGGGGACCCGGGGGTGGAGGGGCGGTGTGAACCAGAGGAGGAGCGGATTCTATTTGTGTGGTCCTGAGATAGTCACCATAAAACAAGCAGATTGTCAAATGACAGCGGGGAGGGGAAGGAGACCTGGGGGGAGATAAGAGATCAACCGAAGGACTGGTATGCATGCATATAAGTACAACCAACGAACACAGAACTCTGGGGAGGGAGGGCATGAATGGGAGGTGGGAGTGGGGGGGGAGAACAATGGTAAGCTATGTACACATATAATACCTTAATAAATTTTTTTTTAAATACTATCCTGGGGTCCATGATACTTATCTTTGTGATGAAATAAAGATAAATGTATGAAGACCATGCAGTGCAGTCCCTGGCCCATGTCTGGTGTCCAGTCACCGCCTGACTTAGGCCTGGGGAAGTCCCAAGGTGAGTTCTCTGAAGAAAAAAGGCCACTTAGGCAATGGTTATGGGGGGAACTGGCCCTACAGGTTCCCAGTGAACCTGCCCTTCTCATAGCAGTGTGTTCTGTGGTGCACCAAGGCAGTCAGGGAAACAGGAGTCTTGGCTGCCCCCACACAGTCACTAAAAATTTGTTTTAAATGCAGGTTCTCCTCTGCATAGTTTTCAGTTGACATCTATGATTTATTATAAATTTAAGCAGTTGTGAAGAATGTAATTTTCAATGTATTATAAATCGTGACATTTTAAAATAAAACATTCTATATAATAAAAGGCTAATATGCAAATTGTCCCTTTGACCAGGAGTTTGACCAGGGAGCAGGACCATACAGTCAACTGCCCTCAGCAACCTCCCCCTGGCTGGCCCCAACCCTGATCGCACACACCCAATTGGGGGCAGGGCCTTTCAGCCAACCTCCTACGTTCCCTCTCCCCAGGCCAGCCGGACCCAACCCATGTATGAATTCATGCACTGGGCCTCTAGTTATTTTATAAAATAAATCCAATGGAATTTAAATACCATAACAATGATACCCACATTATGCACTGAAAAATTATATTAACTAGGTCTTCTTTAACATTCTATTTTTTTTGGCTTCTGAACTTATCACTTTCTACTTCTTCCAAAGAAGTTTTTTGGACTATGATATATTTTTATGCTTAAAGATGAACTATTAGTTATTTGCTTACAATTATTGACCACAAAAAGTATATAATTATTTGTAAAATTTTAATGTACTTTCTATGACCTCACAGCTCTAAGTGTTCAAAAATTATTTTGATTGAGTTAACATCACATTAGTAGCACATAACTGATCAAAACAACATGACAAATTTTTATAAGTTGAAAGTAAAATTTCAATGAAAATTTGTGACTCACCCTTTTAAAATTTGGTTAAAAACAATTTGGTTAGCCAAAACCGGTTTGGCTCAGTGGATAGAGCGTCGGGTCTGCAGATTGAAAGGTCCCGGGTTCGATTCCGGTCAAGGGCATGTTTGGTTGCAGGCACATCCCCAGAAGGGGGTGTCCAAGAGGCAGCTGGTCGATGTTTCTCTCTCATCGATGTTTCTAGCTCTCTATCTCTCTCTCTTCCTCTCTGTAAAATATCAATAAAATACATTTAAAAACAAAAACAACAACAATTTGGTTAACAAATTTGGTTAAATTGCAAATCACTTGACAGTCATCTTCAAACTGGCAGTTGTCAGTTAATATACAGGCCCCCAGCTACTAGTATGTAAGTTGGTAGAAGAAAGCTTTTCTCACAACAATGTATGTGTGTGTGTGTGTGTGTGTGTGTGTGTGTGTGTGTGTAATTGTATCTTAGTATTCATGATTAAGAACCCCCTCCATTTCGTACTTCACATAGGTGGAAAATTGAATGAAGCATATTTGGGGTGTCAACTCTAACCTGAATATTCACCTAAAGTTCATTCCTTAGAGAAGCCTCCACCCCTGGGAGTCCTTATACCCCCTTTATGAAGATCATTATTCTCTCCATTTTGGTGTGTATTTTTAAATTTTCACGTAATAAGTAAAACAAAAAAACCCATATTACACACACACACACACACACACACACACACACACACACACTATATTTATACACATATGTACTCGGATAACCAGATTCCACCACTGGATTCTAATTTTAAGTTGGTCTGGTATGTAGATAGATATCAGGAGTTTTTTTAAAGTTCCATGCAACTGATGCTAAACTTCAAACAATTGATAATGACTAGATTAGGGATAAAATAAAGGAAAAAAACTAGCTCCCTAAAAGCATAATTGGCACAGATTCCTGCCTACACTGGCACCATCACCAAATGTGGTGTCATCAGGGCCTTTTTTTCCCCTTTGAGCTTGAAGGAAAAACCATCACCTATACCATGAAAACCTCTGGGACAGGGCAGTTGCCTGGGAATTTGAGGACAGAGGAAGGATTGGTTCTTCCTGATAAAGCAAACTATCTCTTGCAGAGATCAAACTGACAGCCTTAGACTCAAAAAAGAAAAGAAAAAAGAAAAGTACTTTATCAAATCACTCTTTCTTTTTTTAAAGAATCAATACATTCATATAAAGTGCAACATCAATTCATTATTTCTTTATTGTAGGGCATTTTATTCCTCTAGAAGCAATGTCTTGTTTTTCCATGGTTGTTTTAAAGATTTTTCTTTTCAGTTTTGGTTTTCAAAAGATAGAAAAACAATAGAAAAAAAATCAACAAAACCAAAAGTTGATTGCTTAAAAATATCAACAAAATTAGCGAGCCTTTAGCTAGACGGACAAAGGGAAAAAAGAGAAAAGACTCAAATAACTTAAAACAGGAAGAAAAGAGGGGACATCATTACCAAAGTTACAGAAATACTGTGAATAACTGTATGTTAACAAATGGGATAATTTTAGTGAAATGGACAAATTCCCAGGAATACACAAAATACTGAAACCAACCCAAGAATAAAAAATGTATTTGGCCTATAAGAGATCAAGTTAGTAATATTAACACTTCCACAAAGGAAAATTCAGTCCTAGATGGCTATCCTGGTGAATTTTACCAAACATTCAGAGGAATTAATATTAATTCTCCACAAATTCTTCTAAAAATATAAGAGAAGTGGACACATATCAACCCTCCTTATAAGATAAGTATTACCCTAATCCAAATCAGACAAAGATAGCATAAGAAAGGAAACTAAAAGATCTCTGTCAATGAAGAGAGATGTAAAAATTCTCAACAAATGACAGTAAACCAAATCCAGCAACATATAAAAAAATTATACACCATGACCAAGTGAAATTTATCCCAGGAATATAAGGTTGGTTTAACATCTGAAAATCAATTAATGTCATAGGCAATAGTATGGAATAAAGGGGTAAAATATGGTCATTTCAATAAATGCAAAGTGGTCTGGTCACATATAAGAATCAACCACTGAATGCATAAATAAAATCTAAAATCATTTTTAAAATTAAGGAGTTACAGAGGCAGAGTCCTGAGTCAGGTGCAGGGGGTTAGCCCAGGATGAGGTGCCACTGCCCAATGATCTGCTGATTCCAAGTCTCGTGAGGACCCTTAGAGTTTAAAAGAAAGCAGAAGCACAGGTCTGAGGAAAGGAAGGTAGGTAGGGGCAAGGGGGGTGGTGGAGGGAAGAGCTATGTCCCTTGCCTTAAGGTGTTTCATCTCTTCTAAACGTGTCGAGTTTTAAGGAAGATTTCAGGGGAAGGTCTCAATAGAATATTCAACAGCTTTCCATGTGTGTCCATGCTGACATTCCAAAACCAGTGTTGAGGGGAATTTGGTATCATTATCTGGTTAGTTTCACTGCTTTACTTATATCTTGTGTCTGTCTGTGTCTAATTGGGCTTTTTTGTTTATTCCCTTGACTTCATTGCCTCTAGGGTTTGGCTGACACTAATGGCAACTGGGCCTCCGTTATATATCTCCTTGATCAGGGACTTAAGCTACTTACTCACTCTGTGGTTGGGCAAGAGAGTATAAACTATCTGCTCTTAGGTGTCCTTGATTAGGGGAAGTAAGATCTTATAATTTATTAGCAAGTTAACTACTTGGCCTTGTTTAACTATTTTGTCTCATGTTCCCTCATTTCATTCACTAAGGAATTTCCCTAGCTTCTTACTATCCTGCCTCAACACTACAAGTAGAAGGCAGTGAAAGAAGGGGTGCAAATGCCATGATACTTCCAGAAGGAAGTGGAGTCAGAATTTGGCACCATAAAATGAAAAAATGGAAACACATAAAATCCCAAGAATTGACCACTTGGCCCATGTCCCAGTCTCTCTCTGCCTGAAAAAAAAACTTGCTTTCATTCTCATTTAACTTTTTCTTGAAATTTTTCTTATACAAATCAAGAACCTGAAGGTGGCCTGACACACAAAAGGTCCTGAATCATGCCAGTGCAGAGCCATCCCCCAACCCTGGTCTGATGAAAGAATCATAATTTCTGTAGAAATCTGCATATGCCCTTTTTTTCTTTAACATATTTTATTGATATTTTACAGAGAGGAAGAGAGAGAGATAGCTAGAAATGTCAATGAGAGAAACATCGACCAGCTGCCTCTTGCACACCCCCTGCCGGGAATGTGCCCACAACCAATGTACATGCCCTTGACTGGAATCGAACCCGGGACCTTTCAGTCCGCAGACCGACGCTCTACCATTGAGCCAAACCGGTTTCGGCTGCATATGCCTTTCTTGATTTGGTCACAGCAAACATAGAAAACTACAGCTCCAGGAGATACAATGATCCCTCCAACAATATGAAATCACAGACTCTGGTTCAAAGGCCAAACATCTGGGGTTTCATCAAAGTACTTAAAGGCATGGTAGTTAACATTCTCAACACCAACATCTTTCCTGATGAAGACCTGGTACATTAAAAATCTGTATTTTAATACCTTAAAAATAGTGTCTCATCTCCAGATCCAATGGGCTATTAAAAGATGAAATCTAAATTTCCTGAGCTCACTGCGCCTGTGAACAGGTGGAGGGGCCAGGCTGGCCCAGGCTTTGGCTTCAAGCATCAGGAAATGGCTAAGGGGGCAGGATGGAAGATGGTTCCTTGGATCCATCCCAGAGTGTTGAAGATGACTCCCTTTTGGACACCCAGCATCTTTCACATTATTCCTTACATGCTCATTTTAGACCCAGATTTCATCCTCTTCCTAGTCATTATAGCACATCTTCTCCTGCTAATACATGTTGTTAGTTTAGCATTTTTAACAGGTGTGCTTTGTTCTTATCCTAATCCAAACGAGGATAAGTGCCCAGGAAACTACACCAACCCACTGAAAGTTCAGATAGTCATAATCCTTGGAAAAGTTATTTTGTGGATTCTGCATTTCCTTCTTGAGCGCTACATTAAGTATCACCACAGCAAAGAAACCGAGGCTATCACATGACCTACCAATCGACAAGACATCTTAAAAGACTTGCATTAATGATACACTCCACTGGCAGCACTGTTCTCCTCCTCACACTGGGCATACAGCATTCCTTCCCAGAGCCCAGCAGGTTGTATCTTGACCTCATTCTGGCTATCCAGACCCTGGAACTGATCTGTTCCCTGACATGTCTGCTCATCTACACAGTAAAGGTTCAAAAATTTAATAAAACCAAACCACAGCCTGATCTACTTGAAGAAGAAAAAGTCCATGCTTACCCTAGCAATATCACTTCAGAGACTATTTCAAGTCTAGAATAAATTACTGAAAAGTAAGGAGACATCACAGTACACCTGAAGAGACACAACGCACTGTAGAGTAAGCGGTTGTTAGCTTTCACTTCCTCAGACGTAGGGACTCATTCAAACTGAATGTGAGTTAAGGTCAAGAGAGCAATTGCAGAGGGATCCAGGCTAATACAAGACTGACCACCTGACAAACTGTCATAGAAAATTGCAGCTTTTGCAGATGACATTTTGCCACTCTTGTAGGGTACCTGAATTTGGTTCTCACCTGTGTGACTGTATATGTAAAGCTTGTGAATTATGTGATGGTGATTTGTCAAGCCTTGATATCTCAGAATGTGTTTTACACATTTTGAAATAATTTAACTGCCTGGTTTATCATAGGACCAAAGGTTGAGTTTAAACATCTGCACCAACACTTCTTCCACAGAACATAATCCTATTGATAATTTGGCTACTTATAGAAAGAGGCTGGCATGCTAATGTATTTAAAACAGGGATTTGATCAAATGAGTTCATCCCACTTTTAAACTGATGAGAGAAGACATTTATTTTGTTAAAGATTCCTCCAATGGTGCCTTCTCATATAGTTTATATGCTTGTGTAGTATTGGATGGCAGCTTGACCCTTGTAGCATTTATAAAGAAGTTTCTGACTGTAGGATCAAATTCTCACTAAAGTGACTTACTATGCAAACTCCTGCAAGTTTTCCATTGTCCAGAAATAAGATATGAAGATTACTTGGATCAGTATTAGACTAACCATTGTTGTCTGTTAACTCTATAATATCTTCTACTGGCAACACTTTAAACTTTCTATTTTTGCCCTCTTCAGGAAGTTGCCATGCATTTCAGTATTGACTATATACCTTCACTGGATCAGTATGTTCAGTGATAGCAAAGGGATCTTCTGTGGTTTTGTCTAAAAAGAAAGGACATCTCTTTTAGTCTTGGATCATACTTAAAAATAAAATGCCCTATCAACTTCTATATTGATATTAAACTTATGTAATTTTCCAGATAAACTGAAATACTGTTAGTGTGGCTGGCATGGTTCAGTGATTGAGCGTCAACCAATGAACCAGGAGGTCACGGTTGAATTCTGGGTCAGGGCATGTCCAGGTTGTGGGCTTGATCCCCAGTGTGGGAGGTGTAGGAGACAACTGACCAATGATTTTTTTCTCCTTTTCCCTTCTCTGAAATCAATAAAAATATATTTTTAAAAATAATGTGAACCATTTTAATGAATAAATGGCATTACTTCGGAAAAAAAAAAAAGATGAAATCTAGCAACATTTATATAATATTTAGGGAGAAAATGTCATCAGCACATTTCTCTGCAAACAGACCTGCCCATAGCAACAACAACCAAAGGAGTAGCTTTGTTTATTTTTTTTCTCTTAAGTTGCTAATATACAAGCTAAATGAGTATAGCCAGTGGCTCAAGGGAGTGTTGGTAGCAACCTGCTGGCCAGATTCTAATACTGTTATTAACCAACCAAGCAACCCAATGCTAGCTCTACCCATTTCAATAATTCCCAAGTAGCAAAGAACTTGGTATGAGCAGCTTATAAACACAAAGCCATAAATAAACTTGTCTACATCAATTATGATTAAGAAGAAGATTGAGTGGAGTAAAGAGTTAACAATAAAATTATTTGAATTGATATCAAATGAGGAATACAATCCAAAGTAAGGAATGTGACCTAACTTACATGAGAGTACAATTCTGTTTATCCAAGCTCTTATTTCTTCCCCATCCCTCCTAGCCCCACTTAGATGAAGAGTTCTGATAATCACATTTGAATCCCTGACACCAACTCTACATTGGATTTTTTAGTGACATGAATCAATAAATCCTTTGTGTGTGGGAGGGGGTTAGTAATTAAGCTCAGATTGGCTTTCCCTAGTAATTCAGAGCTCTATCATGATTACTATAATAAAATAAGAAGTATGCAATTTATCTATTTAAAACTATTAAAAATTTAAAGATTTGTTTTATGTGAATATAAAGATCAGTTATCATTATAAAATATAAGCATAATGCAAACATGTTATCTGCTTTACTCTAGAACAGTGGTTGGCAAACTCATTAGTGAACAGAGCCAAATTGAACTACGACTGAAATTTCTTTTGAGAGCCAAATTTTTTAAACTTAAACTTATAATGCCACTTCTTCAAAATAGACTCGCCAGGCTGTGGTATTTTGTGGAAGAGCCACACTCAAGAGGCCAAAGAGCCACATATGGCTCTAGAGCTGCAGTTTGCCGACCACGGCTCTAGAAAATCTAGCAATTCACACCAGTTATTTAACTAAAAGATTTAACATTTCCTTTTAAAACATCCATCAAAAAATATATCCAAAATACTAACCAAAGGTTAAAAAACATGTCACATAAATTGGAAAAATGAAGTTCTCAACTTGTTTCCTTAGAGACATAATCTGTGATGGAAGAAGACTTGGCTTGGGGTGGGGCACACACAATTCAATATACAGATGATGTATTATAGAATTATACACCTGAAACCTATGTAGTTTTATTAACCAGTATCACTCCAATAAATTCAATAAAAAATAAAAACATCTTACCTGAAATAAAATAATATAAAATGTCAACTTAATCGAAAAAATTTAAAATACATTAAAAAAGAAACACTCTTCCTCTCATCTCATTCTCTCTTTTGGGTTCCAATTTTATTGAATTCTTGTTGTCATTCTATAAACATGAAAGCAAAAATTTCCTTCTGTCCCATGAACTAACTACATTTTCTTCCAGGTGAGTCCTAAGTCTGGTGTTCTCTGTGGTACCGTGCTCCTCAGTGGAGAGCACCCACACTATCAGGAAGCTTGGTTGAAATGCAAATTATCGGGTCCCAGTTCAGACCAACTGAATCAACACCTCTAAGGATGGGATCCAGGGATTTGTACCAATGATTTTAAGCACACTCAATTTTTAAAACTACTGCTTGCTGGAGTATGCTTACAGTTACCACATTGTTTTCTTTTATCTTGTTACTGCTTAACTTAGGCAACAGAAGAGATTCTAGTAAGTCTTGATTGAGAGTGGATGACATAGATTCATCCCACAGTAAGTGAAACCAGTTAATATTTTTCTTCGGGATCCTGTTCAGAGCTAGATCTATTTCTATTTGCTTCTCTGCAGCCAAGAGAAAAGGAGCCAGGGACTGTGAAGAAAAAAAAAACCTCGGCTGAAATTTAAAAAAATATCTGAACATTGTTCTCTCTTCTAAAACTATTAAATTATCTATACCAGATAAGAGGAAAACACCCTCATTTTATTTCTCTCCAGATTTAGAGATAATATGACTTTCTCAGAAATTGTGGATGTTGGGGATAAAGATGAGAAATGGCTCATTTTGTTCTACCGCCAGCATAGAAGCCACCAGAGCTGATGACAGCTCAGCAACACTGAAGCACAGTGGACTGCAGACTGAGGAAGTAGTTTTAAGATCCAAGAGTGGTAGGAGTTGAGTGCCAGACTTTGGGTTAGCATAGGTTGGTTTAAGAAGTCATTATAGCCCCAGCTCCAGTAGTTGGCAAACCACGGCTCTACATGGTAACATTTAGTCTAGTCCAGTGGTCTGCAAACTCATTAGTCAATAGAGCAGCAAACCGCGGCTCATGAGCCGCATGTGGCTGGCGAGCCACAGTTTGCTAGCCACTACCCTAGCCAGTTTAGCTCAGTAGATAGAGTCAGCCTGTGGACCAATGGGTCCTGGGTTTGATTCAAGTCAAGGGCACGTATCTTGGTTGCAGCCCCACCCCCACCCCCCAGCCTGGGCCCTGGTTGGGCTCATGCAGGAGGCAACCAATCAATGTGTTTCTCTCACATCGGTTAGGGTTAGGGTTAAGGTTAGGGTTGATGTTTCTCTCTCTCTTCCCCCCTCTCTTCCACTCTTCCTTAAAAAAAAAAATCAATGGAAAAAATATCCTCAGGTGAGGATTAACAAAAATAAAACAAACAAAAAAAGAAGTCATTATAAAGTAAACATTATTTGAGGACACAAATTTTTACAACATAAAGTTTTCCAAATACGTTAACATATAAAGTGCTCTAGCATAGATTTAATTATACAACGGAGGGGTTCCTTTCACATGAGCTTAATAAAAGTTTATTTTCACAATGTTTGAGAAGTAAGCCCCAAACTTTACAATCCCTCCGATTTCTCTCATACGATTTTTTAAAAGCTTTAAAATTAAGTATCAAATCATGCTTTAAAATTCTGTAGGCTATTTTTAAATATAAATTTAAAATTATGACAATGATAAAATGCCAACAAAGTCCCAACTAAAAACATCCAAAATAAGAATTATCATTAGGATCCTGTTTTATTTTGATAGTGGTAAAGGCTGATCAACTGCTGATGTTGATGTTAGTGCCATAAGAAAATACCACATGTATATTCTGAAAACATATTTGTTTTGCATATCTTGATGTTGAGGTATAAAGTCATGTTTTGCCAACTTTTTTTATTATTAATCTAACAAATAATTTCTGCCACAATAGTAGTTGTGGTTAAAAACCCCAATAACATTAGCAAACCTGCTGCCATGTTCTATGGTCTTCTAATTAATATAGTACTTAGACATTTATAAACTATAGAGCCACACAAATTTGCCATTAAAATTCTGAAATGTTAGGAATAAAACTATATTAAAAATAGCTTCATTTAAACTTTCCCTTTTCCCTTAGTCTTTTCATAGTCATTCTTTCCATTTTCACTAAAACTCCATTAAGTCCTATATTTAAATATGGCCAAAGATAAAACAATATTGAGATGAATTATCAACAAAATAGCTGAGTTTTATCAGAGTGTAAGCTACCTAAAGTTATTATCTAAAAAACAATTTATCCACCAAGGGCAAACATGGAAAAATTTAATCAAATCTTCAGTTTCTTCACGATTGACCTGACCTTCTAAGGCTCCAAGTTGAAAAGTCTAAATACCAAAAGATTAACTATCATTAGTGGAATGTCCATCAGCTAAAGAAAGACCATGGACACACTCAGCAGTGTGTTCAACTTGCAGAAGACAGGAAGTTTGAGCTGGTACAAATCAAGTTAACAAGGTTTTAGCCCTACTTGAAGATAACATATTATTACACCCGAAAAATAAAAATCTGTAAATCCCCAGGTTAAATTGTATGAAATTAGGTTAACAGTCTGCAGTCTTAATGAAAAGGATAAGCCATTTTAATCAATTTTCTGCAGGCTAACTTCCTGTCACCATGTTCCACCTCTAGGCTGTCACATCATCATCATTACCAGACATACATTCAGCAAATATTCAATGACAAAATATACAGTTGTGCTAAGTGTTTGTTTGGGGGACCCAATGTTGAACCATCTCAGAACTTTTCCATAAATCCCTTTACTTCCACTAGCACTTTTATTCCTATATGGAGGCTACAGTATGTTATGACTGTTGCTGTATGACCTTTTTTCTACATCATGATCCTACTTTTGCTAAATTACTCTTAGAATCTTTTTAGAACTCTGAAAAGATATTAAACTCACTGAATAAAAAAATTTTCAATTTTGTCCCTCAAATAAAATTCTGGTATGTTAGGCAACTTAAATTAGACAAGTGACCTCCATTCATCTATTATTAATATTGTAAAGAAGTTCAACTAAACTTTCTTTAGTCAGATGAGTTTCAATTACCTAAAAAATGGTAAGTGATCTATTATTTGTTATAAATCTAAATCCCTAATGAAATCATCTGTAAATCAAAAACAAAAGTTAAAACAGACGACGGTTAAATATAATGTTAACAGGTACGCTGGGCAATAAGTTCAAAGTTTTTATTTAACTTATATCTGCTTATTTTTTATTGAGTTTACTATAAAGGCCCAGTTAATCAATTCATTAGATTGGTCAAGGCAAGACACTTGAACTATAACAAGATTTTAAAAGCAGTTGGTCTTTTAGTCATTTTTCTGGTATTCACACACATGTGTGCACATACACACATACAAACTATTAGAGAACATTGCATATAGGATCTCCCCCCCATAATTTTGTATAATGTACTGTTCAAAATCTGCAGTATTTTGAAATCTATATAAGTAGGACATGACCAAATTAGAGATGTCTGATAAACTCTTATAAAGTGAGAACTTCAGCTTATTTCCAAAAAGATCAATTTTAAACAATATAAAAGGAAAATTCATATAAAATCACAACAGATTTAATAGACATCCTTGAAAAAAAATTAAATTCTAACTCATTTTGCAATTTTTTCAAATATGACTAAGGTAAATGGTACAAGTAGTAATGTTGACATTTTTAGAAAACTATTAACTCAGTGGATTGGGAGGAGAAAAATTACTATACAGTATTATTGCACTCCACGAATGTGCAGAATTCCAAAATGTGCCAGCAATAAAAACTGTCTTGCATTGAGGTTTTCCAAGAGGTACAACGAGTCTGCTAAGAAACATCTGGTCTGTACTAACAGTTTGCTGTCTTCAGTACAGGCCTTCATAATGTCAGTCACGCTGCTCTTGCAAAAATCCTGTAATGTCTGAAAGACATAAGAAAAAGAATATTTTATTTCAAACTTCTCTCGTAAAATTAACTTCTTGATCAGAAAAGAACTGAGAACATCTCTGCTAAGCAAAAGTTAATACATCTCCACGTTCACACATATTTGCTTATTAATTCTCTATCTTGAGCAAGGTAAAAGAATTTTTATAATATTCTTAGGAACTAGCTATTTGAAGGTAAGGAGAGAATCTCTATATATAAAAGCCTAAGCAACCACTGTGACCATTAAGACTGAACAACCAGAACAACCGGTGGAATATTTGCTATGATGTGCATTGACCACCAGGGGGCAGCTGTTCAATGCAAGAGTTGCCCCCTGGTGGTCAGTGCATTCCCACAGCCAACCTCCCATGACCAGCCAACCTCCCCTGGTCCCTCCCCCTGGGTCAGCAAACCTCCTGTGGTCCCGCACCCCCCCCCCCCCCCAGTCCAGCAGCCATCAGGCCCCAGCTGGCCTGTCCTCGATCAGAACTGGGCAAGACAGTCCTGAAAGACCTTAATTGCCAGCCATCTGTGCGTGAATTTTGTGTACCAGGCCTCTAGTATAAATATAAACAAAGAGTATAATTCAATTCTGGCCATTAGAAGTTCATAGTAAAAAATAATAATATTATAAGCTCAATTATTAAGCCTTGAAGATAACTTAATACAATCTTATTTGATCTCTTCTAAATTTTAATGAAGAAAACATCCATCTGTTAAATCCCAAGATGGAAACCTAAGTGATAATATATGTAATATCTAGTATCTTGCTGATTCCTGATGCGAATAAACTAATACATATACACGGTTCTTATATTTTTAAATACTTACAAAAGAGTTTTCAGTGCTGATAAGTGGGGCTATGATCGATGATGTGGGATTGAATCCATATGGACATTGAGCTTCATTTCATTGTCAAGAATTTGAACAAGCTGTTGCATGGATGGAAGGTGACCAGATTCCAGCTTAGACCATACAGGTACATCTATAAAAATAAATTGTACCAGCCTTCAAAATTAAACATGATTCTGTAATAAATATTCATTCTACAAATATTTACTGTCTATGTACAAAACTAAAAATAAAAATGTGAGCAAAAGAATTAGGCTTCTTGCTCTTAAGGAATTTATATTCTAGTAGGAGAATTAAAAAAAAAAAAAACTATACAAAGAGCTACAAAATCACAGTTGTGTACTAAGAATTAAAACTAGAAGATGCGCCGAAACCGGTTTGGCTCAGTGGATAGAGCGTCAGCCAGATTTGATTTGGGACCCTTTGGTTTGGATAGGCTGACATTCTATCCATTGAGCCAACCTGGCTACGGAGCACCTACTATTATTAAAAGGAGAGATTATAATTAAAAGTGAGAGCTGAGCCCTGACCAGTTGTATCCAGTGGTTAGAACATCAGCCTGAGGAACAAAGTGTCATGGGTTCAATTCAAGTCAAGGATGTGTATCTCAGTTGCAGGTTGTCTGGCCCTATGGGAGCACATATGGGAGGCAGCCAACTGATGTGTGTCTCTCACATCAATGTTTCTCTCTCTCCCGCTCCTCCCTCCCTTCCATTCTCCCTGGACATCAATGGAAAAAAATATCCTCAGGTAAGGATAAAAAACAAACAAACAAAAAAAAGAAGTGACAGGTGAAATATAGAAGAGTGGTATAAGGGAGGCTGGAGAGGTAGGCAGGAAGTAAGTCAGAGATCAACAAACTGCAAAAGAACAGAGAGTAAGCATTTTCAGCTCAAAAAGGTGTACAGTCTGTTACAGCTACTCAACTCTATGGTATGCCTGAAGGCATACATATATGAATAGGCATGGCTATGTTCCAATAAGACTTTGTTTACAAAACATGCAGCATAGCTGAAACCGGTTTGGCTCAGTGGTAGAGCGTTGGTCTGTGGACTGAAAGGTCCCAGGTTCGATTCCAGTCAAGGGCATGTACATTGGTTGCAGGCACATCCCCGGTAGGGGGTGTGCAAGAGGCATCTGGTCGATGTTTCTCTCTCATTGATGTTTCTAGCTCTCTATCTCTCTCCCTTCCTCTCTGTAAAATATCAATACAATATATTAAAAAAAAAAACAAAAAAAAAACATGCAGCATAAGATACGGTCCACAAAGTCTTGGTTTGCTGATCCCTAGGCTACATCATACAGGGCCTTTTGCCATCCATGTTCTGGTCTTTATCTTGAGAACAAAGTAAAGACAGTTAATGAATTAAGGCAGTGAAGCAAGAAGATGAAATAAGCATTTTTTTTAAATCACTCTATTTGGAGCAGGTATCAGTCAATTTTTCTAAAAGAAGCCAGAAAGTAAATTATTTCCAGCTTTATGGATCAAGATGCAAAATCAAGGATATTATATAAGTACTTTTATAACTAGAGAGATAAAATTAAATTTCTAAATGTTTTTCATTGATGAAACTCAAAAATTTAGGAATAAACACTAAGTTTAATTTCATATATAATTTCTGTGTATCACAAATATTCCTGTGATATTTTTAAACAATTAGAATGTATAAAAACTATTGTTATCTTGAAATATAAGCCATATTTGCTGCCCTCTGGTTAGAGAATGCATTAGAGGGGAATTAGATAATTGTGGCTTAGACTAGAGTGGTGCCAATGAAGATAAAGAGATGGAAGACCTAAGGATGGGGACTGATTTTTGAGAAATATAAAAAGTGGAACTGAGAAGACTAATCCATTAGGGTACGGAGAGTAAGGGCAAAAGTGATTTTACCCTAGGTTTCTGACATGGGCAATTGGGCAGAATGATAATAGTGCCATTAAATAAATGAGAAATGCTAAGGAAAGAACAAACTGGAATATACAGGAATTATAGGAAGCAAAAGTAATCAAGAGTTTGGGAATAGAAGTTTAAGATTCTGGGGGTAGCATCTACAAGAGAGATCTAGAACTCTGTAGAGCTATACATTCAGGCGTCATTATACAGATGTTATTTTTTTACATATGTTTTTATTGGTTTTTTAGAGAGGAAGGGAGAGGTAGAGAAGACAGAAATATCGATGATAGAGACACATCAATTGGCTGCCTCCTGCACACCCCCTTCTGGGGATCAAGCCCACAACCCGAGCATGTGCCTTGACTGGGAATTGGACTAGAGACTCTTGCTGCATGGGACGACAATCAATCCAGTGAGTCATGCTGGCCAGGCCAGATGTAATTTTAATGCCATAAGAGTAAATGAGGCCCATACAAAGAGATGATTTATGAAAACCAGAAAAGCCTGATGCTCACTATAAATCACCTAAAATTTATCACAGAATGCAAACTATTCAGAACTCACCATTCAGAGTTATTTCAAATGCACCTGTTGACATACACTGGTTCTCAATCATGTTGCTCAAGAAGAAAACCATCATACATGCATAGACCTAAAAGAAAATATAATTAAGTACAACAGGCATGAAATTAAAACAGTATGGCAACTTAAGACACAGTAACCTTTAAGTAGTCTCATTTTTTTTTGGTAATTGCTATTTTTAATTCTACTTTTAAAGTTTCTATACAAACTATTACTGCTATCCCATATATATGTTTAATAACATACACAGAAAAAGAAAAATTCAATATTAATTCACAGCTCCACACATGCTAAAGAACTTATATATGACCAGTGGCCTGGTGCACGAAATTCGTGAACATTAAAAGGGAAGAGACCTAGACCCAGCTAGCCCCACCCCTGTCAAGCTCCACCAGTGCAGGACACAGTGTCATGTTCCTGCCCACCTGTGTGCACTTCACCGTGCATGTAGCCCTGCCCACCCACCCCTGCTGCACACACAGCCTCTTGCAGATGAATTGTTAAGGCGTGAGGGTATCATAACTATTAGCATATTAGCTCTTTATTATATAGGAAATTCATAATATAGAGGCAGAATTTCTAGAGATCTCTTAATAGTCTTAGTAAGTTTAACAAAAGAATACCAGTGTAAGAAGGGTTCATTTGACCATTTTTATAATATAATGAATGAATTCACAAGAGACTACTGATGCAACAATCAGCAACTCCATGTTTTCAAAACAACCTGCCCATGTTCCAAACAAATTGTTTTATGTCAAACTGTGAAATATGTATTTGGTCTTCCTCTAAAGATATAGCACAGAAAATCTAAAAACCCTTGAAATTTCCAGGGTGATGGAAATGGGAAGGTGTCTTTTCTTATGTTAATGAAGTGATTTTTGAACAGTGCCTAAGGATGGAACTGATTGCCAGGAAAGCAGAAAGCCAACCAGGTGATTAGAGCATTGGACATTTCCATTTCAGGGAAAGAAGAGGGACAGAAGGCCAAATTAGTTGCCAATTGCCAATGATTTAATTAATCATGCTTATGTAATGAAGTCTCCACAAAAACCCAAAAGGACTTGGATTGAAGAGTTTCCAGGTTGGTGAACCTTTATGTAAAGACCAGAGGCCCAGTGCCTGGCCTGTGCTCTCTTGCAGTTCGGGAGCTCTTGGAGGGAGCGGGCCTAAGCCATCAGTCAGACATCCCGTGCTGCCTCGGAGGCAGGAGAGGCTCCTGCCACCACCACTGTGCTCACCAGCTGAGCCCGGTTCAGGGCTTCTGGCGGAACAGGACTCCCCCTGTGGGAGCACACTAACCACCAGGGGGAAGCTCCTGCATTGAGCATCTGCTCCCTGGTGGCCAGTGCACATTATAGCGAGCATATAGCCAGTGACCCTAGCTATCATTAGCATATTATGCTTTGATTGGTTGAACAGCCGACTGGATGACCAGACACTTAGCATATTAAGCTTTTATTATATAGGATGCACAAGGAAAAAGAAAAAAGATGAAAGGAGAATGGTACGCCTGGAGAGGGCATGGATGCTCCCTTCCCATATATGCATCTTTTCCACCCTGGTTGTTTCTAAGATAGCCTTTTACAAAAAACTAGTAACCTAGTAAGTAAACTAGTAACCTAGTAAGCTCTGTGAGCCTCTCAAGCAAATTAAACAAACCCATGGAAGTGGCTGTGGGAACCTCCACTCTGTAGCCAGTTGATCAGAAACACAGGTATCAACCTGGGCTTGCGCATCTGAATACCATAGTGTGTATGTGTGTATGGGAGGAGAGGAGGGCAGAGGAGATGTGTCTTGTTGGACTGAATTCTTAACCTGTGGAATCTGATGTTATCTCCAGGTAGTTAAGCTTAAGAACTGAGTTGAATTCTCAGACACCCTGCTGATGTTGGATAATTGTTGTGATGGAAACACACACGTATACATGTACACATGTGTACACACACACACACACACACACACACACACACACATATACGCGCGTTTAAATTGGGTCCATGAACCCAAGAGACAAACTAAGAAAAAAGTAGATAAGAAAGCACAGGCATATAAGTATTCCTAAGTGACCGCTACACCTGAATGACTGGAACGACCGGCCGACCAGTCGCTATAACGTGCACTGACCACCAGGGGTAAGACAGGAGTTGCTCCCTGGTGGTCAGTGCACTCCCACAGCCAACCTCCCACGGCCACTCCCCATTGCTGGCCAACCTCCTACAATCCCTCCCCACTCCCAATAGGCCCCTATTGGGACTGGGCAAGACTCCCTAATCTCCAGCCAGGCCGAGGGACCCCATCCAAGCTCATGCACCAGGCCTCTAGTACTAAATAACGTTCATTTGCCTTGGAATGCAAATCTTTACCCTTCCAAAAGATACAAGAAGCTCCCTGATGGACAGAGAGGTTTTAATTTAATGAAATCACCTGATTAAAAGAAGGATGAATAGAATATCAATCCACAGAAAGGTGTTTCAGAATAATAATTCAAAATGTCCATAGCAGATGAAAAAGTGTTTTCCTTGCCGTCCTTCCCCTTGAGCTAGTTGGGTTTTGATTTCATAGACATTAGTCTAGCATTTAGAAATAGAAGTCCAGGGGAAGAACACACAAGGAAGTGTCATGTAAGCTATAGCTGTCAAGTACATTCATCTTCTACAGTAGATATCTATATAAGTAAAATGCACTGAAGATATTTTGAAATCAACAGAATAAATGTAACAAAATATTATCAATACTCCTAATTCTTAATCCTATGAGAATCAATGTTTTGTTAGTAATAAGGCAGAGGTAGCACCTGAGGTTCCCTAAGGAAAAAAATGTACAGCAGGAGTCAGCTAAAGATAGACTCAGTCTAGAAATAAAGAACAAGACCACATCTGACTCCAAAGGATAATGCTTCTTAGAAGGAAACTTGTGCAACCTCATCAAGAGAGAAATAAAGCTTAGCCCCATTTCTTACAGCAGAGAGGAGGACCCTCCAGAAAATAAAAGTTTAAATAAAACAGATGGAAAGAGATCTAGAGAGAATGTATGCTGTGGCAGGAACCTACAAAGAAAAAAAGAAATAACACAAAGTCTTATGCATATATTGATTGTTTCAGGTAATTTGCTAAACAGATTCCCCATTAACAGAAGACTCAAAGGACAAATAATAACAGAGTATGTGTGTATGTTTTGATAAGAACAATTTAATAAAATTCTTTTAACATGATTAAAATCATATCAGTAGGTATAAAAGGCATTATGTATATACTAAAGGCCCAGTACCAGTGGGGTCCCTCAGCCTGGCCTGTGGGATTGGGCCAAAACTGGCTCTCCGGCATACCCTGAGGAGTCTCGGATTCCAAGAGGGTATAGGCCAGGCCAAGGGGCCCCACTGATGCACAATCAGGGTTGGGGAGAGATGTAAGAGGTTGGCCAGTTGGGAAAGGACCATGGGAGTGCTCCAGGGCATGTCTGGCCCATCTTGCTCAGTCCCGATCAGCTGGACCCCAGCACCATGTTAACCTACTGGTCGCAGCATCTGCCCTCTGGTGGTCAGTGCATGTCATAGTGACTGGTCAACTGCCTGCCCCCTAGTGGTCAGTGCACGTCATAGCAAGCGGTTGAGCAGCGTATATTATGCTTTGATTGGTTGAACGGCCAACCAGTTGACTGGACACTAAACATATTAGGCTTTTATTATATAGGACCAGAGGCCCAATGTACAAATGTGTGCACGGGTGGGGTTCAGGCCTGTCTGAGGAGGAGACAGTGAGAGATTGGCTGGCTGGCCACCTCAATTAAGGCCCAATCAGGGCCGGGCTATCTGGGGGAAGGGGCCAAGAGCTATTGGCCAACAGCCCCCATCCCTGATTGCGGTGGGGGAGTCAAGGGTGGAGTCAGCGACTGGGTGAGAGACTGTGGGAGATTGGCCAGCCACCCCCGCCCCTGATTGGAGTGGGGGAGCCTATTAGGGGCAGGGCTTGCTGGGGCGAGGAGCTGCAGGAAGTTGGCTGGCCAGCCCGACCCCCAATTTGGGTAGGCCAATCGGGGGTGGGGCTGGGGGGGTGGGGGGAGGTATATTGGGGGGGGAAGGGCCATGGTGGGGGTTGGCCGGCTGCCCCTCCCTGGATCAAGGTGGAAGAGGCTGATCAGGGGTGGGGCCAGCTGGGGTGAGGGGCTACGGGAGGTTGGCCGGCTGGCCCCACCCTCAATTGAGCCAGTTCGCTGGCCACAGTGGTGTCACAGTGTTAGGTCATTCCAGTGTTCCTGTTGCTGGCTTGCTATATATATAGATTATGTATATAGATTATATAAGTATGGGGTGTGTGTGTGTGTGTGTGTGTGTGTGTGTGTATGTATAATGTTTTGCTGACTATGATTCGCCTAATTATACAATCAAAATCAGGTTTTAAATTACTGTGTCCAGGCTCCACTGAAGTAATACTTCCCTATCCTTCAAATAATAGAAAAACTTAATCATTCTTACATAAATATGAAAACTAAAGCCAAAAGAAGTTAAGTGCCTTGCCCAGAGATAAAAAGTGGTTTAAATTGAAAAAATATATGTAATCAGATTAATCAGCAATAAGAACTTTAAAAAAAAAAAAAAAGGAAAATTCATTAAAACATATTCAGTGACAACCTAAAAACTTACAGTTGTCAAAGCTATTAAGTTACATACCTTATTTTCTTGGCCCCATTGCCAGATGCTAGGAGCTTGCATGCCAAAGAAAGCAAAAGGATCCTTGCCAACAATTATTAAGCCTATTAAAACTAGTTTGAAGATTGACAGGAAAGATGCTATGTGTCTATCAAGAGAAAAGAAAAATTCATTAGAAGCTGCAAATTCTCATTTACTTCAAAATTTCATTAACTCCAATGTATGTGTACAGACATTTTCTAGACACCAAATTTAAAGTTATTAATTATAACTAGTGAAAAAGATAGTGACTAGTTTACTGAATAGTTTTAAAAAAATGTTACATATTTTAAATCAATCAAAAATTCACTTATAAGATTACTTATATAGCACTAGCCTTTAAAAAATACTATTATTTTAACAGAAGAGAATTTTATGCCATTGACTAACTATAAAAATGTGGGAGTTCATGGTCTATCTCCACAATAACAATGTGGAGATAGACCATGAACTCCCACATTTTTATAGAAAACACATCTTTTGAAGAACTGTCATCTAGAAAATGATTCTCCTCTTCTCCTTTCCACAGAAAATTTCTTCTAAATTTGCTTTTTATGACTGTATTCTCTGTGTATTGTTACAACCAACTAAGAAATGATAATAACCAAGAAAGTTAATTGAACCACTTCACAAAAGTTTATGAAGTCAAATTCTTTTCCTCCTAAGTTACTAAAATTTACTTACCTATATATTGGTTGAGGGAGGTAATTCTCTCCTTCAATGCGGATGTCTGGGTACCGCTGGCTAATAACCCGCATGTACTCCTCAAACACCCGCCTATAACCTCAGGAAACACTGCAGAAAAACAAAAGTGCTTCCTGTTAAGTGGTTTAAAATATGCCTAGATTGCTTTTGCAGTTAGAGCCTAAAATTATCAAGATTAAAAGTGTTTCTCAAGAACAGACACAGAAGACCGAAACAAGATGGCGGCCTAGGCAGCCTCCAAGGCTGCCACCTCATCAACAATTTGGAAAAAAACAACAGCTAAAATTGAAAGGGATCGCACCAGACCCACAGGAAAGCTGGCAAAATGGGAAGGCTACAACTAGACACCAAGCAGGGCGCCGCTGCTGCCATGTGGAGTTTAAAACTATGGCGAAACTGGACCTACCAGAGCCGCTGCCGCCGGGAATGAGGGAAGCCAGACCTCGCTCTGCCCCGGGGACCAAGGACTGGGCCAGTCCACTGGCCGCCGTGGGAACCAGGGAGCTGATACGGGAACTCCGCTGCGCCTTCGGCGCCTGCCCGGACGAGAAGCCTCCCTGCCCACAACCATCCCGGCACGCAGCTGTCCCAGCCCGCCCGCCGTGCTGGTGAGGAGCTGGTGCAGCATCTCCCGGCCCGCGGCCGGCTTGGCCTGGCCTCTGCGCACGCCGTGCTGGCAAAGAGATGGAACAGCGTCTCCCAGCCCGCAGCCAGCTCGGCCTAGCCTCTGTGCGCCGTGCTGGTGGGGAGCTGGCACGGCACCTTCCGTTGGCTGCCCCGGCGAGTCCTTTCTCCGCCGCCACATGGCCGGCCCAAAGCTTCTACCACTACCACCATGTGGATTTTAAAACTACAGGGGAAATTGAGCCACAGGAGCTACCATTGCTGCCACACCCGCCACCGCCCCTGCTAATGGGAACCCACCGAAATCAGAGCTCACTACGCCCCGGGCTCAGAGAGAGTGCAGCTTGAGAACTTAGACTCTGCGTCCACAGTGGCTCCGCTTCCACACCAAAGGAGACACCATTGAGGGCGGACTCTCTGCCCGCAGCCATCTCAGCCCACCCACAACCTTCCCAGCACACCCAACGTGCTGGTGAGGAGCTGGCATGGCGCCTCTGTTAGCGGCCCCCGCGAGTCCTTCCTCCGCCGCCGCCGCCGCATGGCTGAGCCGAAGCTCCCGCCATTGCCGCCATGTGAACTTTATAACTACAGTGGAAATTGAACCACAGGAGTGACCGTCGCTGCCGCACCCGCCACCGTCGCCACAAATAAAGGAAATCCACCGAGAACAGAGCTCACTACGCCCCGGGCTCAGGGAGTGGGTGCCCTCAGACCTTAGCCTCAGCGTCCGCAGCTGCTCCGCTTCCGCACCGAACGAGACACCTTTGAGGGCAGTCTCCCCTCCTGCAGCCATCTCAGCCCGCCTGCAGCCGTCCCAGCCTGCCCGCCGTGCTAGCAAGGAGCTAGTGCGGCGCATCCAATACGCGGCGCCTCCAATACGTGACCCCAGCTCCCCAGAGGGGCCATGTGCCCCGGGTGAGCCATGTGTCCCAGGGGGCCATGTGCCCCGGGTGAGCTGTGTGTCCCAGGGGACCGTGTGCTCCAGGCAGACATGTGTCCCAGGGGAAGCAGTGGGATCCAGGGGGAGGGGCGGTGAGGACCAGAGGAGGAGCGGACTCTATTGGTGTGGTCCTGAGATAGTCACCATAAAACAAGTAGACTGCCAAATGAGGAGTGGATTCTATTCATGTGGTCCTGAGATGGTCACCATAAAACAAGCAGATTGTCAAATGACAGCGGGAGGGGAAGGAGACCTGGGGGGAGATAAGAGAACAACCGAAGGACTGGTATGCATGAATATAAGTACAACCAACGAACACAGAACTCTGGGGAGGGATGGCATTAATGGGGGGAGGGGGGAACAATGGTAAGCTATGTACACATATAATACCTTAATAATAAAAAAAATTAGCCTGCTTTAAAAAAAAAAAAAGAACAAACACAAATAAATAATGATTGATGCTGGATAATGGGTATGGAGAGGTTTTCCTCCACAAACTTCACATATTTAAGTTACCTCACCCTCAAGTAAATCCTTCCATTAGTATATTAGACTTTATAGATTTGGGTTGCTGTTGATCAATAGCAAATACCTACTCACACATGTCAGTGTACTTTGAGCACTTTGAGCTGTCTAATCAATTTGGCTTTTTAACAAAATCAATGACTACATAAACACTGAAATAAAAACAACTCTTATTTATCAGAAATAGGAACTTCAAAAATGGGGACAAGAAACTTAAAAAAATACAAGGCAGGAGACATGAAACTCTGGTTCTTATTCCCCTTCTGCCCCTAACTGGGCAAACATAATTGTTTAATCACAAGAAGAGGAGCTTAAATAACTTTTAGATCCCTTCTGACTTTAAAATTTAATTCTACTTTGTGAAGGAAAACAAAGATTGGGAATATAATTTTCAACAATATGATAGTGATCCATACCATTACTCCAGAAATTAAGTTAACAGCACCCAATCAACTTCATTAAAATCTCTGAACTACTAGATTATGGATATGATATATGCTTCCCCGATAAGAAAGGGGGAAGAATGCCACCAGTGCATTTGTAAGAGAAGAAAAAAGTATACTGATCAAAGCAATTGAAGACACAAAAAGATATCTCATGTTCATGGGTCAGAAGAATTAATATGGTTAAAATGTCCACACTACTCAAAGCAATCTACAGATCCCTACCAAAACTCCAATGGCATTTTTCACAGAAATCAAACAATCCTAAAATTTTTATGAAACCACAAAAGACCCTCAATAGCCCAATCTTCAAAAAAAAAATAAATAAATAAAGCTGGAGGCATCATACTTTCTGATTTCAAATTATATTACAAAGCCAGAGTAATCAAAACAATATGATATTGGTGCGTTCTCTCTCCCTCCCAGATGCACCCCAGCACCTTGCTCTTTCCCCACATTTTCCCTCACAGGTGTGCATCTCCTAAATTCTAAGGGTCCCCAAGAAACTTGCAACCAAGAGCAATGGGCAGCAGCAGCTCCTTCCAAGCTAACCTGTCTCCAAGGCTGCCTTTTCTCTGATTTTTCAATGAGATGACAGCAGTCCTGCATTGGTTCACTTCTTTTCACTGTGACTTTTATTTCTCAGTGAGCCAAAGCAACCCCACCCAGGCTGTCTCCTCTTGCTTCTTCTGCCCTAAGCCTTTCCTTGTTTCACTGTCCCCAACTTTAATAAATGTACTCTCAAAATTAAAAAAAATTACAAACACACACACACACACACACACACACACACACACACGTGTGGCATTTGCATAAAAACACACATTCTAGCAAGTTTGGGTCTACGGATAGAGCATTGCCCACGAACTGAAGGGTCCCAGGTTCTAATCTGATCCAGGGCATGTATCTCAGTTGCAGGGTGGATCCCTGGCCCTGGTCAGGGTGCATGTGGGAGGCAACCAACAGATGTGTCTCTCTCACACCGATGTTTCTCTCTCTGTCTCTCTCCTTCTCCCTTCCTGGGTGAGGATTAACAAAAAACAAAACAAAAACAGACATACAGATCAATGGGGATAGAATAGAGAGCTAACAAATAAACCCATTTATGGCCAATTAATTTAAAACAAATAAGCTAAGAACATTCAATGGGGGAAGGACAGTCTCTTCAAATAATGGTGTTGAGAAAACTGGACAGCCACATGCAAAGAATAAAACTGGATCACTACCTTACATCATACACAAAAATCAACTCAAAATGAACTAAAGACCTGAAATATTAAAATTCTAAAAAGAAAACATAGGAGGGAAAGCTCCTTGACAACAGTCCTGGCAATTATTATCTGGATTTTACACCAAAGCAAAGGCATCAAAAGCAAAAATAAACAAGTGGGACTACATCAAAATAAAAAGCTTCTGCACAGCAAAGGAATCCATCAACAAAATAAAACGGCAACCTACAGGAGAAAATATTTTCAAATTATCTGATAAGAGGTAAATATCTAAAATATATAAGGATCACACAACACAATAACCAAAAAATTGAGAAAAAGGCCCTGATTGGGTAGTTCAGTTGGACGGAGTGCTGTCCTATACACCAAAAGATTGTGTTTGATTCCCAATCAGGGCACATACCTAAGTTTCAGGTTCAATACTGATCAGGTTCACACAGGAGACAGCAACTGATCAATGTTTCTCTCTTACATCGAAGGTTCTATTTCTCATTCTCTTTCTCTCTCTATCTCTCAAATCAATAAAACATAACCTCAAACTAAGGACTTTTTTTTTTAATGGACAAAGGACTTGAATAAATGCCAACATACATGAAAAGGTGCTTAATTTCACTAAATATGAGGGAAATGCAAATCAAAACCACAATGAGATAGCACATCACACCTGCTAGGAAGTCTATCATCAATAACAAGGAGATAAGTTTGGAAAGGACATGGAGAAAAGGAAACCCTGTACACTATTAGTGGGAATGTAAACTGGTGCAGCCACTACAAAACAGTAAACATGTTCCTTAAAATATTAAAAATAGAACTACCATTTGATCAAGCCACCTCACTTCTGGGTATATATTTGAAATAAATTAAATCACTATCTCTAAGAAATATTTGCACCCCCATGTTCACTGCACCATTATTTACAATAGCCAAGACATGGAAACAACTATGCTCAATGAATGAATGAATGAAAACATGGCACAGGCCCAGCCCATTGGCTCAGTGGTTGAACGTCAATCTAGGAACTGGAGGTCACTGTTTGATTCCAGGGCAGAGTAAATGTCCGATTGTGAGCTTGATCCCCAGTAGGGGGCACACAGAAGACAGCCAATTGATGGTTCTCTCTCATCTCTGATGTTTCTATCTCTCTCTCCCTCTCCCTTCCTCTACGAAATCAATAAAAAAAATATTTTTTTAAAACATGGTACAAGAGGAAAAACCAAGATGGGGGCATAAGTAAACACCTAACTGCAGCCTCACTCAACAATTTCAAAAAATACAACTAAAATATAAAGTGGACACTATCCAGAACTACAGGAAAGTTGACTGACTGGAAATTCTACAACTAGAAGGAAAGAGAAAACCAGAAGGAAAACCAGAGGAGCTGTAAAAGCCTAAGGTACAGAGACACGGTGTGCGCACGGGGAGAGGACGGAGCCAGAGAGGAGGGGCGGCTGAGTGCCTGTGGCCTTCCCTAGTGGGAAGGAGATAAAAGCTCTGGACTGTGCTGAACCCCAACTCCGACTACACTGAACCACAGTTCTGGGTGAGACCCTCGGGCCCCAGCCTTATACAGGGGGAATCTGGTCTCTAAGGCGGAAGCTCAGGGGAGCGGCAAAAGTAAGAACCCTGGAGTTGCGCACATTGCGCGCACAGAGGACAGAGGGTTGATTGGGCCGCGAGATTGCCCTAGCAGGAAGGAGACATAAGCTCCGGACTGTTCTTAACCCCACTTCCAACTGCTCTGAACCCCAGTTGTGGGCTTGTTGGGGGAGAGGCTACATTGTCTGGTACCGGGTGAAGCTCTAGGGCACCTTTCTCTCAGAGGTGCTTGCAGCAAATATCATAGGACACTGAGGTACACTGAGACTCAGGAAACTCAGAGGGTGGGTCTAACCAGAAGCCAAGGCTGTAGGCTCCACCCTGAAACTCCGCCCCATCCAAGCTGAACACAGAGGCTTTTGCAGGTTTCCAAGTCTAGTGGAATAAGGCTGTCTCCTGGCATAGACACAGCTGATCCTCCCAACCTACCAACTCAGAGAAGCAGTGAAAATGCCGAGACAAGGAAACAGATCACAAATGAAAGAAATGGAGGACAAAAAGCAACTGGATATAGAGTTCAAAACCACTCTTATAAGGTTGTTTAAGAATCTCCTAGAAAAGGCCTATAAAATAAATGAGGCTTATGAGGATATATAAAGGGATGAACTAGAAATAATAAAGGATCAACAAAAAATAATAAAGGATCAACTAGAAATAAAGAATACATTCTCTGAAATAAAAAATATTATAAAGAGTCCTGAAAACAGAATGGAAGATTGCAAGAATCAAGTCAAAGTTTTGGAACACAAAGAGCCAGAGGACACTCCTCAGCAGAAGCAAGAAGACAAGAGAATCCAGAAAGTTGAAGATAGTGTAAGAAACCTCTGGGACAACTTCAAGGGAACCAACATCAGGATTATGGGCATCCCAGATGACAGAGAGCAAGATACCGAAAACATATTGAAAGAAATAGTGGCAGAAAACTTCCCCCACCTGGGGAAAGAAATAGACTTACAAGTCCAGGAAGCACCCAGAATCCCATACAAAAGGAATCCAAAGAGGACCACACCAAGACACATCATAATTAAAATGCCAAGAGCAAAAGACAAAGAGAGAATATTAAAAGCAGGAAGACAAAAGCAGGTAGTTACCTATAAAGGAGCACCCATAAGACTGTCAGCTGATTTCTCAACAGAAACCATGCAGGCCAGATGGGAAGGGCAAGAAATATTCAAGGTGATGAATAACAAGAACCTACAGCCAAAAATACTCTACCCAGCAAAGCTACCACTCAGAATAGAAGGCCAGATAAAGAGCTTCACAAATAAATTTAAGCTAAAGGAATTCATCACCGCCAAGCCAGAATTATATGAATTGCTGAAGGGGGTTCTTTAGGAAGAGGAAGAAAATAAAGATAAAAATTATGAACAACAAATACATAACTATCAACAAGTGGATCTAAAAACCAAGGCAAGTAAAAATCATGATGAACAATATTAACTGGTGAATATAATAGAATCAGAGGTATGGAAGGGGAGTGGACTGATGATTCTCGGGGAAATGGGGAGTAGGGGGGCAGGAAGAGACTGAACATAAACTGCACCTATGGATGAGGACAATGGGGGGTGGGGAAAGGGCAGAGGGTGGGATGGAAACTTGGTGGAGGGGAGCAATGGGGGGGGGATGAGGAATATTTGTAATAATATGAACAATAAAGATTTATTTTTTTAAAAATTGAACCTGCCCAATCAGTGTGGCTCAGTGGTTGAGTATCAACCTATGAACCAGGTCAGAGTTTGAGTCCTTGTCAGGGCACACACCTGGATAGCCAGCTTGGTCCCCAGTCACGTGTGTGCAAGAGGCAGCCAACCCATGAATTCCTTCTCATCCCTGATGTATCTCTCTCTCCTCCTCTCCCTTCCTTTCTGAAATCAATAAAAATATTTCTAAAAAAGATAAAAAATTGAACTCATAGAGAGTAGATTGGTAGTGGCCAGGTAGTGGAGATTGGGAAAATGGGGAGATGCTGGTGAAAGGCAAAATTTTCCAGTTTTAAAATTAATAAATTCTGGGAATCAAATGCATAGCATGATGACTATTATGAGCAATACTGTACTGCACACTTGAAAGTTGCTAAGAATAGACAAATGTTCTCACCACAATGAAGATAATTATATGAGATGATGAAGTGTTAACTAACCTTTTGTAGTGTTTCACAACATATCTTGTATATGTATATCAAATCATCGCCTTCAGTATATAAAATTTCTATCTGTCAATTACATTTCAGTAAAACTGGGAAGGGAAAGGCAGATGGTACAATCATATCAACAGGAGAGCTTACAAATCCAGGCAAGATTAAGTAGTTAAATACATTAAGTTCTAAGTTAAGGAACACATAAATATAAAGCAATGAAGGTACCACTTGGTACAGAGAAAACAGGATTAGCAATTAAGTTATAGTAGAATAAAACCTCAGATGACAGCTTTTTTAATTACACTGTCATCAATGAAAAATGTCAACTATCATCATCAACCCAAGAAAAGGGCATCAAGTTTATATCTGACAGGGTAAGACAGTCCAACTATCAATAGATCTCAACTTAAAAAAACTCCTTTTAAAAAAAGTGAGAAGTTCAGTCTTTCTAAACAATTAATACTTCCTCTATATTTAGAATAAAAATTTCATGAAAAATTATGTCACTAAAAAGTAAGAATTTTTTTTCAAAGGGAGACAAATCTTCACAGCTAAGTTCTCAAAATAACTTATAAATCTCTAGATACCTTATCTTAACTAAGCATTCACCTTACCTTATATTTTCTTATTACTGTTTTTAGATTCACCAAATATTTTATTTTGCCACAACTGTTTTTTCTGTACAAAATTTTAATAACCTAGATTACCCAGGTACCTATCTACCTTTAAACCAAGAAATGCCACCTGAGTTCAATGCCCAAGTTTGCATTGGTTTACAATGAAGTTGATTATTTAAAATAACAGTATCTAACTTTTTATGCAGTATTTTCAGAACTAGAGACCTAAATGAGTTGAAACTTCTTTTTTTATAGATGAACGGAAAAACATGAAGCCCAGAGAGATCAAGTGACTTTTCCATGGTTATACATCCATGTATCATTTATTAATTCACTCAAATATTTATTGAATGCCCACTATGTGTCAAGCATTACATTAGGCAGTGGGTAGGTAGTGGTGAGTAAACCTTAGTTAGGGCTGAGACTAGAATACAGACTTCATGACATGAGATCCTAGGCCACTTCCACTAGATCCCAATAGAACTATCAGATAGATAATACAAGAGCTATCCTTCCCTGTGTCCAGGAAGTAAGTTTTCTTTGACCACAATGTCACAGTCAATTCCTCATATAGTTGGCCACCTGGTGGCAGAGATCTCTGAGGTTCTTCCATGATGAAGACATAGACCCTTCCTCAAGAAGACCTAAGCCTATGGGTCACATTTGCTCTAGAAGTTCCAATCCTTCACCAAGGGAAGCCTAAGAGCCCCAGGTAGAGAGTTGTGTCTATGTGCAGATAACACTATTGGTAGATTCCTATTAGTTACCCATTTCTCTGGCTACTGTGCTCAGAAGCCTGACTCTGTCCTCCGTTCTCCCAGGCCCATGTCTCAGATCTTTGCACCAAACTCCAGATGAAACCAGCCCATAACCGTGAAATTCAAAACAGACTTTAAAACTGTAACTTTCTTATTTTGAAAAATGAAGCAGCTTACAAGACAAACAAAAAACACCATATTTTTATACATAAGTAAACTTTCTTCTCTATATTTGCCTTCAGACTCACAAAGAAAAACCAAGGAACTTTTTCTCTACATAATTGTTTTCCTCAAAATAATTTTATCTCTTTTAAAACAATATTTTTCTATTGATTTCAGAGAGGAAGGGAGAAGGATAGATAGAAACAACAATAATGAGAATCACTGATTGGATGCCTCCTGCACACCCATCACTGGAGATCGACCCAGGCATGTGCCCTGAACTCCTGGTTCATAGGTCAACATTCCACCACTGAGCCATGCTGGCTGGGCTCAAAGCAACTTTTCTGTTTTGAAATAGCAATTAAGACTGCTGACAGGATATAAAACATACATAGTGTTTATGGAGGTAGACAAAATGTTAAATTACAGGCAAACACACATTGGTAAGGAGCAGTAGTCATTCCATAGCAACTATCATACCCATATCTTTTAAGTTACTCCATTCTTTCTGGGTCAGTGAATAAAACTATGACTTCTAGTATACAACCAACAAATAAGTATCTAAACAAGCTAAAAATGTTGCAATAGCTGCCCATTCCTTCTGCCCCTGGGCCAAAGGTCCTTAAAAAGTAAATTTAAACTAATCACTTTGCAAATCTAGTAATATGAAATGTCTTACTTATGGAGTCAACTTTTGCAACTGCTCAATCTAAAATATTTTTCACAATACTTTTTTTAAAGAACTTGCATATAAATTAGGTGATTTGTGTATAATGAATAGCAAGGAAATTTAGGAAATAGAGAAAAATCCTTTGTCCATGCTATTTCAAATAGATTCTGTGCTTTTTAAAGTCTGCCATGTTTTTCAGTCTCCTAATTCATGGTGCCAACCAACCCACTTTTCCCTTTTCTTCTTATTCTTTTTGTTGTTGTTGCTATTTTTGTTTTTTTTAAATATATTTTATTAATTTTTTGCAGAGAGGAAGAGAGAGGGATAGAGAGCTAGAAACATCGATGAGAGAGAAACATCGACCAGCTGCCTCTTGCACACCCCACACTGGGGATGCACCCGCAACCAAGGTACATGCCCTTGACCGGAATCCAACCTGGGACCTTTCAGTCCGCGGACCGACGCTCTATCCACTGAGCCAAACTGGTTTCGGCTGTTGCTGTTTTTTAATATATTTTATTGATTTTATACAGAGATGAAGGGAGAAAGATAGAGAGTTAGAAACATCAATGAGAGAGAAACACTGATCATCTGCCTCCTGCACACCCCCCACTGGGGATGTGCCCACAACCAAGTTACATGCCCTTGACCAGAATCGAACCTGGGACCCTTCGCAGGCCAACGCTCTATCCACTGAGCCAAACCGGTTTCGGCTGTTGTTATTGTTTTTAATCCTTACCCCAAGATATTTTTCCCATTGATATTCAGAGAGAGTGGGAAGGAAGGGGAAAGAAGGGAGAGACTAAAGTAAACATCATATGAGATATACCAATTGTTTGTTCCTGGCACAAGCAAGTATTGAACAATTATTTATTGAAATAATATTGATGGTAGAATAGGAAAGTTTGTTTTAAGCTATTTTGCACAATGATCTTTCTCCCTTCAATTCCATTTGTGTGTTGTACTGCTCTTTTGTTATATTAGCAATTACATGTGTACAATTAACAGATCATCTATTTAACTAAAGTTAGAGTACTCAAGAAATATAAAATAAGGAAAAAAAACAACTGAAAGGAAGGTAAAAATTAGTTATCTTTTGCTAACAGTGGTGATTAGTGAACAACTGCATTTTACAGTACTTAGATTTCAAATAGAATTAAAAGAAATTTCACATATTTAACCTCAATTGTCTTAGCCTCCTCTCCTTTCCCAATCTTGCAAATGAATGTCCAAAACATTCCCAAAACCAATATTCACCTTACTATATTGGGGGGGGGGGGGGGGGGGAGTAACAAACAAGCTAAGTTTACTTGTATTTGATAGGGTAATTAATAAAGTTATTTCTCATCTACATATTTAAACACACACACACATACACGACCATGTGCTGACTGTAGAGCTTGCCAGGGGAGAGCCAGGTGTGGAGTCCAGTATTACCACCTGACAAACTCCAGGACTCTGCCCCCCAGAGAAGAAAGGTGACAAATGTGAGGGCACTGGGCCTTTCTTCTCACCAGGGTCTGAGAGACCCTTAATCTATTCTAGGAAGCGGGGAAAGAGTGGGTTCTTGGTACTGACTGACTGATCCTGTGGTTCACCTTAGGCCATGGCGCTGCTGGATGCTTGACTATTCCCTCCCAGGGACTGACTCCTAGCCTGAGGCCTAGACTGTTCCTCTAGGCAGGTAGGCTCTCTCATAGGGTTCTGCACTTACTAACGTTCCCCATCACAGGGGCCAGGAAGGATTATCACAGCCCCTCCCCTACATGAAGGTATTGGCCTAGCCACAGGGGATTCCTTGCCCTGATACCTTCCCACACCCAGAGAAATAACTCTCAATTTTTAAATTTTTGTTTAAAATAAACAAAAGTTATAGTTAGCCATGAAAAACAAAAAACAAACCTAAAGCACTTTTGTATTTAATATGCTTAGGGTGACTGCAAATGAAAACTCTTACTAGACTTTTGGGACAAGTTTGTTCTTACAGCAAAAAAGGAAACAAAAATTAAGTATCAAAAGTTCAAATGAGCCCTGACCGGTTTGGCTCAGTGGATAGAGCATTGGCCTGTGGACTCAAGGGTCCCAGGTTCCATTCTGGTCAAGGGCATGTACTTTGTTTCCTGGCACATTCCCATTAGGGGGTGTGCAGGAAGCAGCTGATCGATGTTTCTCTCTCATCGATGTTTCTAACTCTCCCTCTCCCTTCCTCTATAAAAAAAATCAATAAAATATATTTTCCAAAAAAAAAGTCACCTTTTTACAATACAGGATTCTAATTTCTGTGTTTTTACAATTTTTGTTTATTTAATATGAGTCTTTCAAACCTCCGACCCCATTTACCTTATTTTACTGCATTACTGCTCTGCTTCTAATAGATACCTTGGTAGCAACAAAATCAATTAAGTACAATGTCGAAAACTGCTGGGATTTTTTCTTTTCTATTTCTCTGAATGCACAAGAGAAAACTGAAAGGTACAAAGGCAACTCTTTGGAGGCGGGTGTAGGGAAAAAGGGTGAAGATACAGTTGTCCCGGAGAGGACGGTTGTCAGAAGAGTAATGTGCTGCCTTCTCACACTTTGGAAATTGCAAACAGAGCCGGCCTCGCCGCCAGCTCCACGCCCTCCGGCTGTCAGGAGCTCTGCTCCCTCACTCCAGAGCTTCGGCGGGTAAAAGGCATCTATCACTCGCGGGTCCCCCCAACGACCCGAATTAACCTTCACCCAGCGGGGCAATGAGGCTGCCGGGCACAACCCTGGGGAAAGGCAGGAAGAGAGACCTGGGCGTCGAGCGCTAGGAGCGCCTCAGCCCACGCCGCGCCGACTCCAGCCCAGCTCTGCAGGCAGCGGGGGCCGCCATTGGCGGGACCCCGCCGACCGGTCCTCGGTACTGACAAGTGTCCCCACGTCCTCGCCTTCCGGGATCTAACCTTCTCGTGCCCTCCCTTCCGCATTCCCACCAACCTAGGAACCAAAATGGAAGTGAGCGGTTGTGCTTGGAGGGAAGGAAGGAGGCTTGGCCGTGCTGGGAAAGGCCCCGGGAAGGCGGGCGGAGGAAGGCTGCCGGCGCTGATCTTCCCATCCGGGGGAGGGCCAGCTCGCTAGGCCGCGAAGCCGGGGACTCGCGTAGCGAAAGACACCGAGCAGAGGCGCTGCGGGGCGACGCACGTACTCACCAAATCTGGAACTTGAGCAGCGGGCCAGTGGCGTACTGCATCTTTAATCTCTTGCTAGGCACGCCGCCCAGGTTGGCCGAAGCATCGCTCCGGACCAGCGCGGACGCCGCCACCAGGAGTAATAGCAAAAGCCTCATCTTACTGGAACCAACCACTTCAGCCGCACTCAGCCTAAGACTGCAGCCGGCCAAGGCCCAGCAGGAGCCGGGAGCAGCTCCCACGGCGCAGGCGCGATCCGCCCAATTCGGGGAGGAAGGCAGGACTGCGCCTGCGCGGCCCGATTCCTGCGCATGCGCCGGGAGGGAGAATGACTTGTTTCGCTGTGCGGCACCACCATCTTGGTTATGTGGGTAGCCGCTGGGGTGAAAGGAGAGAAGCACAGAGGAAAGAATCCGCTGGTGGCATGTCCGAGTAGCCTGTTAATTGTAGCTCCTAGCACACAGTTTCTGACTCGACAGACTTGATTCAAGTGTGGGAGAGAAAAGAGAAAGCCCAGGCCCTCATAACGGGAATGCATAACAGTCCGGGGTGCCTTGCTATGGAGTTTTATTTGATCTTATAATATTGCTCTCGTAAAATAATTTTTTTAAGAACTTTGGAAAATTTCAATTGTATACAAGTACAAAATGACGGTAATGACCTTTAAGACTTAATGGTATTTTTACTATTTGTCTATAGCTCTAACTTCTCCCCCAAGAGAAGCAAATATCATCACATCATTTCATCCATAGATATTTAAGCATTTACTTATTTTTAAAAAAAGAAGAAGAAAACCACTATTCTTTAAAAGTAACCTGACCACAATACCATTATTCCATCTTTAAAAAGTTACTGTTTTTAATATCAAATATCCAGTCACTGTTCAGATATCTCCTGTTTTAGTAAATACTTACTTTTCTATTGTTCATTTACTCAAATCAGGACCAAAACAAAATTAATCTATCATTAGTTAATAAGTCTTTTGGTCTTGTCAAAACTTTGAAGTCCAAGAATACACCAGGAGTTGAAAAAGTTTCCTGTATTATTCATTGCAGCAAAGGGGAACACACACCCCTGGGAACCAAGGGTAGTCTCAGTAAAAGGGTGTTAGAAAGATGGTCCTATTTGGGCTTTGACTGGATGATTTGGGAAGAGTGACAGGTGGTGGCAATGGAAAATTTGGTCATGCCTTTAAAAAGAAGTCTCAGTATTAATAAGCATTGGTAGTTCTGGTTCATTTAGCCCAGGTATTGCAATCATGAAATACATCAGATATGAATTAGGGGAACAGTTGAATAGGAAGTTCTCAATAAATGTGTGTACATAGTTCCTTATATTCAATAGCTTAAATGTAGTACATGATCAAAATGTTTTTCCTAATTTAAGGAGGCAATGCAATGCAAGTCTGAAAACATTGCACAACAGCTAATTCTTCCCCATTCTAACTAACTTAGGTAGGGTTGCAAAAGCCCGCCACAAAAGTCTGGCAGTTAGAAAACAAAGAATTTTAGGGATATATAAAAGGAATAATCTCTTTGTATAAGGTGTTCAAGTTTTGGATCTTCAAATCCCCTGAGCCAGCAGCGCTGCTTTAAATAAAGGTTTCTTTTTTTCCTGAATCTTCTGAGTACCTGTTGTGTGTTTTCTGGTTGCCTGATAAATTCTGCAACAGTATCATTAGCAGACCATTAAGCAAAATGGATTCTGAGTTCAATATCAATCCATAGGTAAACAGGCATTGTTGATGTCTTGGATAGCTGTCTACCTAATGTCAGCAGCTTCTCATGCTAGAAGACTTTGATGGCTATTGTAATGTTGGAGGTATATCAGAGACAAGGGTAGATGTCTATTCATGGTTAGGTTCTTCACATGGTCTTTTCCACAAAGTTGGAGAGTTTCTTTTATTTGATGTCTTTCAAAATGTCCCAAATCTCCAGGTGTCAATCAATGATGTTTACTTATTTATTTGTTTGTTTGTTTGTTTGTTTTTATATTTCAGATACTTTTTTATTTTTTTAAATTTGTTATCAGGAGTGGCTGAAATAAAAAATATAATTGAGTCCTATCATCATGGAAATGGCTTTAGAGAAAACTGGTCAGATGAATATTATTGCTTCCCATTTTCAACCAGTAAAATAGTTGCCACTGATAAACAGACAACCAAAAGTCTGTCAAGAATGCTCAAGATATGTTACATAATATAACATGCCTGTTCACAGGGTCTGGGGGAGGGAAGACTAGGAAATAATTTATGTGAACTTCTTTTTTTTTAATATATATATTTTGATATTTTACAGAGAGGAAGGGAGAGAGATAGAGAGAGATAAAGAGCTAGAAACATCGATGAGAAAGAAACACCGACCAGCTGCTTCTTGCACACCCCCCACCAGGGATGTGCCCGCAACCAATGTACATGCCCTTGACTGGAATCGAACCCGGGACCCTTCAGTCCAAAGACCGACGCTCAACCACTGAGCCAAACAGGTTTCGGCTATGTGAACTTCTTGATTTCATCATACAAGACAAGCACAAAAGCACCACCCATGCCTGTGAGAACACTGAACCATGCACCCTTGAAAAAAGCTTTGCCTCCTTCATCACAAGCAATCTTTCTCCAGCAGTCAAGTGTGCCTGTGTACATGATATCAGTTCCTTTGCGCCCTGATTGCATCATCACGTGGCGATGAACAGTGTCAAATGGATAGGAAGTCAACCCAGCCACAGCTGTGACAGACTGTGTGATCATCCAGCTGATGAAGATGTGGGTATTCTTGGGATATGGAAGCATTCATAGACACTGAAGTAGGCAGCTCAGTAGATGATAATACTCCGTACCATCACATTAAAGCCTTGGTATAGGCCTCTAAGCCCATCAGATTTGTAGATCTTACCCAGGCAGTCACCAAGCGAGGCCTTTGAATTCCCTTTCAGCTCCGGCTTTGCCCACATCAGTTGCTAGACGGGTATGGGCAAAATCAAGAGAATACACAAAACACAAGGAGGTAGCCCCAGTGGCACCACCTGATGCCAGATTCTCTGCAAAGCATTGCCAATACTGGGCTCTCTTGTTCACACCACCCAGGAAGATTTGCTTGTATTTATCTTTGAAGGCAAAGTTGATCGCCTGGGTGGGGAAGTATCTGATGACTTTGACCAGGTTACTATGCTGGAAGGACAGGGCTCCTTGCTCCTTGGGGATACAGACCACACAGTCTATAATGCCCTTGTATTGTTTATCTGCAGTGATTTGCTTGCTGGCATGCTGCACCTGCAGCAGCAGCTTGACCCACTCAATGGGTGCTACTGCGGTGTTGGAGATGGCTGCGGCCACTCCACCTGCCAGGAAGTCCTTGGCAAAGGACACGGCAGCATCTGTCATGTTGAAAAGAAGAAGCAGGCAAATACAGGCCTGAGACAGTAACCGGCTGAACTCCAGGGCTCTAGGGCAGAGCGAAACAAATGACTGATATCAGTCAATGATCTTTAAAGTCTTTGTCTCCTGGGAGATCAATGTAAAAGGAAGCAGTTACGTATTTGGCATTTTCTTGAAGTGACTTTATCAAACCTTGTCAATATTGTAAGATGTCTCTGTTGTGGGGTCGAATCCTTGGTTCAAAATAAGATCACCGGAGGCTGATGATTAATTTAAAAAAACAGACAAAGATTTATTGAAATAAAAAAAAAATAAAGAAAAAAACAAAAAAAAACTGGCCAGGACAGCGGCAAGAGTACTACACGCAGGTAGACTCTATACAACTGCCCTGTTCTAGGGGTAGGCAAGTCTTTTTAAAGGCTCAAACCACAGGAATTTTCCTTCATTTGAATTTTAAAGGCTAAATTCTAAAGACTGGGGACAGCCCAACGGGTAGGTTCCCAGTCACATCCGGCCTGGACATTGGAATGTGGCCCTATCTTGTGATAGCCAATCAAAACAAAAGCAGAGCTCAGTGGTTAGTCTCTAAAGGTTATATACAATTTCTATCCCTGAACTACTGAGTCAGTGGGAATCAATTTCCTGGTTCTGGTCTCAGGCACAGGATAATTGCCTTAGCCGCCAGGTCTCCACCTGGAAGCTGAGGTAAGTACCCTGTGTTTTAATCAGACTTAGCAGAGTTAGAATTCAAACAGCAGGCTTTATCAAAGTATGACTTCTACCATATTTCAGTCTCCTTTAATAAATCAGCTCATAAATTGTTTCATTTCACTTCAGCTTAAATGCACTGAGATGATGGCAAGGGGATGGGAAGAACCAAGCCATCATTTTCAGCATAGTTAAAGGTATAGGTAAACACAATACTCACCTCCTCCCACAACCACATCAAAACTACAACTAAACTAAGAACAACCATCATTCAGAACTGCCTGATATCTGCCTGAAGGGAAGTCCTACAACTAGGGAATTAAAGAAGAAGCCACATGGAGACTGACCCTCTCAATATCCTCCACCCTCCAAAGATAGAGGCAACTTGCATGATTAAAAACCCTTCCCTTTCTCATTCTAAAAAAAAAAAAAAAGACATCCAGGCCCAATAATTCTTTTTAAAAACATATATATTTTATTAATATTTTACAGAGAGAGGAAGGGAGAGAGATAGAGAGCTAGAAAGGTCAATGAGAGAGAAACATCGACCAGCTGCCTCTTGCACACCCCCTACCGGGAATGTGCCCACAGCCAAGGTACATGCCCTTGACCAGAATCGAACCCAGGACCTTTCAGTCCGCAGACCGACGCTCTACCACTGAGCCAAACCAGTTTCGGCTGGGCCCAATAGTTCTTGCTTTTCTTTTGTTAATAGCTCACTTCTTGCCTCACCCTGCTTTGTATAAAAACCTTCCATTTTGTACAATCCCCTGGAGTGCGCTTCTATTTGCTAGATGGGATGGTGCCAATTCATTAATTCTATAATAAAGCCAATCAGATAATCAAATTTACTGGTTGAGCTGAGGGATATCTGAAACAAAGTAAAGACTCTTCTTTAAGATGAGAGGGAATTGGAATTCTAGCAGCTTCTACACAAGGTTGGCTTCATGTGTTGGCAACCTGTGTAGTTACACAGCTCCATGTGCTTACAAGGGCCCAGCACTTGGTTTAATAAACAATCACCATGTTAAAATTCTTAATTTTTTAATAAGAAAATCTGCATTTTTATTTTTGTACTGGGCCACACAACTGCCCAAGCCTGGTGGTCACTTGCCAATATTACCCAATTTTCTGCATAAATGCCTTAAGAAAGACTTTTATTGACAGTGTTTAAAATGCAAATGTGTGCTTAAATTTTATGGTTGAAATAGTATATTACTTCAGTCATTAAATATTAATGGGTAGTCTCCATTATAGATTCAGACTAAGGCACAAGCCAGACACTTCATGTTTCTTTAGTGGGTGTCTGATGTTCCTGCTGAGAAGAAGAGGATGCAAAAACAAAACAGGCTGGACACAATAAAAGGTTCTCTCTGTGGTTACCACAATTCTGGGATTTGACCTGTTTAGCTTAAACTGAATGTAGAAAAATAAACAAAATTATGCCTAGAAGAAAATTTTCCCTAGAGTGTGTAAGACTTTAAAAACTTTAAAAATACATATGACTATATCACATGATCTCACTTATATGTGGGATATAATGATCAACATAAACTGATGAAGAAAAATAGATCCAGAGACAAATGGCAGGGTGCTGGGGGCGGGCAGTTAGAGATAAACCAAAGGACTTGTATGCATACATATTAGCATAACCAATGGACACAGACACTGGGGCAGTGGACGCTTGCCCTCGAGGGTAGGAGTGGTGGCGGGGAGTCAATGGGGGTGAGGGGGGAGAAAGGAGAGGAAGGAGACATATGTAATATTTTAAACAATAAAAAAAAATCTATATATATAAAGAGCCAGGGTCCATAACATCCAAAATAACCAAAGAAATTATCAAATACCAGGCTGCACACGTAGCATGCTTGGGTGGTCGGGGACTGGCAAGCAGGCTGAACTGCTAACCTCTCAGAGAGAGAGAAGGGGCTGATCAGCAGTTGCTGCAGCTGCTAGCAAAGCCTGGAGACAGAAGCAGGGTCTCACCTGCAGCCTCCATGGCAGCTGTTGATTAGCCCTTCCCTCTCACTCTCTCCAGGCCTCGCCAACAGCTATGCCTCTCTCTCTCTCTCTCTGAGAGGTCAGCAGTTCAGCCCTCTCACCAGCAGCCTGGGTGGCTGATGATTAGCCCTGCCTCTCTAATCAGGCCCAAAGATAGGCCCAGGGATGCTAGCTGGCATAGAAAAAGACCAATCAGAACCTAATCTGGGTGAACTGCAAGGAACCAATGGCTGCCTAAGAGGTGGAGCTTTTGACACTGACTGGCATAGAAACTGACCAATCAGAACCTAATCTGAGTGAACTGTAAAGAGCCAATGACTGCCTAGGAGGCAGAGCTTTTGACACTGGCTGGCATAGAAACGGACTAATCAGAACCTAATGTGAGTGAACTGTGAAGGCAGAACCTATGGTGGGGGCTGAGGAGAGGTTTTAAGGGCAACAGCTGTTTGTTGTAAGGTATAAGAAAACAGTTCAAATTTTTAATGACTGGTTTGGCAGTATAGTGTATATGACTGGCTATCAGTCCAGATATGGGGGTTATGTATTTTTGTCTGCCAAGAAATCTCCTGCTAAAAATGGTTTCCCCCCTCCATTTAAGCGATCCTAACATATATAATCTATTTATACTAATAAAAGGGTAATATTTTAATTAAATCAGGTTGACCAGCCATCTTCCAGGCATCCAACCTCCTTCCAGATGAAGCCATGGTGGTTGGAGCTGAGGCAGAGGCAGTTGGGGATGATCAGGCCTGCAGGGGAGGGCAACTGGGGGCAAGATCAAGCCAGAAGGGGAGGGCAGTTGGGGGTGAGATCTGGCCAGCAAAGGAAGTCAGTTGGGGATGAGATCATGCTGGCAGGGGAGGGCAGTTGGGAGCATGATCTAGCCAGCAGGGGAGGGCAGTTGGGGGTGAAATTAGGCTGGCAGGGGAGGGCAGTTGAGGGCAAGATTAGGCCAGCAGAGGAGGGCAGTTGAGAGTGAGATCAGGTTGGCAGGGGAGGGGAGTTAAGGGTCATCAGCAGGCAGAGGCAGTTAGGGGCAATAATAAAGACAGAGGCAGTTAGGGCTAATCAAGCAGGCAGGCGGAGACAGTTAGGGGTGATCAGGCAGGCAAGCAGGTGAATGGTTAGGAGCCAGAAGTCCCAGATTGTGAGAGGAATGTGTGACTGCCAGACATCCCCCAAAGGGTCCCCTATTGGAGAGGGTGCAGGCTGGGCTGAGGGAACCACTCCCCCATGTATGAATTTCATGCACTGGGCCACTAGTCCTATATAATAAAATAGTAATATGCAAAATGACCATCACCCCAACACACAAGATGGCCACCCCCATATTGTCAAAGATGGATGCCCCCAGGTGGACACAAGATAGCCAGCAGGGGAGGGCAGTTGTGGGGGACCAGGCCTGCAGGGAAGGGCAGTTGGGAGAACTAGACAGGGGAAGATAGTTAGGGCCAGCAGGGGAGGATAGTTAGGGCCAACCAGGCTGGCAGGGGAGGGCAGGTAGGGGAGACCAGGCTGGCAGGGGAGGGCAGTTAGGGGCAATCAGGTCGGCAGAGGAGCAGTTAGGCATTGATCAGGCTGGCAGGGGTGTGGTTAGAAGGTAATCAGGCAGGCAGGCAGGTGAATGATTGGGAGCCAGCAGTCCTGGATTGTGAGAGGAATTTCCAACTGCCCACTTAGGCCTGATCCCACAGGGATGGGCATCCCTTGAGAAATCCCAGATTGGGTGCAGGCTGGGTTGAGGGACACACCTGTCCCCCACCCACACCCTCCATGTATAAATTTAGGGCACTGGGCCTCTAGTATATATATAATAGGCTGAGGGGAAAAAATACATATGATTTTTGTTTAGAAAAAAAAAACACAATAAAATCACACACACACACCCGGGTGAGCCGTGTCCCCCAAAGGGGCTGGGTGTCCTGGGTGAGCCGAGTGTCCCAGGGGGCTGTGTGCCCCGGGTGAGCCTTGTGTCCCAGGGGGCCGTGTGCCCCGGTGAGCCATGTCCCCCAAAGGGGCAGGGTGTCCTGGGTGAGCTGAGTGTCCCAGGGGGCCGTGTGCCCCGGGTGAGCCGTGTGTCCCAGGGGGCCGTGTGCCCCGGGAGAGCCGTGTCCCCCAAAGGGGCCGGGTGTCCCAGGTGAGCCATGTGTCCCCCAAAGGGGCCGGGTGTCCCGGGTGAGCCGTGTGTCCCAGGGGGCTGTGTGCCCCAGGTGAGCTGTGTGTCCCAGGGGGCTGTGAGCCCCGGGTGAGCCGTGTGTCCCAGGGGGCTGTGTGCCCCGGGTGAGCCGTGTCCCCCAAAGGGGCAGGGTGTCCTGGGTGAGCCGTGTGTCCCAGGGGGCCGTGTGCCCCGGCAGAGCCGTGTCCCCCAAAGGGGCCAGTTGTCCCAGTTGAGCCATGTGTCCCATGGGGCCGTGTGCCCCAGGTGAGCCGTGTGTCTCAGGGGGCCGTGTGCTCCAGGTGAGCCGTGTCCCCCAAAGGGGCCAGGTGTCCCGGGTGAGCTGTGTGTCCCAGGGGGCCGTGTCTCCCAAAGGGGCTGGGTGTCCCGGGTGAGCCATGTGTCCCAGGGGGCTGTGTGCCCCGGGTGAGCCGTGTGTCCCAAAGGGGCCAGGTGTCCCGGGTGAGCCGTGTGTCCCAGGGGGCTGTGTGCCCCAGTTGAGCCATGTGTCCCAGGGGGCCGTGTGCCCCGGATGAGCCGTGTGTCCCTGGGGGCCCTGTGCCCCGGGTGAGCCATGTGTTCCAGGGGAAGCCGTGGGACCCAGGGGAAGGGGCGGTGAGAACCAGAGGAAGAGCGGACTCTATTCGTGCAGTCCTGAGACAGTCACCATAAAACAAGCAGACTGCCAAATGAGGAGCGGATTCTATTCATGTGATCCTGAGATAGTCACCATAAAACAAGCAGATTGTCAAATGACAGCAGGGAGGGGAAGGAGACCTGGGGGGGGGGGGGGGAGATAAGAGAACATCCGAAGGCTGGTATGCATGAATACAACCAACAAACACAGAACTCTGGGGAGGGAGGGCATGAATGAGAGGTGGGGGGTGGAGGGCAATGGTAAGATATGTACACATATAATACCTTAATTAAAAAAATTGGAAAAAAAATCTCTCTCTCTCTCTCACACACACACACACACACACCCCTTAATTCCCAAAAGACTTGTGCAGGTATTCCCAAGTGCCTGATTTGCAACTATCCCTGGCTTCCATAGTACTTTTTCTTTTCTTTTTTCTTTTTTTCAAAATAAATATTTATTGCTCAGATTACAATTGTTTCTCCTTTTTCTCCCCCAAAGCTCCCCACCACCCAGTTCCTATCCCACCCTCTGCCCTTACTCCCTCCTCCCCCCATTGTCTTCATCCATTGGTTATACGATTTTATCCAGTCTCTCACTGCTCCCCCACCCACTTATCCCCCTGATAATTATCAGTCCACTCCCTTTCTTTGCTCCTGATTCTATTATATTCACCAGTTTATTCTGTTCCTCAGATTTTTCTTCTTCTTTTTTCCCCCCATATTTGAATTTCAAGTGGGGCACACTCTCCCATTTGTTTTTGTAGGGAAATATAACAAAGTGTTCTGTAGCAAATGGCTGCAGACTGTCCAAATTTCTCAGGACCACATGAATAGAATCCACTCCTCCTCCAGGTCACACTGCTCCCCTGGGTCACTCGGCTGCCCCGTGTCACACTGCTCCCCAGGGTCACATGGCTCCTCCGGGTCACACCACTCCTCTGGGTCTCACGGCTCCCCTGGGTCATACCACTCCCCCGGGTCACACTGCTCCCCCAGGTTACACGGCTCTCCCAGGCACACGGCTCCCCCGGGTCACACCGCTCCCATAGTACTTTTTCTTATTGCAAGAGTGCTCACCATCCCTGTATTCCTCTCCAACTCAAACAGGCAGCTGAGATGGTATCCTAGGTGTGATGCTCCAATGCCTGTTTCCTTCACTTGTCCCTTTCTTTCCCCCTTTCTCTGTCCATATTATGTATTCTTTTTCTCTATAATGCCTTTGCCTATTTCCTTCCTATTTCTACATTTTGTTCAGTGACCTTAGGAAAATCTTCTTCCTCTCTCTTCATTTTATTTGTAAATACCAAATTACCTCAATTATGGTCAAATTTAAGAATTAGTGAAAATTTATATCAAGGGAAAGAGAAGATAAGTTATATGTATGTGGTAAAGAACCAATATCTAGAGCACACCAAAATGACCAAAAGCACCCTCAGGAATCTCCTAAAATTCTTTATTTTCTTCACTTAAATTTACTTAAGTAAAAGTTAACATTTAAATTTTCAAAACAATTCTCATTCTATTTTCTTATATTTTTTATTATGGCATTAGGTTAAAAAAATAAATTCTAAATTGTCTTTAAAAAATCAATCTATACCTAGTTCTTTTATTTAAGATTTTCATGGGCTCACCTCAGTACCAATAACCAGTTATAGTATTACATCTATGAGAAATACATTTCATTTTGTAAACAGTTAACCTAAAAACAAACTCTTCAAACATAGTTCATTTGCAGCCAATAGGAGATCACTGACAGAACTCAGAGAAAGTGTAGAAATAAGACTAAAGAGGTTTAATTCCAGAAATTTGGCAAAAATAAAACACACACACACACACACACACACACACACACAAGCACACACACTGGAAGTCTGGCAATGGGGAAAAAAACAACATCACAGGCTATTAAATTGGTAAGTTTTAAGTGAGTGAACATATAAGTATACATGTATTTTCCAGATATGTTCTAAAATTTCTCTTTGTTGATTCTCATATACCTTGATCCTTGGAATCCTCTAATGGCCATATCAGGAATAGTGTTTTGCGTAAACCTATTAAATGCTTTTAACTTTCAAATTCATTTAAAATATAAAGATATCATATATTATAAAATATAAAAAAAACATTGGACATGTGCTTTTCTGACTTAAATTTAAGATAACAAAATAAGCACATGCATTTGCCTCTCTCCTTTCTCAGAAGCTCAAAGACACGACAGGAAAGTGCTAGAAGGAATGATTCCATCACATTGGTAATAAAGCAGTTAACCAGAGACTACAAACTCTAGAAAACATAAAGTAGATGGAACTATACTAATCAGTTTACTTGTCATTTTCAAAACATACTAGAAAAAGGCGCAAACAGAAGCTGGTGAAGCCCTAGAGAGTCTCCAAGAACCAAATAAAGCAATATAAAGGGAAGGAGTGGTCTGCAAAATTGCAACTTGAGTAATTAATTAGAATAAGCAGTTTGCCCCCTTTCAGGAGTGGCCTTCAGTGTAAAAGGTCTGCACAACTGCAGCAACATCCATGCCTGACAACCTTAGAGGTTCTGCAAAGCTGAGCTGTTCCTGTGAAATGGCAATCTTATTGCAGGGTCCTGGGACTGACACTTGAATGATGGTAGGACTACAGGCTGTCTCAGGACAATGGCTGTTAATGAATGGTATCTTTAGGTAGACAGCTGAAGAGCCATAAGTAATATGCACACCTTTCTATTTACTTTTGGAAAACTTAACATCTTTTTTTCACATGTTTCTTAGAGTTTCTGATATAAAATGAAACAGGCATATTATTTTTACTTGGTAGGGGATATAAGTTCAGGAAGTGCACAATTTAGTTTTTAAAAAGTGTCATAACATGTTATCTGAAGCAGGTAGGCCTATGAACTTCTCTCATTAATGTTTTAAGCAATAAATGTTTAGATGTTCAATCTATATGAAAATTAATCTGGCCTATTACCTTATTTTTAAATATATTTTATTGGTTTTTTTACTAAGAGGAAGGGAGAGGGATAGAGTTAGAAACATCAATGAGAGAGAAACATCGATCAGCTGCCTCCTGCTCACCTCCTGCTGGGGATGTGCCTGCAACCAAGATACATGCCCTTGATGGGAATCAAACCTGGAGACCCTTGAAGTCCGCAGGCCAACGCTCTATCCACTGAGCCAAATCTGTTAGGGCCTTATTTTTATTATTTTAAAAATATATTTTTAGATTTCAGAGAGGAAGGGAGAGGGAAACAATGATAATGAGAGAATCATTGATTGGCTGCCTGTGCATGCCCCACACTGGAGAGTAGGTCCACAACCCAGACATGAGCCAAACTGTGACCTCCTGGTTCATAGGTTGATGCTAAACCATTCAGGTATGCCAGATGGGGTACCTTATTTCTTTTTTTAATTGAATTTATTGGTGTGGGGTTGGTTAATATAATTATATAGGTTTAGCTATATAATTTTATAAATACATCATCTGTATATTGCATTGTGTGTTCATCACCCCAAAGTCACCCGTTATCCCTCTATTCCCTCTGTATCTGCCCTCATCCCCATTTCCCTCTGGTAATTACAAAACTGTTACCTGTGTCTATAAGTTTGTTTGCTTAATCATTTCACCTTATTTCTTTAAAAAAAAATAAGTGTATAGGTCAAAATGCCAATTGGCACACTCACCTAATAAAAACAATAGTCTCAATAATAGTACCAAATGAGAAAACTGGCTCCAGCTGGCTTGTTCACTGGTTAGAGCATCAGCCTGCACACCGAAGAGTCGTGGGTTATATTCCTGATCAAGAGCATGTACTTGGATTGCAGGTTTGGGTCAATTAGTTGCACCTGTGGGAGGCAACTAATTGATATGTCTCTGTCACATCTATGTTTCTCTCTCTCCCCCCTCCCTTCCTTCCATTCTCTCTAAAAAAATCAAATCAAATCAACAGAAAAAATATCCTTGGATGAGGATTAACAACAAAAACAAAAAAGTGAAAACTCAAACAGGTGAGGCTACTGAAAAAAATATATAATAAAGGAGTATTTGAAATTCTTACTATGGTGTGACCAAGCAATTCCACTTCTAGGAATTTATGTAGTGAAGAATATAAGAAGCAAAATAATTATATATTATTAGTATTTCCTTGTTACTTTGTATTATTGTACCGTGGGATTATCAAACCTTTTTTTGTAAAGAGCCAGAGAATAAACATTAAAATCTTTTTTTCCACAAAGTCTTCCTGATTAATCGGTTGTCCTTGACTTTTAAACGACCTGAAATTTGTATACCTGTCCTGTATTAGTCTGCTTAGGTTGGGTGTCTTAAACAGAAGAAATTGCTTATCTCACAATTCTGAAGGCTGAATATCCAAGATCAAGGCACTTGCACAGTGAAGTTCTGGTGAGACATTTCTTCTTGCCTTGAAGACAACTTCCTTCTAAGTCCTTACATGGTAGAAAGAAAAGGAAGAGGAAAAAGAGGAGGAGGAGGAGGAGGAGGAGGAGGAGGAGGAGGAGGAGGAGGAGGAGGAGGAAGAAAAGGAGGAGAGAGTGTGTTACTCTGGTGTCTTCCAAGGGCACTAATCCCCTGATGATGGCCCAATCCTCATAAACTCATCTAACTCTAATTCCCCACCCCAAAGGTTCTATCTTTGAATACCATCACATTGGGCTTCATCATGAAGATTGAGGGGACATAAACATTTAATTTATAACATACCCCAGCCTATCTTTCTTATGCCAGTTTCATATTTAAGTACTCTAAAGGATAAAAATTTGGAACAATCACTTAGTGCTACTCCCTGGCAACCAATATTGTTGCCTTCTCAATTAACCAGTATGTGTGCAATCATCTATTATTTCTATCTAACATATTACATTTTACTCAAATGATTGGACAATGAAAATAGATAGGGCTGATGCTTGGAATAAGAGCCATTAGTCTTATAAATTAATATTGAGAATAACAGCTTTATGGCAGAATGAGAAGACGCGTTTCTGCCCTTCAATTAACAACTATAACTCAACACAGTGTTCCCTGGTCAACACACACATACAAAAAAAAAAACAACAAACAACAACAACAAAAAAACAACCCAAAACACCTCCTGAAAGAACTGCAAAAATTTTCTGAATGTGGGAAATACATCTAAAGGTGGGGAAGATTGACATGAATAGGGGAGACATGATGAGTGGAAGGATAAGCACAGTGCCCACAGAGGCAGTTCAATGCCGACCATGACTCCAGAGAGTGTGGTAGCAGAGGAGAAACTGGGCTGCAGCCTTCACATTATACCCTGGAGTGTAAGAGGGGCAAAGCAGTGTTCTCCTGGAAAAGGCACCTCCCTTACCAATACCTGATTGTGGTAGACCCGAGTAGAAGTGGCTATTAAACCGTAAACCATGGAAAACTACACGACACTGAAAAAAGAGATAGAGGAAGATGTAAACAGATGGAAGAAAATATCATGTTCATGGATTGGTAGAATCAACATCATCAAAATGTCCATACTTCCCAAAGCAATTTATGGGTTCAATGCACTCCCCATTAAAATACCAAGGACATATTTCATTAACCTAGAAAGAACTCTCCAAAAATTCATTTGGAACAATAAAAGACCCCGAATAGCAACAGCAATCCTGAGAAAGAAGAGTAAAGTAGGAGGGATCTCAATACCAGATTTCAAGCTGTATTACAAAGCCACTGTTCCCAAAACAGCATGGTACAGGCACAAGAACAAACATGTAGATCAATGGAATAGATTAGAGAATCCAGATATCAACCCAAATCAATATGTTCAATTAATATTTGACAAAGGAGGCACGAGCATACAATGGAGTCAAGACAGTATCTTCAATAAATGGTGTTGGGAAAATTGGACAGATACATGCAAAAGAATGAAACTAGATCACCAACTTACTCCATACACAAAAATAAATTCGAAATGGATACAGGACTTAAACATAAGACGGGAAACCATAAAAACACTAGAGGCATCCATAGGCAGCAAAATCTCAGACATATGCCAAAAGAACTTCTTCACTGATACTGCCCCTAGGGGAATGGAAGCTAAAGAGAAAATAAACAAATGGGACTACATCAAAATAAAAGGATTTTTACAGCAAAAGAAACCATCAATAAAACAATAAGAAAGCCCACTGTATGGGAGAATATATTTGCAAATGTTATCACTGATAAAAGTTTAATCTCCAACATCTATAGACAGTTTATACAACTTAATAAAAGGAAGATAAATGATCCAATTAAAAACGGGCAATGGACCTAAATAGAACCTTCTCAAAAGAAGACAGAAGGAAGGCCAATAGGCACCTGAAAACATGCTCAAAGTCACTAATTACCAGAGAGATGCAAATAAAAACAACAATGTGGTACCATTTCACACCTGTCAGAATGGCCAACATCAACAAAGCAATCAACGACAAATGTTGGGGAGGTTGTGGAGAAAAAGGAACCCTTGTGCACTGCTGGTGGGAATGCAGACTGGTGCAACCACTGTGGAGAACAGTATGGAGTTTTCTCTAAAAACTGAAAATGGAACTCCCATTTGATCCAGTAATCCCACTCCTGGGAATATATCCCAAAAAACTAGAAACACCAATCAGAATGGATATATGGACCCCTATGTTCATAGCAGCACAATTTACAATAGCTAAGATTTGGAAACAGCCTAGGTGTCCTTCAGCATATGATTGGATCAAAAAACTATGGTACATCTACACAATGGAATACTATGCTGCCATAAAGAAGGAATTCTCAATATTTGTAGCAACCTGGATGGAACTGGAGAACATCATGCTGAGTGAAATAAGCCAGTCAATGAAAGAGAAACACCACATGACCTCACTCATTTATGGATAATAAAGAACATTATAAACTGATGAACCATTAGATAGATATAGTGACAGTAAAGCAACAAGTAGACTGTCAAATTACAGCAGGGAGGGTAGGGAGATCTGGGAGAGCTAAGAGATCAACTGAAGGACATGTATATATGCATATAAGTATAACCAATGGACACAAAACTGGGGAGGTAGGGCATGTATGGGGGGGAGGCAATGGCAATATATGTACACAGATAATAATTTAACAAAAATATTTTAAAAATATAAATAAAATTCAGCTTGCCAAAACCGGTTTGGCTCAGTGGTAGAGCGTCAGTCTGTGGACTGAAAGGTCCCAGGTTCGATTCCGGTCAAGGGCATGTACATTGGTTGCGGGCACATCCCCAGTTGGGGGTGTGCAGGAGGCAGCTGGTCGATCTTTCTCTCTCATCGACGTTTCTAGCTCTCTATCTCTCTCCCTTTCTCTCTGTAAAATATCAATAAAATATATATTTTTTAAATAAATAAAATTCAGCTTAACACTGATAAAAGAATGAATTTACTAGGTGTGCCAAAAGTGAAAAAATACTTAGAAAACATATGCTCACAGGTTTGTTGTATTCAAATGTAAGCAAAAACATACATTAAAATCATATGAAACATTATTTAGTAAATGGTCCACAGGGTAAGATGCAAAACATTAATATTTTAGTCTCTATAAGGATGAACACACCCTATAACAGAAAAAAAAATCACTTGACTTCCACATATATTTCCATAAATATATTAATACTGTAGGAGATTGAATGGCATAGGCTAGTTATGTGGTTCCCAAACTTTGCTAACACACTGGAATCACCTGGCGAATTGTTAAAGAATATGATAGGTGGAGACCGGTTTGGCTCAGTGGATAAAGCGTCGGCCTGCGAACTAGAAGGTCCCGGGATCGATTCCGGTCAAGGGCATGTATCGATTATCTCTCATGGATATTTCTAACTCTCTATCCCTCTCTTTTCCTCTCTGTAAAAAAATCAGTGAAATATATTAAAAGAATATGATAGAAAATAGTGCGTATGGAGGTTCCTAAAAAATTAAGAATGAAGCTGCCATATGACCCAGAAACTGGTCTTCTGAGTATCTATGATTAGTCCTTGTTATTTTGTTGGCATGAAGGAGGACCTGGGCATTGGATGTTGTACAAGTGTCCCACATGACTCTAATGTGCAACAAAACTCCGAAATCACTAGACTAAGTTACCCTGGGGATTAAAAACAATCTCCAAACTATCAATGACTTAAAAGTAAAAGTTTATTTCTTATTCATGGTACAAGTCCAGTGTGAAGAAACGCACCATCTCGCCGAAACCGGTTTGGCTCAGTGGATAGAGCATCGGTCTGTGGACTGAAAGGTCCTAGGTTTGATTCCGGTCAAGGGCATGTACATTGGTTGCAGGCACATCCCCAGTAGGAGGTGTGAAGGAGGCAGCTGGTCGATGTTTCTCTTTCATCGACGTTTCTAGCTCTCTATCCCTCTCTCTTCCTCTCTGTGGAAAATCAATAAAATATATTAACAACAAAAAAAGAAAAGAAATGCACCATCTCTAATATTGATATCTCAATCCCAAGCCTCAGGGTCCACCACACAGGGAGACATGAAAACCCATCTATTGGCTCTTAAATGACTCACTTCACTTCTCCCTAACATTTCAGTGACTGAAGCAAGCCACTCAGCCATGCTTCAGGAATATGTGGAAGTATAATTCTCCACATGCCCAGGAGATGGGAACTAGAAATATCTCTCATCTTTTAATTTTTGTTTATCCTCACCCAAGGAAATATCTTTATCAATTTCAGAGAAAGGGAGAGATATATTGACATGAGAAACATTGATAGGCTGCCTCACACATGGATCCCGACCTGGGACTGAACCCACAACCCAGGTATGTTGACCTGATTGGGAATCAAACCAATAACCTTTTGGTGTATGGTAGAACTCCAACCAACCAGGGCAGGGATCTATTTTTTTTTTTTTAATTAGTGTATGCTTGTTTTAATGACTTCCCCTGGTGCTGAAGACTGAATGTTTTTGTTTCCCTAAAATTTATATTGAAACTTAATTCCCAAGGTGATGGTATTTGGAGGTGGGCACCTGGAGTTGATTAGGACATGAGGGCAGAGCCCTAATGAATAGGACTTGTGCCCTTATAAGAGAAAACCCAAAGAGTTTCCTCCTCAAGCCCACACAGCAAGATGGTTATGAACCACCTCACCAGCCATCAAACCTATAGGTGTTTTGATTTTAAACTTCACAGCCTCTAGAACTAAGAAATGTTTCTGCTTTTTATAAGCCACCTAGTCTATGGTATTTTGTTTTGGGAGACTGGATGAACTAAGACACCTTGCCACATTTTTTGGTATTAGGCCTCAATTCTTCTATTTTCTTCTAGTTCACGAACCAATCTTACATCTACAAATAACTTGACATTACTGAGTGGTACATTGTATTTCCTTTATAGCCTGCACCATACTTGAGTTAATCAAGTAGCTTTAAAAACAGTGTGATGGTCATTAATTCTAAATCTGGTTTAACTGCCCTTACAGGTTTGGTTCAGTGGATAGTGTTGGCCCATGGACTGAAGGGTCCGGATCTGATTCTAGTCAAGGTCAAGGTCATATACCTTGGTTGCAGGCTCAATGCTTGGCCCTGGTCGGGGCTCATGTGGGAGACAACCAATCGATGTTTCTCTCTGCCTCTCCCTCTCCCTTCTACTCTCTCTAAAAATCAATGGAAAATATCCTTGGGTGAAAATTAACAAAATAAAAAATAAATCTGGTTTCACTATTGTATTGGTAGCACAAAATTCATGCACAGAAGCGGGTGGGGGATCAGCCTAGCCTGCACCCTCTCCAATCCGGGACGCCTCTCACAATCTGAGACCACTGGCTCTTAACTGCCCACATGCCTGATGGCCTAGTCACCCCCAACTGCCCCCTCTGCTGGCCTGGTTGCCCCATGCAGCCTGCTGTCCAGTCATTTGGTCACCACCCACAGTCCCCGACTCGCTTGGTCACCTCACACATCCTGCTGCTCAGTTGTTCAGTCGGCCCTCACTAATGCCCCTGCTGGCCTGGTCGTCCCATGCAACCTGTTTGGTTGCGACAGTTGCTTAGGCTTAAATATATAGAATATTAGATTCCTCCTTCCTTCAAGAACAAAACACTTAATTCTTGCCAGTTTGCTCTGCTCTGAATATTAATGTATTTACACAGGTGGAGGAACCCAGAAACTGCTTTGAATTCTTCCTTGAATGAGAATTATTGCTTGGCTGGTGTGACACAGGTTGAGTGTTGATCTATGAACCTCTTTTATCATGGTTTGTTTTCTGATCAGGGTACATGCCCAGGTTGGGGCTTTGATCTCCAGTGGCTGGGGAAGTGGGGTGGGGGTTAGAGGTGGGGGAGGAGGCATGCAGGAGGGAGCAGACCAATGATTCTCATCATTGATGTTTCCTCTCTCCCTCTCCCTCTCTGAAATAAGAAATATATGTAAAACTTTTTAATATTTCTACCTCTCTAGTATTTTACTAAATCAAAGAAATACAGGAGTCTGCCCTTAATGTTTTAAAATTTAAAAAAAAAATTTTAATTGATTTTAGAGAGGAACAGAATTTTTAAAAAAACATTAAAAAAAAACATTCATAAATCAAAAATGTCATCTATATTCTGCTTCCTACTGATTGAGTTGCAATCCAGGTATGTGCCCTAACTGGGAATTGAACCAGTAACCTCTTGATTCATGGGTCCACACTGAACCACTGAGCCACATTACCAGCCCCCCCTTATTCAGTTTTTCTTTCTGTGGTTTCAGTTACTTGTGGTCAATTGTGTTCTGAAAATATTAAATGGAAAATTCCAAAAATAAACCATTCACAAGTTTTAAACTGCATATCACTCCAGGGTAATGAAATCTGCCTGGGTTCTGAATCATCTATATGTCTAGTGTATCCACGAAGTATATGCTATAATCTACTCAACTGTTAGCCACTTAATGGCTTCTTAGTTATCAGAGGGAAAGAGACCACATTCATGTAACTTTTATTACAGTATATTGTTATAGTTGTCCTATTTTATTATTATTGTTAATCTCTTACTGTGCCTAGTTTATAAATTAAACTTTACCACAAATTGCAACACGATGGCTGTAGAGGTAAACGCCTAACTGCAGCCTCACTCAACAATTTCAAAAAATACAACTAAAATATAAAGTGGATACTATCCAGAACTACGGGAAAGTTGACTGACTGGAAATTCTACAACTAGAAGGAAAGAGAAAACCAGAAGGAAAACCAGAGGAGCTGTAAAAGCCTAAGGTATGGAGACAAGGTGTGCGCGTGGGGAGAGGACGGAGCCGGAGAGGAGGGGTGGCTGAGTGCCTGGCTGGCGTTCCCTAGGGGGAAGGAGATAAAAGCTCCGGACTGTAAAAAAAAAAAAAAAAAAAAAAAAAAAAAAAAAAAAAAAAAGCTCCGGACTGTGCTGAACCCCAACTCCGATTGCACTGAACCTCAGTACTGGGCGAGACTCTAGGGTCCCAGGCTCATACAGAGGGAATCTGGGCTGAAAGGCGGAAGCTCAGGGGAGCAGCAAAGGGCAGATCCCCGGAGTCGCGCACATTGCGTGCAGAGGACAGACTGTTCACTAAGCTGCTGAATTGCCCCAGCGGGAAGGAATCAAAGCTCAGGAATGTGCTGAGCCCCAGTTCTGACTGCACTGAACCCCAATGCTGGGCAAGACCCTTGGGCCCCAGCCTCATACAGGGGGAATCTGGGCTGTAAGGCGGAAGCTCAGGGGAGCCGTAAAAGGAAGAACCCTGGAGTTGTGCACATTGCGCGCACAGAAGACAGAGGGTTGATTGGGCTGCGATATTGCTCTATCAGGAAGGAGACATAAGCTCCGGACTGTTCTTAACCCCACTTCCAACTACTCTGAACCCCAGTTGTGGGCTTGTTGGGGGAGAGACTACACTGTCTGGTACCGGGCGAAGCTCTAGGGCACCTTTCTCTCAGAGGTGCTTCCAGCGAGCTACACTGAGACTCAGGAACCTCAGAGGGCGGGGCTAACCAGAAGCCAAGGCTGTAGGCTTCACCCTGAAACTCTGCCCCATCCAAGCTGAACACAAAGGCTTTTACAGGTTTCCAAGTCTAGTGGATTAAGGCTGTCTCCTGGCATAGACACAGCTGATCCTCCCAACCTACCAACTCAGGGAAGCAGCGAAAATGCCAAGATGAGGAAACAGATCACAAACGAAAGAAATGGAGGACAAAAAACGACTGGATATAGAGTTCAAAACCATGGTTATAAGGTTGTTCAAGAATCTCCTAGAAAAGGCTGATAAAATAAATGAGACCTATGAAGATATGAAAAGGGATCAACAAGAAATAATAAAGGATCAACAAGAAATAATAAAGTATCAACTAGAAATAAAGAATACATTGTCTGAAATAAAAAATATTATACAGAGTCCTAAAAACAGATTGGAAGATTGCAAGAATCAAGTCCAAGATTTGGAACACAAAAAGCCAGAGGACACTCCTCCACAGAAGCAAGAAGACAAGAGAACCCAGAAAGTTGAAGATGGTGTAAGAAACCTCTGGGACAACTTCAAGCGAACCCACATCAGAATTATGGGCATCCCAGAAGATGACAGAGAGCAAGATACCGAAAACATATTGAAAGAAATAGTGACAGAAAACTTCCCCCACCTGGTGAAAGAAATAGACTTACACGTCCAGGAAGCACACAGAACCCCAAACAAAAGGAATCCAAAGAGGACCACACCAAGACACATCATAATAAAAATTCCAAGAGCTAAAGACAATGAGAGAATATTAAAAGCAGCAAGACAAAAGCAGGTAGTTACCTATAAAGGGGCACCCATACGACTGTCAGCTGATTTCTCAACAGAAACCATGCAGGCCACATGGGAATGGCAAGAAATATTCAAGGTGATGAATAACAAGAACCTACAGCCAAAAATACTCTACCCAGCAAAGCTATCACTCATAATAGAAGGCCAGATAAAGAGCTTCACAAATAAATTTAAGCTAAAGGAGTTCATCACTGCCAAGCCAGAGTTATATGAATTGCTAAAACGGGTTCTTTAGGAAGAAGAAAATAAAGATAAAAAGTATGAACAAACACGTAACTATCAACAAGTGAGTCTAAAAACCAAGGGAAGTAAAAATCATGATGAACAATATTAACTGATGAATATAATAGAATCAGAGGTATGGAAGAGGAGTGGACTGATGATTCTCGTGGAAATGGGGAGTGGGGCGGGGGGGAGGGAGAAGAGACTGAACATAAACTGCACCTATGGATGAGGACAATGGGGGATGGGGAAAGGGCAGAGAGTTGAATGGAAACTTGGTGGAGGGAAGCAACGGAGGGGGGGGGGATGAGGAACATTTGTAATAATATGAACAATAAAGATTTATTTAAAAAAAACAACTTTACCACAGGTATGTATTGTAGGGAAAAAAATGTATATGCAGGGTTCAGTACTATCTGCCGTTTCAAGCATCCACTGGGGGTCTAGGAACGTATCGTATCCCACTTGGATAAAAGGGGACTACTGGATTTTAAGTCTCATTTCAAGCAGACTTTCATTGCCATAAACTTTTTTTATTTTTACCACCTTATTCTTACTCCCAGAGGATAATGTATTTAAAAGAAAAACCAGCCGAAACCGGTTTGGCTCAGTGGATAGAGCATCAGCCTGTGGACTGAAGGGTCCCGGGTTCGATTCCAGTCAGGGGCACATACCTTGGTTGCGGGCACATCCCCAGTGGGGGGTGTACAAGAGGCAGCTGGTCAATGTTTCTCTCTCATCGATGTTTCTAACTCTGTCCCTCTCAATTCCTCTCTGTGTAAAATCAATAAAAAAATATTAAAAAAAAGAAAAAACAGACAAAACAAACAAAATAGGTGGTCAAAGAACACTTCAGTGATTTTTATACTGATGTGTGCTCAGCAATTTTTTTACAAGTAATTAAATGGATTAAATCATTACAGAAATAAAGAAAATTCTTTAAAAAAATGAGTCTAAGAATTTTGGTGTGAACAGTAACTGGTGAAAATCTCTGAGATAAACATTTAAAAATGATTAATAACTTTACTATAAACTGTGCTATAAATGGGAATTAATTAAAACAAATGTTAGGCTTCTAAGCCAAAAAAAATTACACTGTTTCAGAATGCATTATTTAACATTTTATTAGAAAAATATTTTAAAAAGTAATATATTATAAAAGTAATGTGTTAATTTCTAATATCAGAAATAAATGTTGAAGGCACTTATATGTACATATATGCACACATACACTTCACACACAAAACATTTGAAATGCCACTCAAATTTAATGCATTCAATCTTGATCAAAGCTTGATAGAAGCTTTGGGGCATCAGCAAACTCAGTCATCTCTTTTTGTGTGTCTCTCAAGGTGTTTCTGTATTCTTTTCCTTTATATACCAGATTAAATATTAGCTCTGGAAAATGAAAACCTATATCAATGCAAATGAAATAAAAATAATTTCAAATGTAAATCTGATAAAAATAATTAACTGTAATATGAATTGGTTTTGATAATCAAATGTCCTCCATTATCATTATATCATTTTTTCTTCATATGAAAATACAACCAAAACAATCACAGTCCATGTTTGGAACACATTTACCTTATCCTCAGATCTCTAGGTTTGTTATTTGAAATACCAAAATGAAATATTTTACTCTATTTTTAAAGTCCATATTTATTTTAGAACTAAGAAAAACTTTACTTCAGATAATATAAATAATATGAATAATTTAACCCATTTACTACAACTTGATTTTTACGGATTTATTTAAAGTTTTGATAATACAGTAATATTTTAGGGTGAAAAAAGCCATATTATATACTAAAAGAGAATTTTCCTAAACTTGCCTTCTAAATTAATAAAGAATTTCTTGAGTGAAAAACTTATAATAAAGCCAAAATTGATTACATTTAAAATGTCTTTATTCATTTATATGGTAAATACTATCTCCTCCTAAAAAACAATATTTGTCTTTTAGCATGTCAAACTTAACTAGAAAATTCATGTGTCTTTTTTTATTTCATGTTAACATGATCTAAAATGCAAAACACAAAAATAAATTTTAATAGGCATTATTAAATAATTATACACATATGCAGAACTTTGGAAAATGGTTAAAATTAGAGATGAATGTTAAATGAGGGGACATGAACATTCCGTATACATCAATGAACGTAACAGAAGATGAGTTCCTACTGATTTCTGGTAACCAACTTCCTTTTTGTGACTTTTAAATACCCAATTCCAAATCTTCCAGCTCCCGGAGAAGGGCTGTCTCTTTTTGAATTTTCTCCAACTAGAAAAGTTTAAAACAATGAAGTTATTAAGAAGGAAATAAAATAATTATTGGCTCCATAGCCAAATAGCAAAGAAGAAAATATTTAGATAGAATATAGCTGACAGTTTATCACATCCACTGGTAAATAGATTTAAAAATACAGATTGGATGACCAGCTGGTGTTGTTCAGTGGTTAAGTGTTGACCTATGAACCAGGAAGTCTAGTCAGGGCACATGGGACTAGAGGACATTCAGGAGGCGGCTAGTCAATGATTCTCTCTCATGACTGATGTTTCTATCTCCCTCTTCCTTTCTCTCTGAAAATGAATTAAAACAAAAATAAAATAGAAGTGCAGATTGGAAACATTTTCTAATTTGTAATCTGGTATGAATCATGGGGGCAAAGGAAAGAAGCTGTCTTTAAGTCCTTTTTATTCCCCAATATATTTTTATTTCTTTCAGTAAGGAAGAGAGAGGGAGAAAGATAGAAACATTAATGATGAAACAACTATTATTTTTAAATAATAAATCTTTATTGTTCATATTATTACAGGTGTTCCTCTTCCCCTCTTCTTCCCCCATAGCTCCACTCCACACGATTCCCAACTCCACCCCATGCCCTAACTCCCACCCGTCTTCATCCATACGTGTAAGATTTTTGTCCAATCTCTTCCCGCATCCCTCAGACCCTCTTTCCCCTGAGAAATGTTAGTTCAATCCTTTTCTATGTCCCTGATTCTATTATATTCACCAGTCCACTTTGTTCTTCAGATTTTTTATTCACTTGATTTTTAGATTCACTTGTTGGTAGGTATATATTTGATGTCTTTTTGTAGCCGAAGGAACCGCTGAGCTAAAGCCAGCCCTGATGTCTTTTTGTTGTTCATAATTTTTACCTTTACCTTTTTCTTCTTCTTCCTCTTCTTAAAGAATACCCTTCAGCATTTCATGCAATCCTGGTTTGGTGTTGATGAACTCCTTTAACTTTTTCTTGTCTGTTAAGTTCTTTATCTGACCTTCAATTCTGAATGAAAGCTTTGCTGGGTACAGTAATCTTGGTTGTAGGTTCTTGTTGTTCATAATTTTGAATATTTCTTGCCACTCCCTTAAGGCCTGCATAGTTTGTTGAGAAATCAGTTGAGTTGTATGGGTACTCCCTCGGAGGTAACCAGCTGTTTTTTTCTTGCTGCTTATAAGATTCTCTTTGTCTTTTGCTCTTGGCATTTTAATTATGATGTGTCTTGGTGTGGTCCTCTTTGGATTCCTCTTGTTTGGGATTCTGTGCACTTCCTCAACTTGTAAGTCTATATCTTTTACCAGATAGGGAAAGTTTTCTATCATTATTTCTTTCAATAGACCTTCAATATCCTGCTCGCTCTCTTCTGGCAACCCAAAAATCCGGATGTTGGTACGCTTTAAGCCGTCCCAGAGGCTCCTTACACTATCCTCATATTTTTGGATTCTTCTTTCTTTCTGCCTCTCTGGTTGGGTGATTTTTTCTTCCTTATATTCCAGATCTTTGGTTTGATTTTTGGGATACGTTGACCTATAGTTGAGTTTCTATATATTCTTTATTTCAGACATTGTATGCTTAATTTCTGACTGGTCCTTTTTCACTTTTTTTGGTATTCTCATTAAGGTCCTTGAAGGTCTCACCAAGCTTCTTGGAGGTCTCATCGTTTCTCAAAGGTTTTTAGAAGATTCTTGAGTAATCTTATAAATGTGATTCCGAACTCTTGTGTGGTCCAATAGTTTACTTTCCTCCATCTCTCCCATTTGTGACATGTTTCTGTGTCTCCTCATTTTGGCTGCCTCCCTGTGTTGATGGAGTGACTTTGTGTGGTAGGTGACCTATAGGAGTCAGTAGTTCAGCTTCCCCAATCACCTAAGGTGGTTGCTTTTGGTATATCCCTTTGTGGGCTGAGTGCAAAGTCTTGGTGTAATTATTCCTTGATTGCTGTTGGTAAACTGGGAGGAATTATCTCCAGGCCAGTTGTCTGTGAGGAACTGGTGTGTCCATAAAGGAAGAACTTCTGTGCTGGAGACATGGTTTATTTCAGTGGGCCTTTGGTGCTCACTAAGTCGTCTCCCAAATATGTCACTTATGGGTGTGAGTGGTTGAAACTGACTGGTAGGAACACTGGCTTCTGGATCTCCAATGGGGTGCAGTTCAGCTACTGTCTGAGGCCACCCTGCAGGGCTACCGCTAGAACTACAGTTTTGTCCTCTTTGCTTGGGACTTGGCGGTTTTGTTGCTGGAGCTGCAGTTTATATGTTAAGCTGCCACAATGCAGGCCATTTATATGCAAGAGCAGCTGTGTGGTGCCTGGGCGGGCCTGTAGAATGTGTGAGCGTGGCCTCAGGGAAGGGCCTCAGGGCGGGGCGGGGTCTCAGGAAGACACTAGGTTGGGGCGTGGCTAACAGCGATGGCTGCCATCAGCTGTCCCTGCCCTCCCGTGTTTCCAAGTCCCCACTTCCCTGTGAACAGGGGCAGTAAACAATGATTGCTGCGCACACCTCTGCAAGAGTCACCCTCACTTTTGGACCTGATAGTCGACAGACCAGCTTCTCACTGTAGGCATCTGGGTCCCCCACGTGACCCCAGAAACTGGATTTCAAAGTGATCGGGAGCTTGTTTCCCTTCAGGTTGAAAAAAAAAGCCACGCAACCCAGTCGCCCACCAACAGCCTGATTCGAGTGCCTCTGTACCTAAGCTCCTCAGCTTTTCAGCGCTTGTGCTCCTTTCTCTTTCAGCCAACCTTTCCGTGGTTTTGGGTGATAAATGTCCTTTATATTAGTTTTAATTTTTAAATTGTTGTGCGAGGCAGCAGAGCAGTTGTTCACCTATGCTGCCATCTTGGTTTCTCCCAATGAAAGAATTATTGATCAGCCGCCTCTACATGCCCCCCACTGGAGATCGAACCCAGAATCCTGGCACGTGCCCTGACCAGGAATTGAACTAGGACCTCCTGGTTTACAGATCCATGCTCAACCACTGAGTCACACTACCTAGGCCAGAAGCTGTCTTACTGCATTCCTTTAGGTTCAGTAAAATTACCAGTCTACATCTGGGCTTAAAAGTGCTGAAGAAAGAAAGAGGAAAGGGCAAAAAAAAGAGCAGTGCAATCTGAGACACAGGAAAGAAGAGAATCTTCTATTTGTCTAACAAAATAAATGCTCTTATTTTCAGCAGCAATAGCATTAAAATTAAAAAGCCCAGCCAAAGTTGTTCAGTGGTTAAAACACCTCTTAGAAATAGTGACTTTCTCAGTCACCATGATCTACTTTATTTCTCCCTCTATCCTGTTTAAGAATAAAAACATTTTTAAAAAATGTGGCATATATTTTCCCAGAGATTTAAAAAACCCATGTGCTCTTTTACCCAGATAAACAATTGCTTATAATAAAAAGAGGAAGAGTAGTCATGATGAAGAGCTCAAATTAAAAATGTAGAAAAGACCTGATTTTTTTCTAGCTGTTTTCCAGTTGCTGCTTGTTCTTTCAGTTGTTCGATTGCTTTCAGTTTCTACAAATATCAAGAGGAAGGAAGAGGAAGTCATTTTAGAATGCAAATGTATTTATTAACAACTCAATTATATGAATGTGAATCCTGAATAAGGAGAATCAATTATCTTATATTTGTATTAAGAATAGTCTGTTAAAATGCTAAGGTAAACTATTTTTTAAAATTAAATGCAAAATTTGATATGTTAACAATATAGGGGATAAAATGGGGATGGAAAATATAGCATAGGGAAAGTAGTCAATAATCCTTCCCAGCCGAAACCAGTTTGGCTCAGTGGATAGAGCGTCGGCCTATGGACTGAAGGGTCCTGGGTTCAATTCCGGTCAAGGGCATGTACCTTAGTTGCGGGCACATCCCCAGAGGGGTGTGTGCAAGAGGCAGCTGGTCGATGTTTCTCTCTCATCGATGTTTCTAACTCTCTATCCCTCTCAATTCCTCTCTGTGTAAAATCAATAAAATATATATATATTAAAATAAAATAAAATAAATAATCCTATCCAATAAAAGAGTAATATGCAAATTGATTGTACCTCCGCCACACCCATAAGCCACACCCACCAGCCAAAGAGAAGCGAGTATGCAAATTAACCCAACCAAGATGGCTGTGGCCATGGAGAGAGCAGGAGCTTTGGCTCCGCTCAAGGCTACAAAGTTTCAATTAGAGAAGATTAATAAATCCGATACCATGGCCTCTGCTTCGGTCACCAGAGGGCATGGCTGGCCTGCAAACCACCACAGGCCCCTTGCCCAGGCCACCCCACGCCCAAAGGGAACCCACACCCTGATTTGGGACACCCTTCAAGGCAAACCAGCTGTCTCCAACCATGCACCAGGCCTCTACCCTATCTAATAAAAGAATAATATGCAAATTGACCATCACTCCAAGACACAAGCTGGCTGCCCCCATGTGGACACAAGATAGCTGCCACAAGATGGCGAGCAGTAGAGGGCTGCTGGGAGGGACCAGGTCTGCAAGGAAGGGTAGTTAGGAACGACCAGGCTGGCAGGGGAGGGCAGTTAGGGGTGACCAGGCTGGCAGAGGAGGGAAGTTGGGGGTGACTGGGCCTGCAGAAAAGGGCAGATGTGGGGGACCTAGGCCTCCAGGGGAGAGCAGTTGGGGGAGACCAGGCCTGCAGGGGAGAGCATTTAGGGGTGACCAGGCCTACAGGGAAAGGCAGTTAGGGGTGAGCAGGCCTGCAAGGGAAGAGCAGTTAGGGGTAAACAAGTTAGAAGGGGAATGGTTAGGGGATGATCAGGCTGGCAGGCAGAAGTGGTTAGGGGCAGGCGAGCAGTTGGGAGCCAGCAGTCCTGGATTTTGAGAGGAATGTCCGATTGCCCTTTTAGGCCTGGGCAGTCGGACATCCCCCAAGAAGTCTGATTGGAGAAGGTGCAGGCTGGGCTGAGGGACACACCCCCATGCACAAATTTCATGCACTGGACCTCTAGTATTATGTATGCATGGTGGCAGGTGGGTACCAGCCTTATTAGGCGGCATGGAATCACTTCATAAGTTACATAAATGTCTGACCATTGTGCTATACACCTGAAACTAATATAATATTGACTGTCAACTTTAATTGAAAAACTTAAAAAATAAATCAATAGATAAAATATTCTGTAGCTCAGGGGAAAAAAGAATATACATTTGGTGAAATATTTTCCAAGCTTTTAATTAATGTTATACTGGTATATATATGATGTATGTAAATATATCACCAACTTCACTATTTATTGTAGCACCTCATTGTACTAGGATGACATCTTTAGCTTTTAGGGAAAATTAATAGTGCAACCTGGGAAGGGCTTTAGAGACCTGATTTTACTTCCACATCTGATTGCAATTTGACAAGCTAATCAACTTCTTTCTGTCTTTTTTTGTTCATCTTTAAAAATGGAAAAAAGGTCTGTTCCTACTTGTCTCATAAGTGTCTAATAAAATGCTAAGTATAAAAGTATTCAGCATATTTCTGTAAAAATGTACATTATTTATTGCTTCAAAATCTATAATGAAAAGACTAATAGGCATTAGACAACTGTAAAGAGAACTTAAATCAGCGCCATTCCTGTGACAGCATTTCATAGAGAGAAAGCAACAAGAACTGCTATAAACCTCTTAGATGCCTATTTACATGTCTAAATATTATGTTCTTTATAGAATCCTCACACATTTCTTTCAATAAACACAATTGACTTGTTCTGAATTCTCACCTTCTTTAGGTTCTTGATTTTTTTGTCTACCTCAGGGTCTCCAGAAATTGGTTGAGACACAGTATTTTGAGCTGAGCTCTGTGATGTAGGTGTAGGTGACAAATCCAGACTCTTGTCACTTCTTGCTTCCTGCAGAAAAAATTCATTTGTCTAAAATGAAAACATTGCCTTGGTATATAACATGAAGAAACCAAAATGTGACTTTTATCTTTTATGATACATTTTATATAAAGAAGGGATCTCAACTGAAGGTCTGATATGTGTGACATTGTACCACAAATATAATGCAGCTTAAAGAAGTACCACAGTACAATGACACAGACAAAAGGTTTTTATATAATATTTGTCATAGGGAACACTTTGCTAGATCTAGCATTTAAAGTAACATATAATTTTTTAAAAAAATGTTATGTTATCCTAATATATAAAAACCAAGGGTCCGTAACATTCAAAACAACCAAAGGCTTGACTGAATGCCAGGCTGTGCACGCAGCAGGCTCTTGTGGGTAGGGACTGGCGAGTGAGCTGAACTGCTGACATCTCTGGGGAGAGAGAGAAGTGGGGCTGATCAGTGGCTACCGCGGCAACTGGTGAGGTCCAGAGAGAGAGAGAGAGAGAGAAGCCGTGTCACTCAGAGAGATCAGTAGTTCAGGCAGCTCGCTAGCAGCCTGAGGTGGCTATTGATCAGCCCCGCTTCTCCAATCAGGCCCGGAAACACTGACTGGCATAGAAACTGGCCAATCAGAACCTAATCTGTGTGAAGTGCAAGGAGCCAGTGAGTGCCTTGGAGGGAGAGCTTTTGACGCTGACTGGCATAGAAATTGACCAATCAGAACCAAATCTGGGTGAACAGTGAGGAGCTTAAGAGGTGTAACTTCCACCGAAACTGGTCCGGCTCAGTGGATAGAGCGTCGGCCTGCGGATTGAAAGGTCCCCGATTCAATTCCGGTCAAGGGTATGTACCTTGGTTGCAGGCACATCCCCAGTAGGGGGTATGCAAGAGGCAGCTGATTGATGTTTCTAACTCTCTACCCCTCTCTATTCCTCTGTAAAAAAATCAATAAAAAAATATTTTTTTTTAAAAAAGAGGGGGAGCTTCTGACTCTAACTGGCATAGAAACCAACCAATTAGAACCTAATCTGGGTGAACTGCGAGGAGCCAATGGCTGCCTAGGAGGTGGAGCTTCTGACAATGACTGGCATAGAAACTGACCAATCAGAACCTAATGTGAGTGAACTACGAAGGCAGAGCCTAAGGTGGGGGTTGAGGAAGAGTTTTAAGGACAACAGATGTTTGGTGTAAGAAAACAGTTCAATTTTTTAATGACCTGTTTGGCAGTACAGTGGATATGGCTGGCTATCAATCCAGATATAGGGATTATGTATTTTTCTCTGCCAGAGCATCTCCTCCTGCTGAAAAAGGCTTCCCCACTCATTTAAGCAATCCTATCCTATATAATCTATCTACATTAATAAAAGAGTAATATGCTAATTAGGCCAGGTCTATTGGCCACTTTCTGGATAAAACCATGGTGGTGGGGGCCAAGGCAGAGGCAGTTAGGAGCAATCAGGTCAGCAGGAGAGGGCAGTTGGAAGAAAGATCAGGCCATCAGGGGAGGGTAGTTAGGGGTCATTGGGCAGGCAGAGGCATTAGGGGCAAGATCAGGCTGGCAAGGGAGGGCAGTTGGGGGTGAGATCAGGCCAGCAGGGGATGGCTGTGGTTGATCAGGCTGTCAGTGGAGGGCAGTTAGGGGTAATCAGGCAGACAGAGGCAGTTGGGGGTGAGATTAGGCCTGCAGGGGAGGGCAGATAGAGGCGATCTGGCAGGCAGGCAGAGGCAGTTAGGGGTGATCAGGCAGGCAGGCAGGTGAACAGTTAGGAGACAGAGGTCCTGGGTTGTGAGAGAGATATCCTATTGGCAGTTGGAAATCCCCTAAGGGGGTACACTCTGTGGTGAGGGAACCCCCCTCCCCGTGTATGAATTTTATGTACTGTGCCACTCATACTACATAATACCATTAGGGTTTCAGGTTTTAAGATCAGATCCAGTATCCTTAGTCTCCTATTATAAACACAAGAATATTTAAAAATTCATAGTTAAACACAAAGAAAGACATTCTAAGCAAGTCTAACTCCAATATTATTTCACAACATACCAGTTAAATCTTTAGGATGACAAAACTTTTAAGGCTTAAAGCTAATTTAACAGATTTTTATTCAAAAGATTAGTACCCCCAAATACCTGCTTTGCAGCTTTCTTAGCTTCATGTTTCCTTTGATTTTTAAGGGCTTTTTTTGATAATGGCTTATCATTTCCTGGTTGTGGTTTCATATTCTGAGGTGGTTCCTCCTCATGCTATGGAAAATGTAAAAGAAACAATTTTGAAAGAATGGGATAAAGTTACTTAATCAAATTTAAGATTGCCAGCAAAGAATATTTCAAAACTCTGATAAGTAGTAGGCACATTCCAATTGTCAAGGTGGATTTAATGAGGCTCTTTCTATCAGTTGAGAGATATATCTTACATAAGAACTTGAAAAATTCAATTTTGTTTACACAATGAAATTTACTTCAATTTGTTAAAATTGATTGTTACAGAGAAGAAAGGAGGGAGGGAGAGAGAAGTATGTGCCCTGACTGGGTACTAAGTTCACCAACTTTTGGTGTATGGGACAATTCTCCATCCATCTGAGTCACCTGGCCAAGGCTGGAATTTTTTTTTGTATTACTACTGACACATGACCCTATGAAATTAAATAGCTTCTGGAATCGTTTTGGATTACTGCAAACAGAAACCCAATTTCTCATTTATTTTCTTTGAACTAAAAATTATTTGCTAGATCTTTACTTGCAAAATCAGAGATTAGAAGACTAAAAATAAAAGCAAATAGAAAACCTACAACAGACAACAAGAAAATAGATAACGGGGAGGGTAAGGAGATCTGGGGGAGATAAGAGATCAACCGAAGGACTGGTATGCATGCATATAAGTACAACCAATGGACACAAAACTCTGGGGAGGGAGGGCATGTATGGGTGGTGGTGGGGGGGGCAATGGTAAGCTATGTACACATATAATACCTTAATAAATTTAAAAAAATTAAAAAGATAAAATAGATAAAATAGGAAGTAATAATTATAAATGCATAATTTTAAATCTATGGTTAACATAATGAGGGGTCTATAAAAAACAAAGAAACTAGTCAGATTATACAATGAAAATAGTCATTTCCATCACCGAATATTTATATAACTATTAATTCACAACAGAAAGAGGATTAATTAAGTATAGAATTGAGGAGCATCTAATGGAGAAGATGGGACTATCTATATATATATAAAAAGCCAGCAACCATAATGCTGTAATGACCAAAATGATCGGTTGCTATAGCTAGTAAACAAGCTCGATCAGGGGGTGGGACAGGCTGGCCAACTGCCTGCCATCCCTCCCTGAACTGGCCCTGTCTCAAATAGGCCCCCACCACCTTGATTGGCCCACAGCCCTTCCCCCAGCCAGCTCCATCCCCTATTCGCCCCCACACTCTGATCAGGGGCAGGGCCACTGGCCAATCACCAATGGCCCCTTCCCAGGCAATTGGCCTCCGATTACTCCTCCCATCCATTATGGGGGCAGGGTGGACTAGCCCACTGCCCACAGACCCTCCTCAGGACTGAAACCACCCCCAATCATCCCCCAGCACCCCTCCCCCAGCTAGTTCTGTCCCCATAAACCCCCACAGCAGGGGAGTGGGACTGGCTCGCCAACCTCCCACAGCTCCTCCCCTGGCTGATGAACCCCAATCAGTCCCCCAAACCTTCAGTGGGAGGCCAGCAGGCCCACAGCCCACAGCCCCTCCCTATGGCCAACCCCTCCCCTAAACTGCCCCCCCCCATGGGGGTCAGGCCGACCAGCCAATTGCCTGTGGCCCTTCCCCCAGCTGGCCCAACCCTGATCAGGCTCTGATCAAGGTGGGCTGGCTGTCCTACCTCCTGCCGTCTTCTCCTCCTGACAGGCCCCACCCCGATTGGGGCTGGGTCAGCCAGAATCCACCTGTACACGAATCTGTGTACTAGGCCTCTAGTCCTATCCAATAAAAGGATAATATGCAAATTGACCATCACTGCAACACACAAGTGGGCTGCCCCAATGTGGACACAAGGTGCCTGCCCCAAGATGGCCAGCAGGGGAGAACAGTTGTGGGCGATCAGGCCTGCAGGGGAGGGCAATTGGGAAGGACTAGGCCTGCAAGGGAGGACAGTTGGGGGCAATGAGGCCTGAAGGGGAGGGCAGTTAGGGGTGACCAGTTCTGCAGGGGAGGACAGTGGGGGTGACTAGTTCTGCAGGGAAAGGCATTTGAGGGGAACCAGACCAGCATAAGAGGGCCGTTGGGGGTGACCAGGCCTGCAAGGTAGGACAGTTAGGGATGACCAGGCCACAAAGGAAGGCAGTTAGGGGAGACCAGCCTGCAATGCAGGGCAGTTGGGGGGGACTAGGCCTGCAGGGGAGGGCAGTTGGGGAGAACAAGGCCTCCAGGTGAGAGCAGTTGGGGAAAACAGGCCAGCAGGGGAGAGTAGTTAAGGGTGAGCAGGGCAGTTAGGGATGACCAGGCAGGCAGAAGGCAGTTAAGGGCAACAAGGCCTGCAGGGAGGGCAGCTGGGAGCAACCAGACCTGCAATGAAGGACAGTTGGGGGTCGGAGGGGACCAGGCCTACAGGGGAACGCTGTTGGGGGGTACCAGGCCTGTAGGGGAGGAGAGATAAGGGTGACCTGTCTGGCAGGGGAGGGCAGTTAGAGGTGAGCAGGCTGGCATGGGAGGGGAGGTAGGGGCAATTGGACCAGTAAGGGAGCAGTTAGGCATCAACCAGGCTGGGAGGGGAGTGGTTATTGGTCATTAGGCTGGCAGGCAGAAGCAGTTAGGGGCAATCAGGCAGGCAGGAAAGTGGTCGGGAGCCAGCAGTCCTGGATTGTGAGAGGGAGGTTCAACTGCCCATTTAGGCCCAATTGGGCCTAAAAAGGAAGTCAGGCATCCCTCGAGGGGTTTATGTTCTCATCAGGTACTAAGTAAGATAAGCATATGCCTGAAAGTAAAAAAAGGTCTAGATAGTTCCAAACACTGGAAAACTTTTTCCCAATAAAGTAGTAAACTTGACTTACCAGTTTGGAGTTGGTAGTTGGTTTATTTCTTAAAGCTGGTGGTCTGTAAGCTGTTACAGTTTTAGGTTCTTCACTGGGTACCTCACTCGGAACAGCTTGGTAAGTTATTGTTTTTGCTGGAAATATTCCATCTAAAAATGGCTGCCAAGAAACCTGCCATAATTCCACATTTGATGGCACATCATACTTGTGCAAGACTGAGCCAGTGTAATGCCAAATCTTGTACCCATTATTAACACGTAACCTGGGAGCACATGTAGCTGTTAAAATATGCTCACCATCTGGACACCAAGCAAAATATGTAGAATCAGAGGCCACTGGTTTAGAAATAAGTTTGTAGTTTTTAACATCCCATACTTCCATCTGTCCCCTCAGATTTCCAAATCCAGCCAGTACTAATATATGCCCATGAGGACTATAGTAGGCTGCATTACGAGGACCAGTTCCAAAGTCAAACACAGGATCACATTTCAAGTTGAAAATTGTTGCTTTGGCAGGCATAAAACCATAAACAGCACAAAATTCAGTAGAATTAGAATTCCAAACCACATCATAGATGGGGCCACTTTTTGCTGGAAAAATAATATATAACCCAAATTAGCAATAATTATATGAACATAAGATTTATTAGCACTAATTATAAGCACATAACACTCAAACATGTCAAAGAGTAAAGAAACAAAACAAAAAAACTCAAGTTTCATGGTATGTTAAAATATTTTATGATATATAGTATATAAAATTAATGTATAATCATAAATTTAAGAATCCCTAATAAACCTTCATTTTTATTTATTTTTTTACATTTTAGTAATGTGGACTCACAGTAGCATAAGTTATTACTACTATTTATTCACAACTAGTTTTTATTGAGATAGGCCCCCACCACCTTCTCCCCAACTAGGTAGTAGTACATGGATATAGTAACAAAAATATGAGCTATTTAAAAAGACACACCACAAAAATAAACCCCTCTACACTGAAGGCAAAACTCTGGCATATTTTTTTTCTTTTTTTTTGGTTAATCTTCACCCAATAGTATTTTTTCCATTGATTTTTAGATAGAGTGGAAGGGAGGGAGGAAGGAGGAAGAGAGAGAGAGAGAGAAAGAGAGAGAGAGATTGATATGTTGCCTCCCACAAGTACATTGACATAGCAGGGAATTGAAACTGAACTTGGGTATATGCCCTTCGTCAGGAATCTGTGTGGGGACTGATATTCTAACCACTGAACTACATCCACCAGGGCATCTCTGGTATGTTTATTGCATATCCTACTGAACCATGCCAGCTGGGCTAAATCATCTTTTTCACTGTCCTTGTTTTTTTTTTATCAAAGGAAGATGGTTGAAATACTCACGTAATTGCACCACAGCACTTTCTCCGTTTGTTGCAATATAGTGCAGCGTTTGTTCACCGTAGTAGGAAGCTCCTGTCTTGTCAACATCTGTACTAGCTACTACTAACACAGCAGTAGCTGTAACAGTAAAAACTTAAATTAGATTTAAAACACAAATTAACCTAATGGTGAAAAAAAATATTAAATAATATAACAGTCATGAAAAAATTAATTAAATAAGCATTGATACATTCTCCTATACACAAAGGAATCAAGTCTAAATCAATACTTGATAAACAAAATGAGAGAAAATATATTTATCATACCTTTTTTATTCCATAGCATTGTAACCTTATCTGCCTTAAAGAAACTTTTATTGGCTAAAGCTGCATGAGGCCCATCAAAGTTGGGGTACTGATATAATCGAACAAATGAAGGTGCACCTTTACTTCCTGGAACATAAACAGCCACCTATGATACAGAGAAATAAATAATTTATGACGCATATAAACTAAGATAGATATCACTAAAAATTAAGAAAAAAGTTAATCTTATAATATTCCACATAAGCAAACAAAAACATAGCCATTACCTTGTATGGTTGGGGTCCAGGTGATAACACAAAATCATTAATTTTTTGCAAATGCAATTTATTTGCAGTTGTATCTAAGAAAAAAGGAAAAGGTGTAAGATTGATGAGAGATGCTAATAGTGAATGCTAAATTCTGAATGCATTTTAAAAGGTTAGTGTAACTATACACAATACTGCTCACTGGAGTCTCATATAGATGAGGTGTAGCAAAGTAGTGGGAGTACATAGACTTACACTTGAATTCCTACTTAGTTATTTATTAGCAGTGTGAGTTTGGGCAAGTAATAAGATTATACACCTAGTTCCTAGTGATTGATTTTAAGAGCACAGTATCAGGCACATAGTAAGTATTTAATAAACATCAGTTCCCTTCTCTTCAACTTCTGAAATAAAGTAGTTTTAAGAGCCCATTAGATGGGAAAGATTACTTTAGCCTAATGTAATATGTGGATACAGATATTCTGTAGCTAATTGCATGACAATAATGATCACAAGAGTAACAATGGTGGACATTTTAAAAATATATATATGTTATTGATTTTTTACAGAGAGGAAGAGAGAGAGACAGAGAGTCAGAAACATCGATGAGAGTCATTGATCACCTGCCTCTTGCACACCCCTACTGGGGATAGGCCTGCAATCAAGGTACATGCCCTTGACTGGAATAGAACTCGGGACCTTTCAGTCTGCAGGCTGACGCTCTAGCCACTGAACCAAACCGGTTTCGGTGGTGGACATTTTTTTGAATTCTAATTCTATACCAGGCAGTCAGAACCCATGTTATGAATAATACTGCTTCCCTAGTTAATGGGATCAAGAACTTTTATTCTTTGTTCAAATTCAGAGATCAACAGCTCTTCAAAAGTAGCATACCAAACTGCCAAATTGAAGCCTCCTTCTTTTGGCATGCTCACAAAGTGGCAGGCAAGATAAGCCAGCAAGTGAACCCAAAATCAGTGAGGGCTGAAATGAGACTCAAAAGTAAGATAATGAAGTGTAAAGCTATAAAGATAACAGGAACAGTGCCAACTTTGGTATATGTGAATGGAGTTACCAATTCCTCCTCTATAGTAATAAACTTAAAAGTGTACAGTCACTAATGGGATACCCTAAGGACAAAAGAAACTGCAAAACTTTTTTTTGAATTATTTTCAGTAATCACGTTATTGGTAATACTGTTGGTATTGCTATTCTAAGAATATTATGTGGTTCATGTGAAAAAAAAGCAAATGAAATTCCAGAGAACCAGGATACCTGGTATTGGCAAAAGGCAATACATATGTAATATATAAAAGAAAGAAAAAGGCCTAAAACAATGATCAACACAATAGTAATAAGAACCCCTATACAGCCGAAACCGGTTTGGCTCAGTGGTAGAGTGTCGGTCTGCAGACTGAAGGGTCCTGGGTTCGATTCCGGTCAAGGGCATATACCTTAGTTGCAGGCACATCCCCGGTAGGGGGTGTGTAAGAGGCAGCTGGTTGATGTTTCTCTCTCATTGATGTTTCTAGCTCTCTCTCTCTCTCTCCCTTCCTCTCTGTAAAATATCAATAAAATAAATATTAAAAAAAAAAGAACCCCTATGCACCCATATTGTGGTCTCTAAATACCATTTTCCATTCAAAGAAACCAGAGTATTTCAAAGATTCTAGGTATATAGCAGGAAATAATAAACATGGTAGTCTCAGAACAGCTTGTCTTACTATATAGCAAAATAGTCATTAACAACTAATTGACCAATCATGGGATAATTCGAGCATCAATAAGAATAATAATTGAAATGGCTTGAAATGCATGTTTAAATTTATAATTCATAAAGATGGGGAGTGGGGCAGGGGAACAATTGGTTGCAATAAAGATTGCCCGAGAAAGAACTCATTATTTCAAAAGAGATAAAAGTAAAGAATATTGATTCTGCCTTTCATTTTATATATATATATATATATATATATATATATATATATATATATATATATAGCACTACTAGGCAACCAAATAGTAGATGAGATGTAGTACAGCTTATAAATAAGAGGGGAAGAAGATAATCAGAATATCACTGATTTGCAACAACTCATGAAATAATGGATCTAGGCACTGAACGTTAATGTCAGTTAAACCTGCAAAATTGAAGACAGTAAGACAGTAAGTGCTTCCTGATAAAATAATTCAATACTGTCTTATGATGAAATCTTACCCTCATCTCTCCCAGAAAAGATGCTGAAATTGACCAACTAGGGGACAGATAAACAAGTTAAATTACAGGATGGGACACAATTCAAACTATGGGAAAACATAGAACAAGTAACAAACTGCAAGGGGGAAAAAAAGATGGAGAGAGAACCAGTAGCTTAAAAAAAAAAAAAACTTAAAAGATACATCAGTCAATTGCAATGTGAAAAAACATATTTGGATCTTAAGTTTTAAAATAGCTGTAACATTTGTGATTATTAGAAATTTAACACTGAACAGATATTTTATAATATGGGATAATGGTCTTTTGGCTAAGTTATAAAAAATTTAAGAGTCCTAATCTTCTGAGATACATACTTAAATACTTATTGATAAAATTATATGATCTGTAGGATTTGTTGTAGCAGAGTAAGAGGGATGGAAGATGGACAGATGGACAAGAATAGGACTGGCAATGGTTATTAGGACTATGTGTCTAATTTTGTGTTTCAAATTCTACACAATAAAACATTCATTTGTATCACAATTTCAATAACTAAATACAGAAAGAGATATATAAAATGTCTTGGTTTAATAGATATATAGGGAATAAGAAGTTATTATAAAATAAAATTTTTGGTTATAAAATTTCACTAAGTGTTTATGTTATTCAAATGAATAACTATAATAGTAATTTTAATACATTTATGTTTACATATAGTATGTATATAAATATACAGCAATGTATTAATATATTAACAGTATTTTAGAGAACTCTATGACACATATAAAGCAATAAAAACTATATACATTTATAGTAAATAATAAAATTTTTCCATACTGAAATTGTTATTTTCAAAGAAATGAACTTCATTATTAACATTTCGGGCACAAATAGTTTCATCTTCTGACCAGGATGGACACCTACATGGAAAAGAAAATATAAAAAAAATTAAATAGAATGTAATACCACATGTTAAAGTTTGTAATATTGCTTACTATTTAAGGAAAAATACTTATAATATAATGTTGAAGTCAATTACTAATAGTTTTAATCAGTATATGTAATAGACAAAATACTAATAAACAAAAGAAAGATCAAGTGTTTATTACATTCCTATATACAAATTTCTTAATAGATCTAGATTTTGGTCCGAGAAGTTATTTTCTAAACCAATACCAAAGAAACAAGTATTATAACAATGAAGATATTTAAAATATTTTGTAAATAATAATAAGTATTCTAAAACATTTACTTACCAATTTTGCATCTTTTTCTGGATGAAAGCCTTCAAACATGTTCCAGTTTTCATATCATAAAGTTGTAGGTTGGGAACTCCAGCTGTGCCATCTTTAGAAGCTGAAGTAGAAACAACATTTTTTATAGTAATTGTCTCCTAACACTAGTAAAAAAGATGTAATTTTTAGAAACAATTTGAACAAGATCATACAGATCAGGTAAGAGAGTTGCTTTAAAACAATTTTCCCCATTATCTTTAATATGGATTTACTCAACCAATCCTAAAGCCATAACAATATGACAGCTGTTTGAGCAAAAGTTCAGCATTTCTGAAATGAGTTCATTACTAAGGATTTTAAGAATATTTAAAAGAGATTTGTTTAGTGAGGTTTATTGTTAGGTAGATTAAATTGTGTTATATGAAAGCTTGCATCTGTAAGTCACACACATAGAATTATATAACTCATGATTTTCAATTTCCCTTTTATTTACTTGGAAAAAGAAGATTCAGAGTCCATGCTTCTTGGAAAAACACACACAAGAGGTTTACAATTGAACAAGGAACTATTATAACATTTTGCTTAATATCCATATAATTAGAACACATTTTCTCTTATTTATTTATTTTAATTAATTTACTTTAATATATTTTTACTGATTTCAGAGAAAAGGAAGAGGGAGAGATAGAAACACCAAAGATGAGAGAGACTCATTGATTGGCTGCCTCCTGCATGTGCTCCATTGGGGATCCAGCCTACAACCTGGTTCACTGATTGATACTCAACCACTGAGCAACATGGGCCAGCTAAAATAAACATTTTAAATAATCATTATAAATGAAAGAGGAAGTACAGTAGATTCACCATCTAAGAAATGTGTATGGTATGACAAAGAATAATGGTGTGCCATTGTCTAACACTTTTAGAGATATATGTTATGTGAACATTTTATATAGCTGTCCCTCATAGATGAGTAATAAAATACTGGGAATTGGTATGGGGTTTATTTTAAGAAACATATTCTTGATTCAGATACTCATTATTTAAGAATTTAATAAGATGATGAAAATAAAATATTTACACAGTGTCTGGTACATGAGTACTCAAAGTTATCTACTAGAGAAAGAAATATGGCTCAGCTGGCATAACTTAGTGGTTGAGCATCAACTTATGAACCAGGAGAGGTCAGGGTTTGATTCCTGGACAGGGCACATACCCAGGTTGTGGGCCTGATCCCCAGTGGGGGGTGTGCAAGAGGCAGCTCATCAATGATTCTCACTCATCATTGATGTTTCTATCTCTCTCTCCTTCTCCCTTCCTCTCTTTGAAATCAATAAAAACAGTTTAAAATGCTTTTATTTTGAAGGTTATTATTATTATTAATTTTTGAGATCTCTAGCCAGTGTTATTTACTTTCTAAAATTTCCCTTGGCTTTTTCTTTTGCTCTATTTCATGATGCATCTTCTAACTTACTATACCTTGCAATTATTTAAAGTATATTATATTTGGGGAATGCAAGATTCACTAATTTACATGCTATTTACTATCATAAAGACTAATTACTTTCTTGTAAGTTATAAATTCTCATTTTCCCCCCACTGAATTGAATTGGGCCTGTTAGAATATTTTTATAATTGGAAAATACTTACTAGTGTAAGGTTGCCACGTTGCCAGGACAGTATTTTTTGGTGAGAATTCAAGGCAAACTGTCTTAGGGAGGTCGAAGGAGTGCAGTAGTCCCTTGTTAGTGATATTGATAATATTTATTCTGGTTTCAAAAGAAATTACTTCAGCAACAAAATACTGTTTCACAATTGCCAGCACTACCAAAAACATTTAACTCTTTCAAATATAGATCACTCTTTAAGTGTCTATTTTTCATAAAATCAATTTTTAGATAGTTCTACAAAATATCCAATAAACATCTTAACTGAAAAAAAAGTACACACAAAAGACCCCTCTATAAGGCTGGTGTTTAGAAATTACATGCAATTAATAGAAAGATACAATCATAACAGGATTCTAATTGAACAGAACTACCTAAAGACAGATGTATCAAACCAAAGAGAAAACAGAGGTGCTAAAACAAAAGCATTATTTAATTTAATTTTTAATTTTTATTGTTGGCTTCACTAACATTTATTTCTTAAAGTTTGGAGCCTCAGAAGTCCATGATGAAGGTGCTGGAAGCTTAGGTTTTTGGTGAGAGCCTTTATAAAAAACTGCCTTCTTTCTGAGTTCTCACATCGCACAGAAAAAGTATGTTTTTATTGATATTTAGTGAAAGAGGAAGAGGAATAGAAAGATAGAAATATCGATGAGAGAAAAACATTGACCAGCTGCTTCCTGCATGCTACCTCTCCCCCTACCATTAGGGATGGAGCCTCAAAACCCAGGGATGTGTCCTACCTGGGAATTGAACCAATGACCTCTTGGATTTTGGGTTGTTGCTCAACCACTGAGCAACACTGGCTGGGCAGAAAAAGTATATTTTAAAAACTGAGTAGCCCCTGAGAAAATCAGCAAAGAGACTTTGGATGCCTATTAAAATTTTACAAGTCTTGAAAAGATAGACTGTAAGAGTTAGTTATTTTGGTATGATGATAAATATTAGAATAATTGTACCAGACTCCATTTTCTTTGATGCTTTCTATATACCCTGATCGATGCTTCTCTCTCATCGATGTTTCTAACTCTCTATCCCTCTCTCTTCCTCTGTGAAAAATCAATAAAATATATTTAAAAAAATATTCAGAGTTGATGCCTGGCTGGTGTACTCCCTTCCTTTCTGAAATCAGTAACAAAAATATTTTTTAAATATTAAAAAAATAAAAAAGCCGAAACCAGTTAGGCTCAGTGGATAGAGTGTCAGCCTGTGGACTGAAAGGTCCCAGGTTCGATTCTGGTCAAGGGCATGTACCTTGTTTGCGGGCACATCCCCAGTAGGGTGTGTGCAAGAGGCAGCTGACAGATGATTCTCTCTCATCGATGTTTCTAACTCTCTGTTCCTCTCTCTTCCTCTCTGTAAAAAATCAATTTAAAAATTTAAAAAAGAAATTAAAATAAATAAATAAATAAATAATTCCAAGTTGAACCCAATAGAAAGCCAAGTGGAGATGTGAAATAGATAAAATAATTATAGTAACTACCAAGGTAAAAACAAATTTGTTCAATAAACACTAAGATAACAGGTAAGGGTTACCACAAAAAGATAACAGACAATGAAAAGAAGCATGGTAGGTCCCATTAGGCAGTACATTTCTATGAACTCATTACTTAAATAGCATAAATTAAAATATTGATTTAAAAAAATAAAAGCCAAATATCCACAGCAGGTTCACCAAAATATAAATAAGTAAAATAAATAATAAAATCTTGAGAGTACATTTTTCATTGAATCTGAGATTAAGGTTGTCAACATTGTAGATAAGACTCAACATAATTATATACTTAATAATAATTTGAGAGTAGTTTATTGGTTGAATTTAATAACTTAAAAAAATAAAAAAACTGATTAATATTTTTAATAATAAAAGCTAATTCTGCCAGCTTATAGTCATAAAAAGTGAATCAACTAATGTAATACAATCTTTTTAACATTAATTTTTCAGAATCATGTGTTTAATCCAATCTGACCTGATAGTTGAAAGACTTCAGAATATATTACCACTATGTAAAAATCATTTAAAATGTACTTTTAGAACTAATGTATGTATTTTCCCCATTTAAAAAAACACACACTAAGATAATATATCTGGTTAAAAACAACACAATAACTTCAAACCAAGCAACAAATACTTGGGCAGCTTTTTTATTCTGTTAACTAACATTTTATACTGACTCTGGAAAAATTCAAAATGACTGGTTTTCTTAGTAAAATATAAGCATTTAATCAAAATACTTTTTTTGCAAGATCAATATTATAATCTGATTATTTTATGTAATACTAGAGACCTGATGCACGAAATTCATACATGAGGTGGGGGTGTCCCTCAGCTCAGCTTGCACCCTCTCCAATCTGGGACCCCCTTGGAAAATAACCAGCAGTCGGACATCCCTCTTACAATCCAGGATGGCTGGCTCATAACCACTCGCCTGCCTAACTGCCTAAATAGCCCCTAATTGCTTCTGTCTGTCAGCCTAATTTCCCCCCTCACCACTCCCCTGTTGGCCTGATCTCCCACAACTGGCCTTTCCTGCAGCGACCCACCTCCTCCACTAGAGATGGTGGAGATGCTGGGACCAGCCTCCTTCGCACCATGTAGAGCCGTGGGACCCCAAGGTCTTACTGTTCAAAGTGGCCACCAGGCCCCTCTCTCTGCTGTGCGTGCAGCCATCTTGTGATGACATGAGGGTGTGATACCACCTAGGCTATTATTAGTATAGACTATACTAAACATACTTTTGATTACTTTGTTTATATTAATATAGATTATATTAAACATATTTTTAAATGCCTTACAAATCCTGTATAATAAGAGGCTAATATGCAAACTGTCTCCTCAACCAGAAGTTTGACCAGGTAGTGAAGCCAGCCGGCCAATCACTCCTGGCTTCTTCCCCAGGCAGGCCCCAACCTTGATCAGCCTCCCCCACCTCAATCTGGGCAGGGCTGCTGGCCAACCTCCAGCATACCTTCCCACCTCCTTTCCCCTCCTATGCAGAAATTCGTGCACCAGGCTTCTAGTACTTAGATAAACAAGCAAGAATTATTTTCTAAGTGTTAGTGCGGAACTTAAAAAATACCAATCAATAACCAAAAGCACTATTTAAAACAACCTCTCAGGTTATTCAGCATTAAACTAATTGCCCTTTCTCATATGTTAATTTAAAATTATAAGTAATTAGATAACTCAAATGAATCAGGCATATATGTATAAACTAACAACTTTAGAGGTAGGCCAGGGAAGTTATGTTGGAGGTAATACCTAACTGTATCATGACATCAAAAGATGGACTTTATTAATGACACCCAAATACATATTACTCTAATAATGCTGGTTATGTTTCACATTCATGACACATACGTAAAATTTTATATAAATGAACACTAACTTCTCTCCGTTGCCCCAGGCAAACAAGGTTCCATCCTTACTAAAGGTATAGACTTTGCAATTTTTCCCAGATTCCCTGAAAAGGACAATAAACAAAAGATTAAGTTAATAAGCATTAATACCTAAAAAAAAAAAAACTGATTAAAAATTCATAATCTACTACTAACTTAATAACTAAGAACATAAATAAATTTTAGAAAATAATTCCAAAATGCTTTTGTCTATCAAAAAACTTTATCTCTTAAAATCCAGGTTCAACAAACACTGTAAAGTAAACTAGAAATGTATTTTATACCAACAGGTCAATATTAAGGAAGGGAAAAAGCTCTTTAGGGTGAATATCTAGTTTGAGTGACAACCCTAAAATGTAAATGAATGTGGAAGTTTCAGCTATCAGCCTTGAAACTGAGAGGGTGAAGGATTTCAAAAGGTAGACTTTGTGAAGAATGTCCCAGACCACTTGCCTAAAAAACAATGGTGAATAGAATATCCTCAAGTGACTAAGCCCCTGGATTTAATATGCAGAGACAGAAAGTATAACATTATGATCTTCACATCAAATAAATGCAGATGCAGGATTCCACAAAAAAACACTGACTTCTTGGCAATATTCTACCAAATGGTCAACACTCTAAGTACTGTATCTCTCAACTGGAGATGGCTATTATGATTTCCCAGCTAAGATAGTGAGGATCCAAACAGAAATTGTATGTGTGTACATATTGATGTCCATGGTTAGTCACAACATTAGATTAAAACTTCATGGCTAATAAAAATTTGAATTATTAAACAGTGCATGAAAACTAACCACTACACCCCTTTTAAATAAGGTATTATTTTTGTATTAATTCATCTGAACATGACATTTGTGTTTCTGCAATCACACAGTAATGACAGCTTATACACATTTTGTGGTTACCAAAATATTTTTTATCTCTTACGATAAACAGCTATGACCAAGATGTCCTTCATCCTATATTGCAAAAATCATTTCTGTATCTTAAGACAGAACTTTACAATTATCAAAGTCAATTCCACACAGGTTTGGGTCTATAATTCCAGCCTACAGAGATGTATTTACATCTTTATTTTTTAAAAAACACTAGTTATTCCTTACAGCTTTATGGAATGTATAAAGTATAAACCATCATCCTAAACTATCATTTAAATTAAGTATTAAGAATGCTGAATGAGCTCTCAAGATCCTGTGGTTCACCAACAGTCCTTCCCTCACACTAAAATCAACTCAATAATCAGCTGATTTCACAGCTCTTAACCAAAGACAACTTTGTCATTAACATCACATAATAAAAAAAAATTTGTTGACCTAGCTGGTTTGGTTCAGTGGATAGAGCGTTGGCCCACAGACCCGGTCCCAGGTTAAATTCCGGTCAAGGGCACATACCTTGGTTGCATGATCGATCCCTGGCCCTGGTTAAGGGGCATTCAGGAGGTAACTAGTTGATGAGTCTCTCTCATACTGATGTTTCTCTCTTTCTGTCTCTCCTCCTACCTTTGCACTCTCTAAAATTCAATGGAAAAAATATCCTTGAATGAGGATTAACAACAAAAAGACTATCATTTCTCAGAAACTTTGCCAAAATCATGTTTATAGTTCTATTCTGATGTGTCTGGAAATTCTACTAGAAAGGAAATGATTAAACTTAAAACAATTTGTTCTTAGCAAGCTCATTTTAATTCTAATAATCAGTCCTTTATATCATAATTATAAATTGTCCTTTTAATAATTTATTCTAGAATAGTGTTTAAGGTTGAAAGCAAGCTTACTAGATTACAGAATTCAGAATAATTTTTTCAATCTTGGCAATTGGGAAATTTTGTCTATTTCTTTCTAATATAACCATTTATTTTTAACATATTTTTACTGATTTCAGAGAGGAAGGGTAAGGTAGAGAGACAGAAATATTGATGATGAGAGAATCACTGGTTGGCTGCCTCCTGCTCCTCAACCCCCCTTACTGGGGATTGAGCCTACAACTCCAACATGTGCCCTTGACCAGAATCAAACCCCAGACTCTTCAGTCCACAGGCTGATGCTCTATCCACTGAGCCAAACTCACTAGGGTCTTCTGGTATAATCTTTTAAATGAAAAACTTAAATATATACACAAAAAAAGAGAAAGAGTATGATAACGCACCCATGTGCCTATCACCAAACTTAAATAATTTTGGCCAATTTTATTTTTATTTACTCCGTACTTTTATATTTAATGCCAAAATATTTTTAATTTAAAATAAAATCTTTATTTTTAAGAGTATTAGAGATGTTCCCATTGCCCCACCTCCCACAATGGCCCCCTCCACAGGGTTCCCACCCTGCCCAGGCCTTCACCACCCTATTGTCTGTGTCCAAAGGCAATGCATATATGCATATAAAATAACTGGTTAATCTCTTACTGCCTCCCCTCCTCATGTACCTCTGAGATTTGTCAGTCTGTTCCATATTTCCATGCCTCTGATTCTATTTAATTAGCATTTATTTTGTTCATTTGATTTCATGTTCTCTTATTTTGATTTTTAGATTCAACTGTTGATAGGTATGTATTTATGGTCATTTTGTTATTCGTATTATTTATTTATTTTTGGTTCTTCTTCTTCCTCTTAAAAGAATACCCTCCAACATTTCGAGTAATATGGTTTTTGTTTTGATGAACTCCTTTTGCTTTTTCTTGTCTGTAAAGCTCTTTATCTGACCCTCAATTCTAAAATAGAGCTTTTCTGGGTAATCTTGGTTATAGGTCCTTACAATTCATCCCTTTGAATATTTCTTGCCACTCCCTTCTGGACTGCAGTTTCTGTTGAGAAATAAGCTGGCAGTTGTATGGGCACTCTCTTGTAGGTAACAACTGCTTCTCTCTTGCTGTTTTAAAAATTCTTTATACGTTGGCACTTTATTTTTAAATATATTTTATTGATTTTTTACAGAGAGGAAGAGAGAGGGATAGAGAGTTAGAAACATCGATGAGAGTGAATCATTGATCAGCTGCCTCCTGCACACCCCGCACTGGGGTGTGCCCGCAACCAACACACATGCCCTTGACCAGAATCAAACCTGGGACCTTCCAGTCCCCAGTCCAACGCTCTATCCACTGAGCCAAACCGGTTTTGGCTATCCCTTGGCATTTTAATTATGATGTGTCTTGATGTGGGTCTCTTTGGATTCCTCTTCTTTGGGACTTTGTGCTTCCTGTAAGTCTATTTCTTTCACCAGGTAGGGGAAGTTTTCTGTCATTATTTTTTCAAATAGGTTTTCAATATCTTGCTCTTTCTCTTCTCATTTCTGGTACCCTCATAATGCATATGTTGATATCCTTGAAGTTGTTCCAGAGACTCCTTACACTATCTTCATATTTTTGGATTATTTTTTCTTTTTGCTCTTCTGATTGGGTATTTTTTGCTTCCTCCTGTTCTAACCCATTGATTTGGTTCTTGGGATGCGTTATCCTACTATTGAATACTTGTAAATTATTCTTTATTTTAGTTACTGTATGTTTTATTTGTTACTGGTCCTTTTTCATGCCTCAGATTCTCACTAAGATCCTTAAATGTCTCACTAGGTCCTTTGAAGCTCTCATTAAGTCCCTGGAGTAAACTTATAACCATTGTTTTGAACTCTGTGTTCAGTAGTTTGCTTGCTTCCATTTCTTTCATTTGTTTCTATGCATTAGGTAGAGCTGGTACATCTTCTGGAATTGATCAAGTGGCCTTGTGTAGTTGGTGTCCTGTAGGACCCAGTAGTTCAGTCTCCCTAGAATTCTGAGCTGGACACTCAAGGTGTTCCCCTTTGTGGGCTGTGTGCACCCTGATTGCTGTCAGCATCACTGGGAGGAATTGATCTCCAGGCCAATTGGCTGTCACTAGAATGGAAGGACCGGCTGCCACTAGAATGGAAGAGCTTCTGTAAAGGAGACACTCCTATAGAGCAGGACTTACTTCAGTGGGGCTTTTGTGCTCACTGAGTCTGCCCCTTGAATGTGTTGCTTGTGGATGTTTAGAATTATAATTAGGTATGAACTGAAATGCACTACTATGTGCACTGGCTCTGAGTCCTCTGGGAGATGCAAAGTCAGCCACTGTCTGGGGCCACATGGCAGGATCTACAGATGGATCTGCAGATGGCTGCTACTTGTATTGAGCTTGGAACTGCCCAGGTAAGATCCAGCTGTTAAGCAATACAGGCTGGTGCTAGTGCCGGGTCTTTGGCCTTTTACTGATAGGTTTGGGGTATGCTGATGCCAGCTGCTGCTTGTTTGAGATGTTTTAGCAAGGTCTGAAGCCTGCACCAGAACAGGCTATTCATATGGAAAAGCCTCGGCCAACAGCTTCAGTGGGGCTGAAAATTGGATGGGGTGGGGGTCTCAGGGAATCACTAGGATAGAGAAAACAGTGTGGGAAACATAGATATGGATGCTAGTCAGCTCTGTAACAGGGTAGGTTCCAGCACAGAAACAATGACCCCTGTGAGCACCTCCATTTGGGAGAAAGTCCCCAAGTTCTTGCCCTGATGCCAGACAGTCCAGTTCCTCCCAATATGTCCCTGGATCCTCCAAAGCTGCTACCTAGCACTGGAGCTCAGAGGAAACAGAATCATGTAAGAATTGCCTGAGGTTCCAACATTTCTGTGTCACTCATCACAATCTGTGCTGGTTTTTATGGCCTGAAGTTATGGGGACCCTTAACTTGTCATCTCTGGAATCTTGGGCTGGGAGTCTGTTATGGGGCTGGGACACCCTGCTTTTCATGGGAAGCTTCTGCAGTGAAAGTATCCCTCCCATTTAAAAACATACCACACATGGGTGACCAGCTCATTCTGCTCCTCCACTCAGTCTCGATGTATTTTCTTCTTTACTTCTCTAGTTGTACAACTTCTATTCAAGATTTCAGGTGGTTCTGAATGATTGCTGTTCTATATTTTAGATGTTATTTTTATGTGGTTGTGGGAGGCTGTGATTACCAGCATTTGTCTATGCCACAATCTTGGTTCCCTCTCCTCAATGCCAGAATATTTTAAAGCAAAACAAATTTCATACCACTTTACACTATAGTTTAGTATACATTTCCAAGTGATGAGGACATTTTAAAAAACAATCAGCATCATGCCACTTCATTTCACAATATCAACAATAAGTCCTTATTATCATTTACTACCCAGTACTGGATATGTGGTTTTTCCAAAGCTCCTCATGTCATTCTAATATCCAGTAAATTTGAGACCCATTCATCCAAAAGCTTGATTAGAGCCAGTTTTTATTGTTGTTTTCTACCTTCTTTGAAGATAAGTACCATGTCATAATGCTTCCCCATTCTACTCTTAATGATGCTAAGATTGTACTGGACTCATGATGTGCCTTCTCAGACTCACCTAACCTTTTCTGTTCCCAGGCATCAGCTAGTCAATGAAGAGACCACCTCATCTCCTAACACCACTGGTTGTCTCAGACTCTTCATTAGTGAGGACCATATTTCAGCATGGCTTTCATTATACCAAGTGCAGTAGCAGAAGAGGAGCTCTGGCATTCAGATACAATCCTAACACACCAAGAGAAGCTGTGGCTGCATATATACCTCTTACTCTTCTCCACAGCAGATTGTTTGGAAGCACAGTGGTTCATATAGCCTCTCTGGAGACATACTGCATGACCAAGCAATGTGGCTGTACTCTGGGAATCTGTGGTTAGTCGGTGTACCCCATACAATATTTACTTTTACTTCTTTAACTCATTTCCTATCCGCCTCATTCTTGAAGCCTTAGGCTGCATACCTCAATGAAGTCCCGCACAAAAGTTTTGGCACAGATTCCTGTTTTCTAGAGTAGTACTTTCCAATCACCTGAGGACTAACAACAACAATAACAAAAATTCCACTTCTTGGCCCCTTTAATAAGATTTACCGTATTTGCCGGCGTATAAGACGATTTTTTGGCCCTGAAAAATATGCCTCCAAGTGAGGGGTAGTCTTATACGGCGAGTATATAACAAACTCTGTATTTTGAGTGGAAATGTTAGGGGGTCATCTTATACGCCCAGTCTCTTATACGCCGGCAAATACGGTATTTTTCAGGGCCAAAAAATCGTCTTATACGCCGGCAAATACAGTAATAAGTCAGAAAATCTGGGGAGAACCAAGATAAACGGATGTACTCACAACCACAGTGCCTCTCACAAACACATCTAAAATACAGAACAACCATAATTCAGAATGCCTGAAAGTTGGCTGAATGAAAGTCCTACATCTAGAGAAGTAAACACTCTGAGAATGGTAAGAGGGCAGAGGCACAGAAAGGGCTGGACCAGTCCCCACATGTACCACCTTTTTAATCAGGAGGGAAATCTTCTCTGTGGAGGGCCCCTGTGAGGAGCAAGGGGTCCCAGCCCCACACCAGACCCCAGCCCAGGATCCCAGCACTAGGAAAAGAAATCCCCATAACTATGGGCTGTAAAAACCATCAGGGATTGTGGTTGAGTGACACGGAGGATGCTGGAGACCCAGCTGTTCCTCTTAAAGTGCTAGCACATGAACTGAACTTGTAAGATCCTGCTTCCTCTGAGCTCCAGCCCCAGAGCAAGGCTCTGCAGGACAGACACATATGAGGAGGAACTGGATATCTGGCACTGAGACAGGAACTCAGGGGCATCTTTCTCCCAGATGGATATGCTTGCAGGTGTCATTGTTCCTATGCTGGGACTTCCCGGGTCACAGGGCTGGTTGGCAGCCATTTCTGTTTGCTCCACCCTGGTGATTCCCTGAGACCATGACCAATCCAATTTTCGGCCCCACCCAAGCTATGTGCAGCAACTTTTGCATATAAAGGGCCTGTCCTTGCTCAAGCTACACACTTTGCTAAACTTTCTCAAACAAGCTGCAGCTGGGCCAGGAGCCCCAAATCTATCAATAAAAGGCCCAAGACCAGGTACTAGCATCAGACTGCATTGATTCACAGCTTGACCTCCCCTGGCAACTTCCAAACACAATATAAATAGGAGGAATCTACAGATTTCTTTGTAGCCCCAGCCATGTGGTCCCAGGCAGTGGCTAGCTTTGCACTACCCTGGAGACTCAAGAACCAGTGCACCCAGTGGTCAGCATCAGACCATACCAGATTATAACTCTACACATCCACAAGCAACACATTCAAGGGGCAGACTCAGTGAGCCCAAGAGCCCACTGAAGAAAGTCCTGCTCTATAGGAATGTCTCCTGCACAGAAGCTCTTCCACTGTAATCACAGTTGGATCTTACAGCCAACTGGCTGGGAGGTCAATTCCTCCCAGTGATATTAACAGCAATCAAATCTCAACTACAAGATTCTGCACACAGCCCACAAAGGGATGTACCTAGAGTGCCCAGCTCAGGTGATTGGGGAGGCTGAACCACTGGGCCCCATAGGACACCTACTACACAAGGTCACTCTGCCAACTCAAGAAGACATAACAGTTCTACCCAATACATAGAAACAAACACAGAGAAGCAGCCAAAATTCGGAGACAAAAAAACATGTCACAAATGAAAGAAATGGAAGAAAGCAAACTACTGGATATAGAGTTCAAAACCACGATTTTAAGGTTACTCAAGAATCTTCACGAGACTTTCAAGGGACTAAATGAGACTTTCAAGGATCTTAGTGAGAATGCAAAAAAAAAAAAAAAAAAGGAAAAATGAACCAGTCAGAAATTAAGCATACACTGACAGAAATAAAGAATAATATACCAGGACTCAACAGTAGAGTAGAAGATCCCAAAAATCAATGATCTGAAATATGAGGAAACAAAAAACACCCAATCAGAAGAGCATATAGAAAAAAAGAATCCAAAAATATGAAGATAGTGTAAGACAAGCATATCAAATTGAAAGGCTAAAACACCCAGAAGTCGTCTGGAAGGATGTCCAGTCTAATTAGCATATTATGCTTTTATTATTATAGAACTAGAGGCCCGTTGCATAATATTCGTGCAAAAATAGGGCCCTGGCTTCACTCCCAGCCACCCAGGAGCCAGCAAGTCCCTGCTCCCCACCCCGGGAGCCAGTATGTCCCCGCTCCTGAGCCACCTGGAGCCAGCAAGTCCTTGGTTCTGTCTGGAGCATCACTCCAGTAGCTCTCTCTGCCGTTCCCCTCATAGCTGGCTTCACACAGCTCCAGCCTGCATATGCAAATTAACCTCCATATTGTTGGGTTAACCTGCATACTCATTCTAATTGGCTTCGGGCATAGCGAAGGTACGGTCAATTAGCATTTTTCTCTTTTATTAGTGTAGCTAGATTTTCAAAGTAATGACCGAGAACCACATCAATCTTTAATGGTTGACCAGTAAGTTTTAGAGGAAGGGTTTTGAGGAAAGTGTGTGGTCCTGAGATAATCACCATAAAACAAGCAGATTGTCAAATGACAGCGGGGAGGGGAAGGAGACCTTGGGGGAGATAAGAGAACAACCGAAGGACTGGTGTGCATGAATATAAGTACAACCAACGAACACAGAACTCTGGGGAGGGAGGGCATGAATGGGAGGTGGGGTGGGGGCAATGGTAAGATATGCACACATATAATACCTTAATAAAAAAATTAGAAAATAATACCAAAGTAGAGCAGCTTCTAGCGGAAAAGAAAATTAAAAAGCAGGAAGAGAGCCACCCAGGGCACACGACCCCTCTAGGGCACTGGGGTCAAGTATTGGAGGTGCCACGCTAGCTCCTCGCTAGCACAGCGGGCAGGCTGGGACGGCTGCAGGCGGGCTGAGATGGCTGCAGGCGGGGAAACCGCCCTCAAAGGTGTCTCATTAGGTGCGGAAGCGGAGCAGCTGCAGACGCGGAGGCTAAGTTCTGAGGGCACCCACTCCCTGAGCCCGGGGCGTAGTGAGCTCTGTTCTCGGTGGATTTCCTTTATTCGCAGCGGCGGTGGCGGGTGGCAGGTGGCAGGTGGAGGTGCGGCATCGACGGTCACTCCTGTGGTTCCATTTCCACTGTAGTTTTAAAGTTCACATGGCAGCAGTGGCGGCAGCTTCGGTTCGGCAGCGGAGGAAGGATTCGCGGGGGCCGCTAACGGAAGGTGCCGTGCCAACTCCTCACCAGCACGCGCCATCTCCTCACCAGCACGTTGGGTGTGCTGGGAAGGTTGTGGGCGGGCCAAGATGGCTGCAGGCGGAGAGTCTGCCCTCAATAGTGTCTCCTTTGGTGCGGAAGCGGAGCTGCTGTGGACGGAGAGGCTAAGTTCTGAAGCCGCCCTCTCACTGAGCCCGGGGCATAGTGAGCTCTGATTTCGGTGGATTCCCATTCATGGGGGGTGGCAGCGGGTGCGGCAGCGACGGTAGCTCCTGTGGCTCAATTTCCCCTGTAGTTTTAAAATCCACATGGTGGTAGTGGCCCGGCCATGTGGCGGCGGAGAAAGGACTCGCCGGTTCTGCCAACGGAAGGGGCTGCGCCAGCTCCCCACCAGCACAGCACAAGGAGGCTGGGCCGAGCTGGCTGCGGCCTGGGAGATGCCGTGCCAGCTCCTCACCAGCATGGTGGGTGGGCTGGGACAGCTGCGTGCCGGGATGGTTGCGGGCAGGGAGGCTTCTCGTCCGGGCAGGCGCCGAAGGCGCGGTGGAGTTCCCGTATCAGCTCCCTGGTTCCCACGGCAGCCGGCGGGCTGGCCCAGTCCTTGGGCCCTGGGGCGGAGCGAGGTCTGGCTTCCCTCATTCCCGGCAGCAGCGGCTCTGGCAGGTCCAGTTTCGCCATAGTTTTAAACTCCACATGGCAGCAGCGGCGCCCTGCTTGGTGTCTAGTTGTAGCCTTCCCATTTCGCCAGCTTTCCTGTGGGTCTGGTGCGATCCCTTTCGACTTTAGCTGTTGTTTTTTTTCCAAATTGTTGATGAGGTGGCAGCCTAGGAGGCTGCCTAGGCCACCATCTTGTTTCGGTCCTTCAAAAGATCCACATGATAAGGTTTTGGGTGGAGAGTAGGGTGGGTATTTGAGCGGGGCCCAAAATGACTGAGAACACTGGGAAAAGGGACTAGCTGTGGTGTTCATGGCAGTTACTGGGTGCTGTTGGTGGGAGTCTGTTTGATTGGAATGTGCCCCCTGCACTCAAGGATGGAGCACCTGGACTTTCTCATCTGCTTCCCATGTGTAAGGATGGGGAGGAGAGAAGGGGGAAGCTTTCAACTTTCAAACATCAAAACTGGAATCGGGATCTTTATTATGTTTTCCTTTCAATAACAAGGGAAGAAACTACCTTAAGCACATACAAAATCTACATGTTTTTCATCATTGGATTCTGATGATACTGACTGTACGAGATTCTGAAGAAGATGCACTAGAAAAATAAGGCATAAGTTTTTCTGTAAATGTATCAGTGAACCCATACAAGTATGACCTGTTATTCAAATTATAAAATGAAACCTCTCCCAACTCATAGTCCAGAAAAATGCCAATCTTACGTTGTCCTATAGGGGAAAAGCCAAATATATAAATCCAGCATTTATTCCTTGGGGATGGTAATATGTGAGTATTTCTGGGAAAAGATTCCTTACACACACCTAAGAAACATTCACCGGTGCCTCCTGTTTTCACCTCCCAAAAATGCCTGCCAACATCCAATCCCCCAGAACCCAGGACAGCTGGGTCAGAAGTAAGTGCCCGGGGATAAGGAAGACCTCGTGGTCTCCTGTATGTCACACTTTTTCTGTCATTTGAGATAATGAAATGTGGATGTGCAGTTTCAGGATCCAGTGTTAAATCTACCTGAAACACGCTTATCATTCTCTGGAGTCCCAAGTAATGTGGGGGAAAGAGTGAAAATCTCCTTTAACTCATATATAAAATCTGCAGGGGCCCCTAGGTTTCTAAACCTGCAGTAGATACTTTCAATACCTGTAAGTAAATCCACGTCTGTCTGCAATACTTCTCTTCAATTTCACCTAACAGTTTTTAAAATCTGAACTTATGGCATAAAATTTGCCTTCCATTTTCAGTTAGTTTTTCTTCAACAGCCCTTTCTTCAATAAGTAGATTATCTTTAAGTTCATTTTGCTGCGTTTCCAAGGAACGCTTAAGTTCTTGCAGTCATCTTCCAATTTTCCCCTCTATTTTGTCATCCATCTCTTCACTTGGGAAGTTTTTCCTTCTTGGATGTTACATGCTGCTTCATACTCTTCAACATTCATCATCAGGGCCTCCATGTGAAATTTGAGCATCCTCCTGTGAATAGCTTCCTCAATAGGTATCAGGGGCTGATCCTGGTGGTCTGACAAGACCCTGCACTGGGGACACAACAGCTCATTTCTTCTCACAGAACAGGGTCAGAACCTCATGGTGCTTCCCACACAGGGGTATTTCGTCCTGAAGTTTCCTCTGGTTCCCCGAGGTGGGGATCTGCTTAACAATCTCAGTCATCTGACATAATTGGGTGTTTCTCTTCAAGATCCTGTCAGGGCTGTGGTGGAGGCAGACAGGACAGGGAAAGGTGCCCTGTAGACCTTCCCAGTGCTGGAGGATGCAGGAGTTGTTCCCATACTCAATGGTCACTGGGTCTCTCAGGTAATCCAGGCAGATAGGACAGCTGGCCTCTGCTTGGAGCTCAGCCAGGGAAGCTGCAAAGGCCATTGTGCAGTGAAGGTGTCTATAGGAAGAGACTCTTCGATAAGTGTAATCCTTCAGGAGCAAGGAAACGGTTGGCTTAGGGCTCCTTCCCTGTGGAGGTCAGTATGAGCTTCCACACAGAATCCCAGTGGCCAGCTGACATCCAGTCTTCCTGTCACCTTCTCCTTCTGTATTTAATATCAGGTTGCCTCAAGTGAAAATCAGCTGTGGACTTTGGTCAAAAACCAAGCACTATCCAAATCATATATAGTTTCGCGGCCAGTGAGGCTCTCCGGATCTGGGGTCCCTCGGGGTCTTGGGGATCCCAGACGAGCCCCCATATGCTGTGCCCAGATTTCGTGATTCCCCAAGGACCACCAAGGAACAAAATCCAATGCAATTAGCAAGAGAGGCTCTTCCATGCTAGCATGGGCTCCATTCCACTCACGCCAACAGAATGGTGGAAAAGAGCGGAAATCTTGGTTTCTTAATGACATTGTTTTATCCCAATAGATTTAAAATGAAAGTATCAATTTTGTGTTCATAAAACTATTGAATGCATTTAAGAATTTTTCAGGTCATCATTTATTTATTTATTTTTAATATATTTTATTGGTTTTTCACAGAGAGGAAGGGAGAGGGACAGAGAGCTAGAAACATCGATGAGAGAGAAACATCGACCAGCTGCCTCCTGCACACCCCAACCAATGTACATGCCCTTGACCAGAATCGAACCTGGGACCTTTCAGTGCGCAGACCGATGCTCTATCCATTGAGCCAAACTGGTTTCGGCCAGGTCATCATTTAGTTATACTACCCACTTAACATAAAGGAAGGTTTACTTATGTATCATTTATTATTTTTCTTAAATTTAAAACAATACCATGGTCCAAAGTTAAAACTTTATCTACACCAAAGTTCATTCACAGATATGTACCTTGAGTCCTATAATTCTCTTCCCTCCTATAGATAATCACTTTGATTCATTTTTGGTTTGTCCATTGTTCCTTTTTGAGAAAAATACATCTAAACTTGTTTTAGATGTATACTATATAGATATATTCATTTTTCCCTTTTTTTAAATACCCTTTTCATCTGTGATTTCATTAAGATTACAGGCAGTGTTTTATTGTAAGTTTTTCCTCATTCTTTAAGACAAAATTCTTCAAAGGTAGTGGTTGACCTCAATTACACTACTATCTACACCTTTTCTTTTAAACACGCTTAAGCTATTATTTTCACATATAAAGATCATTTTTCTTGATAGAATATATGCATTCTTTCTAATTTCTGTTAATATTATATAATATACCACAAGAAACTAGCCATTTTTTCTCCTTCTCAGAATATAACAATAACAAAAATAATTTACAATGTATTACATAGTTCCAGCTAACATCACTCAAATAAACCATACCTTGGAAGCATCGAACTCTCTGTAAAATGTGGTGGTCCATTCACCATGTACAGTCCTTCTGATCCTCGGACTAAAGAAATAAAATGAAAAGAATCACCATGACTCTGTTAATAAATAGTTACCACAAACGTCTTAAAAAACAAAAAGCTTTCAGTCAAAATAATAAAATTATGAAACATTTCTTAGACTTACAGAATGTTAAGAGTGAAAAGGGCAAATTTTTCTTACCCTATTGCATGAAATCATATAACTGCTGAGAATAAATAGGTAATGCAATAGACTGAATGTTTGTGTCCACTCCAAATCCTCAAGTTGACACCCTAATCCCATTGTGATATTTAAAGGTGGGCTCTTTGGGAGGTAGTTAAACCACAAGGGCAGAGCTCTCATAAATGGGATAGATTAGTGCGCTCTTATAAGAAGAGCCCAGCGAGCTAGCTAGCTCTCTGTCACATCAAGATACAGTAAGTAGTTGGTAGTCTACAACCTGGAGGAGGGCCCTCAGCAGAACCCAATCATGCTGGCACCCTATCTCTGACTTCCAACCTCTAGAACTGTGAGAAATTAATTTGTTGTTTATAAGCTACCCAATTTGTTATAGCAGTACAAACTAAGACAGATAATAATCCTCATTTCTTTTCTTATAAAGTATATTCATTTAATCTCTAAGGAGACTACTTCAATAAATCCACTTTTAATATTTTATAAGAAATATATGCAAGTACACTGAGATATAACATTCATACTTATATTCCTTCATTCAAAGGAAAAAAGCGATCTTAGTGTTATATTTTTATTTATTGACTAGTGGCCCAGTACACAAAATTCATGCACATTAAAAGGGGATTAGAGGAAATAATTTAATATTGCTATTAGCCCTTTCTCTATAATAGAAGTATCAGAGATAAAAGAAATTTGGTAAAATGTCTATGAAAACCTTCCTCCTATCAGAGTCTGGGGCACACCACAGGACCCAGAGTCAAGTCCCCGCCCACCCACATGTGCCTCAAAATTGCATGAGACTCAGAACCGGCCTCTCCCCCAACCCCCCGATTGGGCTAGATCCAGACCTGGCCAGTCCCACCCTTGTCAAGCCCCACTAGGTGGGAAACATGGCTTGAGGTCCCCCATAAAGCCCTGCCGGGCGGAGGGGGGGGGGAGAGGAGGGAGAGCACAGCCTCAGGTCTCCCAGCCTGGCATTGGAAGGGGGGTACAGCCTCAGGTCCCCCATCAAGCCTCGCTGGGTAGGGGGCATGGCCTGAGTTCCCCGACCCAGCACTGGGGTTGCACCTTGAGGTCCCCTGTCAAGCCCTGCCAGGCAGGGGGATGCAGCTTCAGATGCCCTGGCCTGGTGCTGGGGCAGGGGGTACAGCCTGAGGTCCCCTGGCCTGGGGTGCAGCCTGAAATCCCCATGTCAAGGCCCACCTAGTGGAGGGCATGGCCTGAGGTCCCCTGGCCTGGCACTGGGGCAGTGGGAGCAGCCTGAGGTCCCCTAGCCCAGCACCAGACAGGAAGCACACCTTGAGGTCCCCTGTCAAGTCCCATGGGAGCAAGAGAGGGTGTAGCCTCAAGACCCTGCTCATTGCTCATTAAGGCTCCTTATGGGAACTTGGCCTCAGTTGTGGGTGCAGCCATCTTTGTGATGGAGTGGCAGTCAATTAGTATATTCCCTCTTTATTATATAGGATTGATTTGAGAGAGAGAGAGAGAGAGAGAGAGAGAGAGAGAGAGAAGAGAAGAGCCCTGCTCCCCTCCCCCTGCTCAGCACCCTGCACCCCTCCCTCTGCTCAGCACCCTGCTCCCCTCCCCCTGCTCAGCACCCTGCACCCCTCCCCCTGCTCAGCACCCTGCTCCCCTCCCCCTGCTCAGCACCCCCTGCTCAGAAGAGAAGAGAAACATTGTTTGTTGTTACACTTATTTATGCATTTATTGGTTGCTTGTGTGTGCCCTGACCAGGAATCAAACCTGCAAACTCTGCATATTAGGATGATGGCTCTAACCAACTGAATTACTTGGCTAGGGCTATTTTCACATTTTTTATCTCTTTTCCAGAATATGTTGATGTTGGAAACAGAATTAGAAGCTGAGTCTAAGTTCAATCTTCTTTGTATCAGCTTAATTTTTCAAGTAACTTTTATAAATAAAAACTGAAAATCTTAACTGTTATCAGTGAAAATGTAGCTGTGCTTTAATAGAAAGGACCTGAACTCAAAGGCAGACTTTTGTTTCTATCTGGCTATGAATCCCTGGCTACATCACCTCTAAATCTGTTCTCTAATCTGTAAAACTAAAAACATTAGAACAGAGGGTGGCTGTGTGCTTTATATAAACTAGAGGCCTAGTGCACTAATTCATGCGTGGGTGGGATCCGGCCAGGCCCTAGGGGCAGATTGGATCCGGGCCAGCCTTGGTGGAGGGGGTTGGGTGCAGAAGGTTAGGCTGGTTGGCTGCCCACAGTGTGCATCACAGCATCAGGTCATTTCAGTCACTTGGTTTTTGTATATATAGATAATGACATAAAAACACAGCATATATTCAAAGCTCTTAAAAATGTAAGGCATGCCTGGGCAGCATGGCTCAGTGGTTGAACGTCAATCCATGAACTAGGTCACAGTTTGATTTCTTGGTCAGGTCATGTGCCCAGATTGCAGGCTCCATCCCAGTGTGGGATGTGTGGGAGGTAGCCAATTGCTGATCCTCATCATTGATGTATCTATTTCTCTCTCCCTCTTTCTTCTGCTCTGAAATCAACAAAAATGTAAGGCATTATTAATATATTTATACTTTCTCAAACTAAGAAAGCAAGTGGGATTAGACACATTCATTTACAAAGTCCCCAATGATAGTAATGTCTTTAAATACTGTGTGAACAAAATTCAAGATTTAATAAGTATAAACATCTATAGAACTAGATTATACTTTTGAAAATGGCTGAATTAGAAGCCTCTAAAGCTGAATCAACTAAATTCACTCAATATTCAACAAATGCTTATTGGGAGAAAACAACAATAAGAACAAATAACTACCCCCCATGAGCCTATGTTGAAATACTAGAAAGATATAACAGGGAGAAAAATCAGCCTTGTCCCTGACCTTATTAATCAAATAATTAGTCAAATATATGGAATTCTATAACTGTGTGTAGTGTTACAAAGGAAAGATATAAGGAGCTAATAGAGTGAATAATAGTTGTTTCTTTAATGGAAGGTTATAGAATATGTCCTTAATTAAGTAATTTGTGTACTGACATCTGAAGGATGAACAGCAGTTAACAAGCAAAGAGAGCAGGAACAAGTGCAAAAACTCATGGCAAGAGAGATGACCAAGCATCAGAGGAAGGGAAAGAAGGTATGTGTGGCTAGAAGGAGATGGAGCTAGGGAATGAAACTGGGCTCAGACCAAGCAAAATTTTGTGGCCTAAGTTAGGCAGTGCTGGTCTCTCACCATGGCCTAAGAATGGTGGGAGACTTTAAGAGGATTTTAAAAATGAGATTTGCATTTTAAAAAGGTCAGTTTAGAGAATAAATTAGAAGGGATTAAGAGTGGACATGAAGAGACTAATCAAGACAGTTCTACAGTAGCCCCACAGGAGAAATTAAGAAAACTTGGGCTAGGGTGGGGCAGTGGAAATGGAAGGCAGAGAATGAGTGTTCAATATCCTATCTAATAAAGAGGGAATATGCTAATTGATTGTCACACCCTCACAAAGATGATGCCCACAGCCAATAAGGAGGGAATATACTAATTGACTGCCATGCCCTCAAAGATGACAGTGCCCACAACCACAAGATGGCAGTGCCTAGTTCCCTCAGCCCCGCTGGGGCAGCTCTACACACTTGCCTCCAGACTCCCCCAGTTCCTTCTGCCCCCCAGTTGCCCAGGGGTAGCCTGAGATGCAGGCAAGCCTTGGATGGCGGCTGCCCAGCCACCCAGGGCTGCACAAGGCTCAGGTAACCAGGGCTGGCCAAGGCTTACGCTGCCGGCAGTGTCAGCAGCAGAGGTGTGATGGAAGCATCACCTTCCGATGATCCCTTGGTCACCTCCTGCCCCTGAGGGCTCCCAGACTGTAAGAGGGGGCAGGCGGGACTGAAGGACCCCCATCCTGCCACCAGTGCATGAATTTTCATGTACCAGGCCTCTAGTGTAAGGTAAAACTAATAAGACTTATCCTAGAGATTTACTATTTTATGAGCTAGAGTTACTATTTTATGAGCTAGAATTCAGCAATAGCATAAGAGCTGGAAAGAATAAAAGTTTTACTGAGGTCCAGGCCACAATTACAGCTGCTTCCTTTTCTGCTAGCTATTCACAAATCTTCCACTCTTCTCTTGGTTACTGAGAACACAGCCAACTTGGTAGAGAAGGGCCACTCTTGGCTCCAACTCTAGTCCATATTTCCTTTTCCTTCTCCAGTTCTTAGATCACTAATATTCTACCTGAGAATTAACAAACTCACTTTTTAGCCATCAAAAATAAAATAATTTTCACTCCCAAAGAAAATAATTTAAAGTTAGAATGAAAGTAAAAGAACTTGCCTGGTTGGTGTGACTCAGTGGTTGTGTCAACTTATGAACTAGGAGGTCATGGTTTGATTCTCAGTCTGGACCCATGCCCAAATTGCAGACTCAATCCCCAGTGTGAGGTGTACAGGAGGCAGCTGATTAATGTTTCTCTTTCATCAGTGATGTTTCTATATCTTCCTCTCTTTCCCTTCCTCTATGAAATCAATGAAGAAATACATTTAAAATATTTTAAAAAGCCCTAGCTGGTTTTGCTCAGTGGATAGAGCATAGGCCCATTAGTCAAGGGTATGTACCTCTGTTGCAGACTTGATCCCTGGATCTGGTTGGGGCACATGCAGGAGGCAACGAATGGATGTAATGTGTTTCTCTCATATCATGTTTCTCTGACTCTTCCCCTCCCTTCTATTCTCTCTAAAAATCAATTAAAAAGTATCCTTGGGTGAGGATTAATAACAACAAAAAATAATAATAATAATAATAAAAACTAGAAAATTCAATTCTTTAGCAAAAAAACTTTTTTTTATAATATATTTTTATTGATTTCAGAGAGTAAGGGAAAGAGAGAGAGAAACATCAATGATGAGACAGAATTGTGACCTTTTGGTTCATCAGTTGACACTCAACCACTGAACTACCCTGGTGGGGCTAGCATGAAAATTCTTAATTACTTCTTGGCCTTTTGACTATTCTCACTTCACATGCAAAACAATGCTATTTCTTATCATCAAAATCAATCATCTGCTGTAATCGCATGTATGATACAGTATGGTTTAAAAAAGAGCAGACATCCTTTTCTTAATACTATAATTAATTTTTTAACGAACATTTATTTGAGGGATTCATAAAAAATGAATTCCCCAAACTAGGGTGCTCAGTTACCAGATTTCACTTTAACTACCGTATTTGCCGGCGTATAAGACGATTTTTTGGCCCTGAAAAATATGCCTCCAAGTGGGGGGTAGTTTTATACGGCGAGTATATAACAAACTCTGTATTTTTAGTGGAAATGTTAGGGGGTCGTCTTATACGCCCAGTCTCTTATACGCTGGCAAATACAGTATTTTTCAGGGCCAAAAAATCGTCTTATACGCCAGCAAATACGGTAGGTTATTTAATATTTTGTTAGTCTAACGAAGTCCCTCCCACAAGCTGCAAAGGCAACGGCAAACACTGAGAGCTCTTTCAGAAACCACATGCAGGCAAAGGAAAATAAAACAGCTTATCACCAATGCAGTCCCAGTGAAGCTGCAATGTAATTAGAAAATATGTCATATGGTGATATAATCAAATCATGTTATTGTCTATTGACTTAACTGTTGACCCCATATGCTTGAGGTAACTAGCAAAAAAGAAAAAAGCTTTGCTCAACTTGGCTTCTTATGTTCTCATGGCACTTGTAACTAGTAACCTTGATTCTCATACTTGTATTACCATTATCACTGACCACAATGCTTACTTGGGGAAACGGAAATTTCAGGGTTTTCGAAACAACCAGTATAAGGCTTTCTTTCCTTTTCTAAATTCTTATTTCATACTTGCACCCCAAACTAAGATAGGCAAAAGACCCCACAGGAGTTGCCAGACTTAATGCTTGTTGTGTACTCCACCCCTCAGATTCATATGTTGAAATTTAACCCCTAATTCGATCGCATCTGGAGGTGAGACCTTTGTGAGGTAAAATAAGGGGCCTTATAAAGAGACTCCAGGGAGGTCCTCTGCCTCTCCGGCGATTTGAGGACACAGAGAAAACTGGACATGAGTGCTCACTAGACACTGAATCTACAGGTGCCTTTATCTTGGACTCCCTGGTCTCCAGACTGTGAGAAACAACTTTCTATTATTTATAAGCCTGTGATATTTTATTATAGGAGCCCAAATGGTCTAGGACAGAAATAAGGGGGAAGGGGAGTGGAAATCTTACCTAACCCAGTTTTTCATGTAGATTAATCCAAATCTTACAAGGCAACAATTGACAGAGAAGTCAGTGTGAAAAGGGTCGTGTCTTTCCTGCTCAATTAGCATTCAGTCTCATGTGGTTTTCAATTCCTGTTTTGAATATGTTTCTGGAGAAGTGAAAATCTTGAGTCAAACTAAACAACTGCTTTTCAACAAGCACATACTCCCATTCAACATAGAGAACACTTTAAAAACAAAAATCCCAAGGTTACATGTGCTATGATTCCATTTATATAACACTTTTGAAATGGACAAGAGTATTATGATAGAGGACAAATCAGTGGTTGCCACAGGTTAGAGTTTGAAGTAAGTGATGAAGCAGTTCTATATTCTGACACTGGCGATTACACAATCTACATATGATAAATTATCTTAAGACTAAACACACATACACATAAACTGGTGAAATCCAAACAAAGACTATAATTTAGTAAATACTACTATGCTAGGGTCAATTTTTTGGTTTTGATAACATACAATGATTATATAAGACTTCATTGTGGAAAACTAGGTGAAGGGTCCAGAGAGGAAAAGAGAAGGATAGAGAGCTAGAAACATCAATGGGAGAGAAACATCGACCAGCTACCTCTTGCACACCCCCTACCAGGGATGTGCCTGCAACCAAGGTACATGCTCTTGACCGGAATAGAACCTGGGACCTTTCAGTCCGCAGGCTGATGCTCTATCCACTGAGCCAAACCGGTTTCGGCAAAAGCCTATATTTTTTGGTAATGCAACAAGAAATTAAACTAATTAAGTTTTGCAAAATTTTAAAATTCTTCAAAAATTTTATATTAAAATAAAAAATTGAATAGACCAGAGAGAAACCAAGATGGTGGCATAGGTAAATGCCTAACTGTAGCCTCACACAACAACTTCAAAAAATTACAACTAAAATACAAAATGGACGCTATCTAGAACTACAGGAAAGTTGACTGACTGGAAATTCTACAACTAGAAGGAAAGAGAAAACCAGAAGGAAAATCAGAGGACCTGTAAAAGCCTAAGGTACGGAGGCACGGTGCGCGCGTGGGGAGAGGACTGAGCTGGAGAGGAGGGGGCCACTGAGTGCCTGGCTGGCGTTCCCTAGCGGGAAGGAGATAAAAACTTCGGACTGTGCTGAATCCTAGATCTGACTGCACTGAACCCCATTTCTAGGCCAGACCCTGGTGACCCAGGCTCATACAGAGGGAATCTGGGCTGTAAGGCGGAAACGCAGGGGAGTGGCGAAAGGCAGAGCTCCGGAGGTGCACACGTTGTGCACAGAGGACGAACAACAGTGCCGCTGGAGTGCCCTAGTGGGAAGGAGACTAAAGCTCTGGACTGCACTGAATCCCACTTCCAACCCCACGTCCAACTGCACTGAACCCCAGTTCCGGGCTCATTAGGGGAGAGACTAGACCAGCCGTGGGCAAACTACGGCCCGCAGGAACGGATCCGGTCCGTTTGGTTGTTCTATCCAGCCCGCGGAGCCGAAAGAGCGGAGGGTTCTCTTGCTCTCCCCTCCACTCCTTCACCAGCAGCCCAAGATGAGAGTGCCAGCATGGTCAGGTTGCTTTTGTTCCGGCCCTCCGGTCCAGTTTAAGAACCCATTGTGGCCCTCGAGTCAAAAAGTTTGCCCACCTCTGGACTAGACTGTCTGGTAGTGGGCGAAACTTGAGGGCACCTTTCTCTCAGAGGTGCTTGCAGCGAGTACCAAAGCAGTGAGTACTGAAGGATACTGAGGAGCACTGAGACTCAGGAACCTCATAGGGCAGGGCTGAGGGGGAATCCAAGGCTGTAGCCTCCACCCTGAAACTCCGCCCCATCCAAGCTGAGCAAAGAGGCCTTTACAATTTTCCAAGTCCAGTCGAATAAGGCTGTATCCCAGAATAGACACAGCTGATCCTCACTGTGTCTAATTGGGCTGGAGGTCAGTTCCTCCCAGTGATACCAACAACAATCAAGACTTAACTACAATAAGGCTGTGCACACAGTTCACAAAGGGGTGCACCAAGAGTGTCCACCTCAGGTACCTGGAAGGCTGACCCACTGAACCATATAGGACACCTTAGCACATAAAGCCATCCTACCAACTCAGGGAAGCTGTGAAAATGCCGAGACAAGGAAACAGATCACAAATGAAAGAAATGGAGGACAAAAAGCGACTGGATATAGAGTTCAACACCACGGTTATAAGGTTTTTCAAGAATTTCCTAGAAAAGGTCAATAAAATAAATGAAACTATGAGAATATGAAAAGGGATCAACTAGAAATAAAGAATACATTGTCTGAAATAAAAAATATTATACAGTCCTAAAAACAGAAGGGAAGATCGCAAGAATCAAGTCAAAGATTTGGAACATAAAGAGCCAGAGGACACTCCTCTGCAGAAGCAAGAAGACAAGAAAATTCAGAAAGTTGAAGATAATGTAAGAAACCTCTGGGACAACTTCAAGCGAACCAACATCAGAATTATGGGCATCCCAGAAGAAGAGAGAGCAAGATACCGAAAACATACTGGAAGAAATAGTGACAGAAAACTTCCCCCACCTGGTGAAAGAATTAAACTTACAAGTCCAGGAAGTGCACAGAACCCCAAACAAAAAGAATCCAAAGAAAACCACACCAAGACACACCATAATTAAAATTCCAAGAGCAAAAGACAAAGAGAGAATATTAAAAGCAGGAAGACAAAAGCAGGTAGTTACCTATAAAGGAGCACCCATATGATTGTCAGCTGATTTCTCAACAGAAACCATGCAGGCCAGACGGGGTTGGCAAGAAATATTCAAGGTGATGAATAGCAAGAACCTACAGCCAAAAATACTCTTCCCAGCAAAGCTATCACTCAGAATCGAAGGCCAGATAAAGAGCTTCACAAATAAAAAAAAGCTAAAGGAGTTTATCACCACCAAACCAGAATTATATGAATTGTTGAAGGGGGTTCTTTAGGAAGAGGAAGAAGATAACGATAAAAATTATGAACAACAAATACGTAACTATCAACAAGTGAATTTAAAAACCAAGGGAATTAAAAAATCTGATGAACAATATTAATTGGTGAATATAATAGAATCAGAGGTATGGAAGAGGAGTGAACTGACGATTCTCAGGGGAAAAAGGGAGTGGGGGTGTGGGAAGAGACTGAACATAAACTGTGCACCTAAGAATGGGGACAATGGAGGGTAGGGAAAGGGCAGAGGGTAGGGTAGGAACCTGGTGGAGGGGGGCAATAGAGGGGGGGAAAATGAGGAACATTTGTAATAATATGAACAATAAAGATTTATTTTAAAAAAGCGAAAAGAAAAAAATTGAATAGACTAAGGTTTTTGTAATAACATAAAGAACATATCCCATGAGACTAAATTAGACAACCTTCTTTGTACATGATGCTTTACAATAGATATACCATTTTAGGGGGACTAATTAACCATTGAATTCATAAAAAAAAAAATCACAGAGTTGTTCTAGTTTTGTTCTTACATATAAGCATTATTCAAAACAAACATTTTACTTCACTTCTCCCTTCATAGGAGCATAACTATGAGAAAGCACTCCAAGAGATTTTGGTATCGTTAAAGATACTTTACTGGATTTAATCATTTTGAGTAACTTTTTACACAAATTTGAATAAACAGATATACAAAGTTTATTAGAAGAAACACAAAATCAAGAATCGTAACAGAATATAAACTCTATTACAAGTTAACAAAAGTAATAAATTTTTAAAAAATTCTTCAATACTTAGAAGTGACTGAAACAATGAATAGAATGTGCAACTAACTTAATAATATATTGAGACTTGATATGATTTCTTATTTTTAATGATTTCCCTTTTCAATCAAAGGGAATGTGGCAATATGTCCAACTAGAAAAATCAAGAATGTAAACAGTTTTTTTTCATTAAACAAATAGTGCCAGTTTCACAAAAAAATAACTATTTAAAAATAATTATATTAAATATTGTACATACATATTTTTAAAACTTACTATCCTTTCCAGATACACATGTACAATTTATGGCTCTAGCTCTGAGTTACTGGGCTTCAACTAACAAGAGTCCCATGGCAGGGATATGGTGATTATTATAATACTAGAGCCTGGTGCATGAAATTAATACACACGATGGAGGGTGTCCCTCAGCCTGGCCTATGCCATCTCATAGTTCAGGAGCCCCATAATCAACTGCCTCAAAAAGGGGGGCCTGCCCACCTGCCACAGTGCCACCACCACTGGGTAGCCTGGACCTCCCTCCTTGGGGTGATCAACTGCGCCCCGCAGAGGGAGGCACTGCTCCTCTGTTTCAGCCTGCTAGTCAGTGGACTGGGCTCCCTGTTTGGGGCAATCATGGAGGGCCCCCCCACCCCACCCCCGATTTATTGATCACCCTGCAGGCCAGTGGCCTGGGCTACTCTCTGCAGGGTAATCATGGGGCAATGGCCAGGCACCTGATCAATTGCATTGCACCAGCCTTGGCTGGCCTGGTGCCAGTGTGTGTCATAGCATGGTCGTCTGGATGGTCACCGGATGGTCGTTCCGCTGTTCTGCTGTTTGGTCAATTTGCATATTACACTTTTATTATTATAGATGACTAGAGGCCCGGTGCACGAAATTTGTCCACGGGGGGGGGGGGGTGTCCCCCTCAGCCCAGCCTGCACTCTCTCCAATCTGGGATTATTCGAGAGACATCCCTCTCACAATATGGGACCGCTGGCTCTTAACTGCTCACCTGCCTGCCTACCTGAACACCCCTAACTCCTCTACTCCCTGCCCCTGCCAGCCTGGTCGCCCCTAACTGCTCCTCCGACTGACCTGGTCTTCCCCTTTGTCAGCCTGGTTGCCCCCAACTGCCTCCCCCTGCCTGCCTGGTCGCCCCTCCCTGCCAGCCTGGTCATCCCAACACAGCCTGCTACTTAGTTGGATGAATAAACTATAGTAAACAGGTTGAATGTGAATGGGCACAGTGCATAATAACAAAAATCTTAATGAAATATGGTAGCAATCATACTTGGGTAAAAACTGCTGTTTGAATTTTAACCCTACTATTCTGACTTCAACCTTTGCTTACTTGTTTAAATAGGGTAGTTACAGGAGATTGATTCCCACTGACTCAGTGGCTTTAGGGGTAGAAACTGTAAATAACCTTTATCGATAACCTTTAGAAATTAACCTCTAAGTTCCACATTCCAATGTTCCCAGCTTTAGAATTTAGAACAAAGGAAAATTCCTGTAGTTTGAACCTTTAAAAAGACTTGCCTACACCTGGAGCAGTGCGGTCATGCAGAGTCCACTTGCATGTGGTGCTCTTGCGGCCGTCCTGGCCAGTTTCTTCAATAAACCCATGCCTGCTTTTTAAATCAATCATCAGCCTCCAGTGGTCTTATTTCGAACCTAGGGTTCGACCCCACCACATTTAAAATGTAGTATAATGTAGATCAAGCTTGTCAAATTCGCAGCTCACAGGTCTTATGCAGCCCACAATGAATATTTTTGTGGCCCAGACAATAGAACGGTATGTAAGACAGGTTTTAATAAAAATGTCGTTACTTAATTTTTACAATATCCTGTTATATGTAATTAGTAACAAACTACGTTTACTAATGACTGATTACTATATTTATTCTTTTTTAAAAAAATATATTTTATTGATATTTTACAGAGAGGAAGGGAGAGAGATAGAGAGCCAGAAACATAGATGAAAGAGAAACATTGACCAGCTGCCTCTTGCACACCCCCTACTGGGGATGTGCCCGCAACCAATGTACATGCCCTTGGCCAGAATCAAACCCGGGACCTTTCAGTCCGCAGACAAACCGACCTGGGCTGATTACTATATTTATTACTATAATCATGTTGCATTCATTTCCCTTAAGTGCCTTACACACAAGCACAACATTTCTCTCCACTAATAGTAGCAGCAAGTATTTTAGCAGCAGATTGCCATGTCATTAGTCTTGTACTGACTGGTTCGGTGTTCACAACAACAAATATTTCGCTTTTGGAGAATAAGAAAAATAGGTTTATTTGCATTACATTTATTAAATTGTGCAGTTATTTGGTGTCTGGTAAGTTAATGTTTAAGAAAAAATATTACTTTCTATTAAAATGTTCTATTATTTTGTGTTAATAATTACTTATTTATTTCAGCCCTTTGTATTTAGCATCTCTCTATTGAAATAAACCTATGTTTCTATGAAAATTGAAGCTTTTGTGGTGTTTTTTTTTTTTTTTTGCCCACATAAACTTAAACCTTGTTTACTTAGCCCGTATAAGCCTTTGAATTTGATATGCTTGATGTAGATCTTAAAATGTAGAAGAAAGCAAAAACTAAAAAGGTTTCTTTCAAATCTCAGGAGCAAATAATCCTTTTCCACAAAAGTAAACATCCTGTCTTTTAATGACTTTCTTTTCCTTCTACATAAGTTGTTAAGCCGCTGGTGATTTAATCAAAGCCTTCTCCACCCCCTTTCCTCCCGGCCCCCAATTGCCCCCTCCTTATTTGATGCTCACATGAGACTCGCAGCCATTACCTTAGTCTAGAGTTTTCCCTGACACTGTCCAAGACTAAGTTTATTATCTTCTCCAACATTATAAACTCTGCCTCAGCTTCAAAATCTCAGGAATCCTCTATTATTATAATGCTAAAAAGCTCATAATAATTTCAACACCAGACATTGCTATATTATCTCTATAGATAGCTAACTGCTATCATCCCAGACCACGTGTACTGCCACAGTTCCACTCTGTCAAGTCCTACAAATTTCATCAAAGCAAGGAGTACAAAACTTGATATTACTTTAATTCACGTGTTCTTCCTGTGTGGTCATTCTAGTGGACTTAGTCACGTGTCTATAAAGCTAAATGAATTCACAGTCAACAAAGCCTGTCAACAGATAAGGGTTCCTACAATACTAATTTTGCAAACCTAGGGTAACAAATTCAACTAGTATTTTCAGTTCTTATCACCCTTCCTCTAATCCCGGAGAACTTGAAACGGCAGGAAAGAAGGAAGGATAGGCAAAAGGGAAAGGAAACGCAAAAGCGCAGAGGCGGGGACTTTACTTCCGATTGCCACGCAACAAGAAAAAATCCCAAGGTCCCTCCGGCTCTTTCGCAATCTACAAAAAAAGGCCGGATCGGACTCCAAGCTCAAGGACGAAGACACAAAAAAGTAAACTGCTCTGAAGGAACAGACCCTTGCTCGTTCAGAACGCACCTGTTAAAAGCGGCGTGGACGGCGCCATCTCGATCCGGGAAGAGAAACCTGTGCACTCGGGTCAGAGTTCACGAGGGCCAAACCCGGCCCCTACACGTCCACTCCGGCGTGTGCTCGGCAACTTAGTATTTCCGGAGTCACCAGCCTCGCGGCCAATCACTTCCGCTTAGAGGCTGTAGCCGCGAAGGAACCTCAAGGCGCACGCGCAACGCTGGGGGCAGGGTAGGAGGGACGCATTTGTACAGAACTGGGGAGGGCTGGGCTAGGGCCCCTGCGCCCGCCTTCTCCCTCCCTCCCTCCCTCCCTCTGCCGGCGGGGCCCGCACTTCCGCGGGGCGGAGTTCGCCCAGTGCTGACGTTGGCAGCCGAACCGAAGTAGAGCTGACGGGTTACGAGGGCCACTTGTTTCGTTTCTTCCTCTTTCACTCCACGCTCCCGGCGGCGGCGGCGGCGGTGCGAGCTACTCCGGGCCTGCCGCCCTCCCGCGCTCCAGCCTCGCTCGCCGGCGCGCCCCGGCTCCCAGGCGGCCGGCGTCCCACGCCTGCCGGCCTCAGCCCCGCGCTGCCGCTCTCAGGCCCGACCTAGCGCCCGCCCGAGAGCCTCCCCGTCCCCGCGACGCGGCACCGGGAGCGGGGCGTCGCCGCGGTCCGAGGGGGAGCGAGCGAGGCCCAGGGGTGGTTTGGTTAGTGGGGGCGCCGCGAAGATGGTCGCCAAACAGCGGATCCGTATGGCTAACGAGAAGCACAGCAAGAACATCACCCAGCGCGGCAACGTAGCCAAGACCTCGGTAAGCCAAGAGCGGACGCGCCTCGGCGCTGCAGCGTGGGGCCACGTCGTGTCCTCCCCGGACTCGGCCGGCTGCGGGGGCCCGAGGCCGCGAGGTGGACGCTCAGTTGGGGGTTCGGGGAGGGGGTGCCGGAGCTGGCGGCTCGGGAACGGAGGAGAGACTCCGCCGGAGAGCAGCTGTGGGAGTCCTGGGTCGCAGCGGCTTTTTGCATTTAAAACGGTGGGTTTTCCTTTTTGCAGAGAAATGCTCCCGAAGAGAAGGCCTCTGTAGGACCCTGGTTATTGGCTCTCTTCATTTTTGTTGTTTGTGGTTCTGGTAAGTGCTTCGGGGGCCACGGTCGGGTGGGATGTTGGGTGACGGGTTTAGGGTGACGTGGTGACCTCTCAGTGGTGAGTCTAACCGCGTAGTTCTCAACCCACCTGCCGCGAGCTCCACATAATTCTCTCTCATCTGAACAAATTTACTTGTCCCACATATGCACAGAGGGTGGTGCTCCAGAAACTTCTCCCAGCTTGACTGTGCCCATAGGATATTTGAAAAGGAGGTCGTCGGGTTCTTAGTAATGATCAAGCTGTTAGAAATGTAGACCAAAACAAAAAGCAAAACATCTCAGAGAAGGAAATAGGATGTTTTGCAATTCCATTATCAATACCTTTGCAAAAAAAAAGAAACTTTTGAACATTATGTACATATGGATTTCTAACTTAATTTAACATATCCCAGAATCTAACATTATGTCAAAGCTGGGTATAGTTTAGGGTAAAGCTAGTGCGAAGAACTGATTCACTATGAAAGAAACGTGGCAATTGAATATGTGACAAATGGTTTTAGGTTAATAAAAGAAACATTTGACATATGGTAGAAAAATTCGTTATCAGGGCAGTCTGCTGTTATAGACTCATGCCTCTGCAAATGTATTACAGAATATCATTTGTTTTCTTATATAAGCTGTTGATATTGAAGCACATGTTTCTGCATTTCAAATTTTGACATTCTAACTTTATTAAGGTTTCTTTTAAACATTTTACTTTGCTTGTCTCCTAAACTTACCAGTTGGAAGCTTTCCTGATAGATGGCCAAGAGCCAAGCAATTTATATAATCTAAAAATGATTGGATTTCAGCCTTCTGAGAATGAGGAAACAGGCATGTTATAGGTCAGGCCTTCAGGGGACATGTAATATTTAGTGATAAACCAAAATAATTCTGTGCTTGAAAAACCTGTTTACTTTGGTACTTAAATCCTTTCTAAAATGATTGCTATTGCCAAACTCTCTGGGACATTAAAATATAACATTCAGAAATTGAAATTTTAAAAAATAACTTCTGAACATTTGTTTTATTATGGTAGGGCCTGTCTTCATTATTACAATGAAGTTACGAGCATTTGCAAGTTATTATTTAAGGGTACCCTACCTTATATTTGCCCCTTGCTAGACCAACTTATTCAAAACATGTTTTAATATTTGCTCTTTCTCTTTACAGCAATTTTCCAGATTATTCAAAGTATCAGGATGGGCATGTGAAGAGATTGACCTTAAGATGTTTCCATTCTCCTGTGAATTTTAACTTGAACTCATTCCCGATGTTTGATACCCTGGTTAAAAACAATTCAGTAAATCATCCTGCCTCAGAATTATTTTTCCTATCATCATTCATGTGTCATTCCAAGGTTTTTTCACAAGTCATTCCAAATTTTCTAGTCCATACCACAGTGCCTTGCAAAAGCACCACATGAATAAAGCAATAAAATTTTGATTGTTAAGCTACATTAGTGGACCCTGCTTATTCAGTCATCAAAGAGTAAGTTTTTAAATGTGGTTATTAAAACAATATATAGTATAGGTAATTAGATTAAGTCTGTGTGGACAGGGTCTAGATTTTGTTAACCCCAATAAGTACATACAGTTAGCTTAATTTAAAATTTGTAATCTTACAGTTTTTATGTAGCTAGGCACTTATTACAATATCTTGAATTGAAAGCACATTTCCATATAGGGTCATGGACCTGTGCTGTAATAAGGTGCTTATAAATGGAACAACCATACAGTTAGCCTAGTTTTCCCACTATAGCACCTAGGAAATTCTAAAAGCTTCTAAATGCCTAGTGTAAAAGATGCTTATAGCCATGTTTACTTTAATATTATTTCTGTTACACTACCTTGGATTTTGCATGAGTGAATATACTAACCTGAGATATAAGAAAACAACTTGGTTGAGCATTTTGTAACTTAGTCACTTCAGTTTCACTAAAAGCTATGGTGGAGTAAGGTCAGGGAAGGTTTGTTTATCTCACCAATGATTTCATCAGAATTACTTTAATGTATCAAAGGGTCTACTATGGATGCCTCATCAAACATCAGCCCAATGTGCCATAAGACATCTTAGCATGTTAATAGCACTTTTAGCATCAAAAAGGCACAAACTAAAAAGTTACACCTAGTTTGGAAATGCTTTTTCTAGAGTTATGATTAAAATTGTTGGGTTTCTAGATATATCAGATTAATGTATCATCTGGAATTAAATGTATATACTGATAAGGGATCAGTCCTTAGTTTTCCCTTTGTTGTATAATTTTATAGGTTATGATCAGACTTCCATTGTAATAATAGTAAGAGTGAGTAAGAAGGCAGATTTGGGGTTTTCTGGTATTGTTAAAAACAAATTATTGGCTATTTAAGTACTTAGCCATAACTTGATGGAAAAAAAGCCTGAGAGATGTCTGTTAATTGGAAAGAAAGCTGCTTGTTTGCTTTGTTTAATTGCCTCAGGATATTTCTTTTAAAATAAGCTGTTTTAAGAGGAACAGAAAGGGAAATCTACCTTGTCTATACTCAGTGTGAACCTCAGAGAGAGCTTCTGATGCCCCAAGGTAAGGGATAGAGTGAGGGAGGGGAGGGATTATCAGGAATTTGACTATAGAATAGGAAAAGAATCAACTAACCTGGGGACAGCAGGTTTTATCTTCATTGTTACCTGCCTTTCTCACCCAGGAAGTCAACTCCTATACTTGTTTCCCTCTTTAAAACAAGTATCTTGGTTAATTTTATTGTAACTTTTAAAATGAAAGTTATTGTTCTAAGTTCATAGCAGGTGCCTTATTTTTTGCTTTGAGTCAAACCATTCCATATCAGAATTTCCCTTGGTGTATCATAAATAATTGACTTTTAGATGGTGGTGGTGTCTTTTAATGTACAATGTCTATTAATTTGACTGTTAAATTACTATAGCTAGCAATCATTTTACATATGTAAAGTTGCATTCCCTTTGTATTTCATGTATAATTTTCCAATTGAGTGCATTTTATATTAAGGATGGATTATGCATGTTTGGGTCAATGAAAGCTATGTCTTATTTGATTTTTTCCTTTAAAAATAAAAATTCCCTGGATATTTTATGCCTTCTAAAAGAAAATGATTTTAGAGTTTTTTGGGGGGGTTTTGTTATAAGAATTTTTTTGAACCAAATTGATGGCATGCTGGAGATCAGGATCACAAGTGCTCTCCAGAGTTCTTATCTGAGTGTACTTTTTACAATTAATAGAAAATGATTTTAAAGACTGCTTAGTATTATGTTGTACTTGAGATAAAACAAATAGTACCCAAATGCACAGATTTAAAGTTTATAATTAGGAATAGGTAGCAAGAAAAATATATAAGCACAATTAATTAAATACTTCCCCACCTAGGGTTTACCCTCATCTCATGTTTATCCAAATCTGATTCAAGGAAAAAGCACGATTCTTTTGAACTCACTTTCCTAATTGAATTTTAAAAATATATATTTATTGATTCCAGAGAGGAAAGGAGAAATAGAAATATCAATGATGAGAATCATTAAATCGGCTACCTCCTGCACACCTCCCACTGGGGATGGAGCCCTGACCATAATTGAACTATGACCTCCAGATTCTTAAGGTCAACCCTCAACCACTGAGCCACACTGGCTGGGCTCCCAATTGAATTTTATATGTCATCTAATATTGAGCACAGTATGAGAGTAAATGCTTTGATGCAGTTGTCTACATTATCCAATTACTCTAACTTACAACATTTCATAGAGTTGTCAAAATTACATTGTATCTGTTGGGTTGTATATAATGCTCAAAATAATTGAGTGAGCTTCCAGATTAAGTAAAAGATTTTCATTGTAACAGGATACACTGTACTGGGGTTTTGACTTACATTAAAGAAATATGTATACTGAAGTGCAAAGCATCTTTTACAGATAAATTTTAAAAAAATCCATGGTTCTCACCAAGTTTTGTTGGTACAAAGAACTACCATACAGTGCTGGATTATATTCTTGGAGGTTCAACAAACTTATTGTGCATTAGCACCTGTAAAATTTAGAATATCATCAAATTTTATACTTATAAATTGTTCTAAAGTTTGATTTGCCTTTACCTTTTAGTTCTTCACTTGTTTTAGACACAAACCACAACTTCAAGATGTAGGAGTTGGGTTCAACAGTGCGCAATATCACCCCCTCAGAATCCTTCCTTGTCTAGACATAGTCCTTGTACTTCTTTATCTTCAAGTTGAATTTAGACAAAATGTCCTAATTTGGAAAAGTACTACGTAGTATACAATAAAAGGATATAAAGTAAGCTGAAGGGAAAATTCAACTGTCTGGACTTAGATAATACAAAGTAAATTCATATCTATTAGAATCAAAGATGGAAAGGACGTGGGAAATTTTGTCCAACTGCCTCACTTTACAGATAAATAAAAAAATTCAGTGAATATTGAGTAACTTATATGCTGGGTGGAAAGCTATGAATACAGAGTCCTGACACTTAGATCTTGTAATCCAGTAGTGAGGGAAAAGACAATAATGACCATAATTGTGGTATTTCAAAAGAGAGGTAAAACCCCATAAATGGTTTCTGCCCTCACAGAGCTAACCAAGGTAGAGCAGAAACTAGAAACAAGGTTTTCTACCTCAGTGTACCCTGCAGAAACCTAGGGATGACTGCAAAGCATCCACACGGAACACTTCTGTTTCCATGACTCTTCTGTTCTTAGAAAAGCTCTTAATTTTTTTTTTCATGTTGTTAATTCAAAAGAAGAAGGGGAAAAAATAACTTGTCCCTTTATGGATGCAATTTCTTTTGAAAATGAATTTGTGACAAATTTAGTGCTGGCATTTCCTATACAGCACAAAAATACAAAAATCAAGTCAGTAGTGTTATCCACTGTAATATTCAAGCATACACTTGTAAAAATATTTTGCTATAATTTTATTGTAATTTATTTTTAAAATGTTCATCTGTGATGTTGAAAATATTTGATAATTTAGTCAAAAAATGCTTTCATCTGCTCTCTATAGGTGCTTTTTATAACAAAGATTCAGTGAATAAATCAAAGGTTCAGTGACTTCCAATGTGCAAATTTCTACTTTGCAGTGCAGACAGAATTAGAACAAATCTGCAAATTCAAATAATTAAAACTGTGATTTCAATGTCATTAAATAGGTTATAACAGGTTTTTCTTCTTTCCTCACTGGAGAAAGTCTAATAGGATAATGAGAATTGATTTTAGAGCTAGAAAGAACTTTAGAAACAATCTTGATTAACCCTTTATTTTAAAGTTGAAATTAAGGCCTAGAGAAGTTACCTTTCCCATTACCAATGAGCCTGTAGCAGAGCAATGATTAGAAAACTGGCTTGTTAGTGTTCTGAGTGCCAAGGAATTATTGTTGTGTAGGAATGTCTCCTTTTACTTTAGTTTAGGAAATTACATATTAATCTCAGGAAACCCCCTGAGTGCTCCATTAAGCTAAATCTGAAGATTTACTAAACTTCAGTGGGTTCCCACTGCCACTGGGATGGAAATAACTCTAGCTTTGATTTTTCAGGACACTTCCCAAGTGCAACAACCTATCTTTTCAGCCTTGTTCCCCACGGCTTCCCTCCATAGACCTGTTCTAGCCCAGAGTCTACTTTCATTTTTCAGATATCTTGAACTTCCTTTAAGTGTTTTTATTCAGTTTACCTTCATTACAATACTACCTATCCCGCAAAATCTAGCTTAAATCTCACCTCCTCTGTGAAGTTTCCCTGGCCATGGAAATCAGAAACACTTTCTTTGGGACTTATGTCTCTGGGCCAACTAGTATTTATTATATTGGCATGTTTATTCATTTTATTTTTAAATTTTATTTCTTAGTTTCTCAGAAAATGGAATCCTTAAGAACTATTGTCCATTCCCCCTCATCTTCTATCACCACCCTCAAGTTTAGTATGAAACTTTACACACACACAGAGAGCTCACCTTTTTAGTTGAGTGATCAAGTGTAAGAGAAGGATGAATACCCTATTATATCAGAACCTTTAAAATAATTTTTTTAAATCATCTACCACTGATAAAAGACCATTATCTCAACGTTTTCCAATCCTGACGACGATCTCTGCTTAATGATTGAGCTCAGCACCAGAATTCAGCCTGCCCTTGAAATGAACTCTCCCAGGATATGTTTGATATTTGGAAACATATCAATTAGAGGTATTTGTCCTTCAGTCATATTTGAGAACCTGTTCATAGTAAATGCCACTGAGAAAACCAAAAGGTGTTTTATAAAGAAAGCTGACACCTCACCACACCGGTCTGTCCAGTTACAAGGAAAAGGCCAAACAACAATGCTTGCCACTGACAGCAGGTCTTTGGGGGCTTTCAGCTGGCTCTGTCCTACCTTATCCTAGTTCGCAGGAGGGGCAGGGATGCCACAACATGTGCCCTTCATGAAACCAGAATGGCTCAGTACTCCCATATTCAGATCCAGTCTCTGGCAGGGATAGCTTGTTCTGTCTTCAGAAAGGAATTTTCTACAGTAAGCCCACATTGGCTGACATTTAAGATGTGACAGGATTACTAAATTTTAGGTTTCATACATTGTGCAAAGGAGATTCCCAGGGCCTGTCTGGAAAAAGGCCATCTACACACACATGCAGAGCTTGGCAAGAGCACTTAGTTTGGGAGAGTGCTTACCCCCTGGCACCTGGGAGTGTGCCCCTTAGGCCAGATTCTAAGGCTCAAGTTTCATCTGGGATTGAGATAGATTATAATTTCTGACAAAACCCAAATCATAAACACTAGGAGTACCCAAGCATGTTTCTGCCTACCTCCAGCCTTGGTTACTCCTGCACACCCCATTTGTTAATTACAGGTGGATGACATAAAGAAGGAAGGTGCTACAGAAAATGAAAACCATCTCAGAACCTTTAAGTCATTTCCGCTTGATTGAGAACAGCAATCAGAATGTTTTTCAGGTGAAATCCTTTGTTTTGCTAAACATTACATTAGAGTCTACCTGACTGACAGGAAAAGCAGTTTAATACCCAGCCTGTGTTGGAGGTCTAAAAGGAGTAATCTATGGCGATGCAAAAAATGCTAAAGAAACTATTATCCCAGGACCAACAATAACCTGGGATCCTGTTAGGAATGCAGAATCTCAGGCCCCACACAGGCCATTACATCTTCACAGAATCCCGAGGTGAATTGTATGCAAATTAAGCATGGAGCAGTGTTCAAGAGGGATCAGCATTCTAGTTCCAGGGCCTTAAACAAATTCCCAAATTCCACAGGCTTCTCTGTGACATGCAACTTTTATGAAACCTAATGACAATAACTTTGTGCATTGCCAAAACAAAGGGTGAAAGGCCTTCCTCACTGAAAACAAAAAGGACCTGCAGCCTTTGTATGTTATTTGGCAGAAAGGACATTGCCAACTCTCTTAGGATCACTTGCTATTTACACATCTTGTGACTTATCTTTGAAAACGTCCCCTGTGCACTTGAGAAGAATGTATATTCCTTAGCTTTTGGGTGAAATGTTCTGAAGATGTCAATTAGTTTCATCTGAACTAGTGAGTCCTTTAGGATTGCTGTTTCCTTGTTTATTTTTTTTCTAGAAGATTTCCAGTAAATTCCTATGATTGTATTGTTATCCATCTCTCCCTTGATATCTTCCAGAAGTTGTTTTTTTTATAACATTTGGATACTTCTGTATTGGGTGCATATATGTTTAGCAGAATTATAGCCTCTTATTGTATTGATCCCTTTAGTATTATGAAGTGGCCTTCCTTATCTCGTTATGGCTTTTGAGGTCTATTTTGATGGAGAGAAGGTTTGCTTTCCAGTTCCTTCTTTAAATTTCCATTTGCCTGAAAATTTTTTCCCCATCCCTTCACCTACGTCTTTTGTTCTGAGGTGGGTCTTTTGCAGACAACAGGTATATATATATACATATATCATGTTTTCTTATACAATCAGCTACCTTATGTCTTTATATTGGAGCATTTAATCCATTTACATTTAAGGTTATTATTGATAGGTACTTTTTTGTTGCCATATTTATTCTTTAAGGCTGTGTTCCTTCCTCCTTTTCTTTTTTTTTCCAACTGCATTAAAATTTATTAAGGTATTATATGTGTACATAGCTTACTATTGCCCCCCCCCCCACCTCCCATTCATGCCCTCCCTCTCCAGAGTTCTGTGTTCGTTGGTTGTACTTATATTCATGCATACAAGTCCTTTGGTTGTTCTCTTATCTCCCCCCAGGTCTCCTTCCCCTCCCCGCTATCATTTGACAATCTGCTTGTTTTATGGTGATTATCTCAGGATCACATGAATAGAATCCGCTCCTCATTTGGCAGTCTGCTTGTTTTATGGTGACTATCTCAGGACCACACCAATAGAGTCCCCTCCTCCTCTGGTTCTCACCGCCCCTCCCCCTGGGTCCCACTACTTCCCCTGGGACACACGGCTCACCCAGGGCACACGGCCCCCTGGGACACACAGCTTACCTGGGGCACACGGCCCCCTGGGACACACTGCTCACCCGGGGCACATGGCCCCCTGGGACACACAGCTCACCTGGGGCACACGGCCCCCTGGGACACACTGCTCACCCGGGACACATGGCCCCCTGGGACACACGGCTCACCCGGGGCACACGGCCCCCTGGGACATATGGCTCACCCAGGGCACACGACCCCTCTGGGGCGCTGGGGTCAAGTATTGGAGGTGCCACGCTAGCTCCTTGCTAGCACGGCAGGCAGGCTGGGATGGTTGCAGGCAGGCTGGGACGGCTGCAGGCGGGGAAACCGCCCTCAAAGGTGTCTTGTTCGGTGCGGAAGCGGAGCAGCTGCGGACATGGAGGCTAAGTTCTGAGGGTGCCCACTCCCTGAGCCCGGGGCGTAGTGAGCTCTGTTCTCGGTGGATTTCCTTTATTTGCAGTGGCGGTGGTGGTTGTGGCAGCGACGGTCGCTCCTGTGGTTCAATTTCCACTGTAGTTTTTTTTTTTTCTTTCAATTTTTTTAATTAAGGTATTATATGTGTACATATCTTACCATTGCCCCCACCCATCTCCCATTCCTGCCCTCCCTCCCCAGAGTTCTGTGTTCGTTGGTTGTACTTATATTCATTCATACCAGTCCTTTGGTTGTTCTCTTATCTCCTCCTAGGTCTCCTTCCCCTCCCTGCTGTCATTTGACAATCTGCTTGCTTTATGGTGTCCACTGTAGTTTTAAAGTTCACATGGCGGCAGTGGCGGGAGCTTCGGCTTGGCCATTCGGCAGTGGAGGAAGAACTCACCGGGGACGCTAACGGAAGGTGCCGTGCCAGCTCTTCACCAGCACACGCCATCTCTTCACCAGCATGGTGGGTATGCTGGGAAAGTTGTGGGTGGGCTGAGATGGCTGCGGGCGAAGAGTCCGCCCTCAATGGTGTCTCCTTTGGTGCGGGAGTTGTTGTGGACGCAGAGGCTACGTTCTGAAGCCACATTCTCTCTGAGCCCGGGGCATAGTGAGCTCTGATTTCAGTGGATTCCCATTCATGGAGGCGGCTATGGGTGCGGCAGCGATGGTAGCTCCTGTGGCTCAATTTCCCCTGTAGTTTTAAAATCCACATGGCGGTAGTGGCAGAAGCTTTGGCCTGGCCATGGGGCGGCAGAGGACTCGCTGGGCCGCCAATGGAAGGTGCTGTGCCAGCTCCCCACCAGCATGGCGCGCGGAGGTTGGGTCGAGCTGGCTGCGGGCTGGGAGACGCTGTGCCATCTCTTCGCCAGCACTACGTGTGCGGAGGCCGGGCCGAGCTGGCTGGGGGCGGCAGCAGTGGAAGGACTTGCCAGGGCCACCAACAGAAGGCGCCGCGCCAGCCCCCCACCAGCACGGCGCGCGCGGAGACCGAGCCGAGCCGGCTGCGGGCCAGGAGATGCCGCTCCAGCTCCTCACCAGCACAGCGGGCGGGGTGGTACAGCTGCGTGCCAGGATGGTTGGGGGCAGGGAGGCTTCTCATCCGGGCAGGCGCCAAAGGCATGGTGGAGGTCCCGTATCAGCTCCCTGGTTCCCACGGCGGCCAGTGGGCTGGCCCAGTCCTTGGGCCCCGGGGCGGAGCAAGGTCTGGCTTCCCTCATTCCTGGTGGCAGCGGCCCTGGCAGGTCCAGTTTCGCCATAGTTTTAAACTCCACATGGCAGCAGTGGCGCCCTGCTTGGTGTCTAGTTGAAGCCTTCCCATTTCACCAGCTTTCCTGTGGGTCTGGTGCAATCCCTTTCGACTTTAGCTGTTGTTTTTTTTCCAAATTGTTGACGAGGTGGCAGCCTAGGCCGCCATCTTGTCCTTCCTCCTTTTCTATTTCTTCTTTTTAGAATAGTTTCTTTAGCATTTTTTGCATTGCTGTTTGGTGGCAATAAACTCCCTTTAGCTTTTTTTGCCTGTGAAGCTCCTGATTTCACCTTCAATTTTGAATGATAGCTTTGCTGGATAGAGTATTTGGGTCCTTGCTTTTCATCAGTTTGTATATCTCATGTCATATCCTGATGTGTTTTAATCCCTTGTAGGTAACTTTCTGCCTCTCTCTTGCAGAATTTTAGATTTTTTTCTTTTTCTTTTACATTTGCCAATTGAATTATGATATGTCTTTGGGATTATCTGTGCTTCCAAACGTCGGGGAAGTTTTCTGTGGTTATATCTTCAAACAGGTTTTCCACTCCTTTCTCAGCTTCCTCTCCTTCTGGCATCCCTATTATGTGGATGTTGTTTCATTTTATGGTGTCCCAAAGCTCCCTTAAACTTTCCTCCTACTTTTTAAAATTTTTTCATTTGTTGCTCTGCTTGGGTGTTTTATTCTACCTTGACTTCTAACTTGTTGATTCTGTTCTCAGCTTCTAGTCTACTGTTGAAATTTTCCATGGTATTCTTTATTGCAGCTCTGTCATTTTTCATCTCCTGTTGATTCTTATTCATGTTGGTGTATTTCTCATTCAGATCCTTATAATTCTCATTGAGTTACTCTTCCTTCTCATTCAGAAGTTTGAGCATCCTTATAACCATTACTCTGAATTCTTTCTCTGACAAATTACTTGCCCCCATTTCATTTAGTTCCTTTTCTGGTGATTCTTTTCTTTTTTAGGGGAGGTTGTTTCTTTGTCTACCCATTTTTGCTGTTCCTTTCTATTTGTTTCTATGTCTTAGATCAAACTTCTATGCCACCCAGATTTTTTTGGTTGGTCTTATGTAGTATATGTTTTGTGAAACCCAGTGGTCAGTCTCTCAGGTCTCCTGGGCTGGGTATTTTAGGAAGGGCCCCTACTTGTGATGTTTGGGTTCTCCTGTTGTAGCTGGGTCTTGAATGTAATTGTCCTGTTTGTGGATGGAGTCTCCACTCAGGGTGTCTGATTATGTGACTCACTCTGTATCATGTCATGCCAGCTGTTGTGGAGGTGCTGACCAAACAGCACAAAATACAACAGGATAAGACACAACACAGAAAGAACAGAAAAAGAATGTACACAAGAGCCCAATAACTACAACAAAGGTGACCACCAGAAAGAGAAAATTAGGAACAAGAAAATAGATAAAAAATGATAGGGGGAAAAAAAGGAAAAAAATATGCAAATAAGGGGAGAAAACACAACAGAACAAACAAACAAATTAACCAAAAGCACAAACAAAAAACACCCAGAAAAGGGAGAGGGGTAGAATCTATAGGTGCAGAGTTTAAATAAAGAAAATAAGGTTAAAGAATTATAGGAATGGGGAAAGACCATGGTTTAGAATAGAGGAGGGAGAAAAGAAATGAGAAGACAAGAAAAAAAGTTTGAAAAGGACAATAGAGGAGAGAGCAGAGAGGCCTAACTTTAGGAAATGAAGTAAGTTAAAGCATTAGGAGATAAAGAAATGAGCCAGAGGAGAGAGGAAAAATTGAGTAGTAATGAAAAAGAAAAGAGAAAGGGAAACTGAGTAAGAGTAGGGAAGATGAAATTAAATATATTAATAAATCCAACAGAGACTAGAATTATAACAAATCAATAAAGCAGATAAAGAGGAGCAATTTTTTTTTTTTTAAATGGGAGGAAAACTAAAAAGGAGAAAAAAGAAGAATACAGGAGGGTAAAAAAGAAGAGGAAGAAAAAAGTATATAAAAATAATCAAAAAATAAAAAATAATAAAGTGAAGTGTCATTCACTTCAGCTGAGTTTTAATGCCCCATCCGAGCTGGCTTAGGACCCCACTCTTCTGTTCGGTCTGCCAATTCGGGGCTTCCAATTAGGTACATAGTTGCTAACCACTGTCAGTTACTGTCTTTTGGTTTTTAGCACACTGATTGAAACTCCAAGAAATCCACTGGTTCAGTGCTGTGTCTGTCTCCACAGGCCTTGGCTACAAGCAGGTGGGGCCTATCTGCCCTCTTGCCTGTCTGCCAGCTGTCAATCTTAATCACTCAAGCATCTGTTTCTGACAGGGGTTGGTGCTGTTTTGCTTTCAGGGAATATAGTGGGTATTTTTTCCTGTCACAGAGCTACTCCTCTTCTAGTGGCCCCTTGGTTGGTCAGAGATCCTTTTTTGGAGACCAGTGGGATCAGCTGGGTCCCTGGAGTTTTTATCAGTCTGGTCCCCAGAATAGCAAAGTGGATGGCCCCTCTTTCAATCCAGTCACTGAAGATTCCTTAAGACTGTTCAAACCCATAAGCTTGGCCTCAGCCTTTGTTTCCTCTGTAAAGCTCAAAATGCAGGGTGTAGCAGCTGTATCACCTGCCCTCAGGCCATTGGAAGGGGCTAGCTTCTCTGCAGAGAAATGGCCATTTAAAGCTTTGGAAGCCTATGAATGTCCCAATGCAGAACTTCTGGCTACTGCTTTTCCACTTCTCCCTCCCCTGCCTCTCCTCAAGCACTTTAAGTCTGTGCCTTCCTCTCTGCACCAAAGCCTCAGGTGAGTAGTTGCAACTGAAAACTCTTGTGTTCTGGGTTTAGAGATTAAAAACAAAACAAAACAAAACAAAAACAATCATGAAACATCAGCTTTCTCTCCCACCAGCACTACATTGCTTTCCCCTTTTGAGAGGCCACCTTTCGTGGCTATGGTCCAAGGTCCAGACTCCGTGAAAGCCAGCAGTTGGCTGCTATGCATGCCACTGCAGGACACAGGTGATTAGCCTGGGCCAGGCTTCTATTTTTCTGAGGGAACAGATGTTCCTGTAAGGCGGCTTCCTCATCTCCCTCTCAACCTGCCAGCCTGCCAGCCTGCCAGCCTGCCAACCCCTCACAACCTCGCAGCCCTTCCTACAGGTCTCCAGGTGTTTTCTGTCCTTCCTAACTATAAGTCACCTCCTCAGCTGGGCCTCAGTTGTTAATTCCAGATTAATATTTTTCGTTTTAGTTGTATTTCCAGTCTAGCCCTGGAATAAGGTGCACTATTAGTTCTGCCTATTAGGTTGCCATTTTCTCCCTCTCCCCACCTGCAAACCTGTATTCCCCCCCCCCCCTTTATATCTATGTGATCCATTTAATGCTGTTTTCTCACCTATAAAATGAAATAAATGAGTGAATACAAGTAAAGCATAGAAAAGAGACTGGCATAATAAGATGCCCCCAAATCACCTGATATATTTTCTCCCCTAGACTTGGAATCAGCAATTTTCCAATGAGCTGTGGATCTTTTTACAAAAATATGGTATTTAGATATCACACTCTTAATTATAAGGGAGATCATTGCTACTGTGTTCTCACTGCTTCTAAGACTTTTGTTGAACAAAGCTAGAAAAAAAGTATTTTTAAGAAAAATACATCATAAGTTTATATTGATATTTCCAATTCAAATGTAAAATTACAGGTTTTCATTTACTTCTTGAACATTATATTTATACTAGAGGCCCAGTGCACAAAATTCTCAAAACTGCCTGGTACTGGCACAAGAACAGACATATACACCAATGGAATAGAACAGAGAACCCAGAAATCATCCCAAATCACTATGCCCAATTAATATTTGACAAAGCAGACAAGAGCATACAATGGAGTTGAGAAAGTTTCTTCAATAAATGGTGTTGGGAAATTGGACATATACATGCAAAAAGAAAATGAAATTAGATCACCTAACTTACACAATACACCAAATAAACTCAAAATGAATAAAAGACTTAAACATAAGATGGAAAACCATGAAAATCTTAGAAGAATCCATAGGCAGCAAAATATCAGACATATGTAATAGCAAAATCTTTACTAATATAGCTCCTAGGGCAATGGAAAATAAGGAGAAAATAAACAAATGGGACTACATCAAAATAAAAAGCTTCTGCACAACAAAAGAAACTACCAACAAAACACCAAAAAAGACCACTGCATGGGAAAACTTATTTGCCAATGTTATTTCCAATAAGGGCCTAATCTCTAAAATTTATAGGGAGCTCATACATATTAGCAAAAAGAATATAAACAAGCAAATAAAAAAATGGGCAAAGGACCTAAATAGATACTTTTTGAAAGTGGACATACAGAAGGCCATTGAGCCATATGAAAACATATGCTCAAAGTCACTAATCATCTGAGACATGCAAATCAAAATGACAATGAGATACCATCTCACACATGTCAGTATGGTCATCATCAAGACATTGACAAAGAACAAGTGCTGGTAAGGATGCGGAGGAAAAGGAACGCTCATGCACTGCTGGTGGGAATGCAGACTGGTGCAGCCACTGTGGAGAACAGTATGGAGTTTCCTCAAAAAACTAAAAATGGAACTCCCATTTGACCCAGTAATCCCACTTCTAGGAATATATCCCAAGAAACCAGAAACACCAATCAGAAAGGACATATGCACCCCTATGTTCATAGCAGTACAATTTACCATAGCTAAGATTTGGAAACAGCCTCAGTACCCAGCAGCAGATGAGTGGATTAAAAAACAGTGGTACATCTACACAATAGAATACTATGCTGCTATAAAAAAGAAGGAATTCTTACCATTTGCAAAGCATGTGTGGACCTGGAGAGCATTATGCTAAGCAAAATAAGCCAGAGAATGAGGAGTATCACATGATCTCATTCATTTGTGGAATATAATGATCAACATAAACTGATGAACAAAAATACAGAAACAGAGAAGCATTGAACAGACTGCCAAACTTAAGTGGGAAGGCAGAGGAGGGGTGAGGGAGTAAGAGATGGACCAAAGGACTTGTATGCGTGCATATAAGCATAACCAACGAATACAGACACTAGGAGGGTGAGGTCATTTGTTGTGGGTATGGGTGGCCTGGGAGAGATTAATGGGGGAAAAGGAGACATATATAATACTTTAAAGAATAAAAATTTTTTAAAAAAGATGAATGGATAAAGAAGATGTGGTGCATATATACAATGAATTATTATTCTTCAATAAAAAGAATAAAATCTTGCCATTTGGTAAAGCCTGGAGGGACCTAGAGGTTATTATACTGAGTGAAATAAGTCAGACAAAGACAAACACCATATGAATTCACTTATATGTAGAATCTAAAAACAAAAAATGAATAAACAAAACAAAATGGAAACAGACACATAGCTATAGAGACAAGCTGATAATTGTCGAAGGATAGGGGAGGAGAATAGTAATAAAAAATGTGGATCGAGCTCTGGCTCCCGCTAAGCACGGAGGCCTGGGCGGGGGGGTGGAAGGCAGGTGGAGGGGACACCCCAGAAGCATATCGTCCACGGCCACGGACTGACCGGAGGTACCTGGGAGCCCAGAAATCTGAGGGTGGATAAGACACTGCATCCCCTCCAATTCCCATAAGCACCTGGGGCTCCATCCTACCCCAGAATACCTTCCTGAACTCCTCTCTCCACTTCAGACGCAGCCGGAACAGACTTCTGCCACTGCAGCTCTGCAGGAGAGTGGAAGAGAGATGGAAAGAGAGAAATATTGATGTAAGAGAAACACGTCCACTGGCTGCCTCCTGCACAAGCTCCGACCAGGGTACCAGCCAGGAAAGAGCTTGCAACTGAGCCTGCTGGAGAAGCTCAGAGATCCTTTCCCCCTTTTATTTGAGGAACTCTTTTGGATGACACAAAATTATTTGATCATTTAAGACAAAACCACTCTAGAGCAGCGGTCGCCAACCTTTCGGACCTCACGGACCACCAGTGCTACGCGGACCACTGGTTGTCGCTCACAGCTCTAGAGGAGCTCTGGATGATGGCTAGAGACCAACAGTGCCTACAGGTAGTGCTCCGGGTGGTGTACCAACAATGAGCGGGTGTTTTCCGGGTGCTGGCCTCCATGCTTGTCCGGGGTCTTGGATGTGCCAGCGCCTCTGGCCGAGGCCTGCTAACCAGCCTCTCTCGGGTCGGCGTCCGCAGCGCCCGCTCTCGCTTGCTCCCTCCTCCTGCTGCTCTTCTTCCCCCTCCCCCACCCCACCCCTATCCCCGCTCCCAGGTCGGCTGGAAGGCTGTGCAGGGCGCGCCGCGCTTTCTCCTGAGCTATCAGGAGAACAGCGTGTGGCCAGCGGCCTGCGCGCCACCTACTGCGGGGGCTTCAGTAACGAGTGCGTGCGGCGCCCTGGGCGAGCAGGGCTTGCGGCGGCGCGGCGGGACCTGCGTGCTGTCTATGAGGCCAGCCCCCTGTCCCCGGGCATGGGCGACCTGCTGCAGTTTGTGGCCAAGCAGGGCCTGCTTGGAGGTGATTCTCTTCTCCGATGCCAACACCTTAGTCGCAGAGAGCGCTCTGCGCGCCGCCGGCCACCTGCGCCTGTTCCGCCCCATCCTCAGCCACCGGCCGCGGCCCCACGCACGGGGGCTGCTGGCGCTGCGCGCACAGCTGCGCGCGGTGCCCCCCAACGCGTGCAAGCACAAGGTGCTCAGAGACTCCCTGCGCGTGCGGGCCCAGGATGGCGTGCGCTTCGAGTGCCTTTTCTACTTGGGCGACGGTGCCAATGACTTCTACCCCAGGGACTGCTGGCCAGCGGCGACGTGGCTTTCCCGCGCCGCGGCTACCCACGCACCGCCTCATCCAGGAGGCGCGAAGGCCGAGCCCAGCTTGTTTCGCGCCACCCGGGTGCCCTGGGAGACCGCCCACGGCGAGCGCCTCCCATCTGTAGCGGGTGCTAACGGCTGGTTGCCTGCAGGGGGCGCCCCGACGAGGAGTGGAAAAGGGAGATCGGGAAAAAAAATCTAGTTTTATAACTTCATTTCCCTTTAGCTTTCGTAAGTTCGTCTGGGAATTTCTAGAATTCCATCCGGTCCATTCGGGCACAGAAAAAGGGAGTTCGGAGCCATCCCTATCTATGTAGTTAAACCAGCTTGGCTGTCTCTCTCAGATCCATGGCAAACAGTTAAATTCTAGAGTCTGATCCAATCCGGAAGATGTGCATACCTGAGAAGGCAGCATCGTTTCCTAAAAGTTTGTCCTCTGAACTGAAGGAAGAGGCTCCCGTTCAGGCGAGAGAACTTTAACTGCTGCTCGGCTCCGCAACTTCCCCTCTCCCAGTCCTAGGTCAAGGAGAAAATCCTCACGCATTGGACTCCCCTCGGAAAGAGAGCCTAGACCTCACTTCACCTACAGCAATCCGAACTGCATCCCTTTCTTGTCTCCCTTCCGCCGCCCATCCGGCCAGCAACCCCAAAAGAAGAAAAGTCAGATGAAACAGTCTCCCCCTGATGGTGGAATACAGTAACACACTGTCCCGCTTGGGTCGGACTAGCCAGGAACCTCGCAGCTGTGACTGGGTGCTTTCTCATAACCCAGCCTCGTCTATGAAGCAAGATCAGGGACTTAGTCAAAGTCACCTCCATGGACTGGGCCCTCTGCGGCCCCCTCCTCTCATATGGAACAGAAAGCCATGATGTTTTAAAGCAGAGCCAGAGAAACCCAAGCCCCTCCTCCTCTTTGGTGTTTTAGAGCTATTAAAGTGGTGGTGGTGGTGGGGGGGGGGGTGGGGGAGTTGGAGAGGGAATGGTGGAGGAACAAAATATAAACAAATAAATTGATAAATAAAAAATAATGCTGTTATGAACATTAGTTTTTGTGTGAACATATGTTTCTATTTCTCTTGGATATATGCTTAGGAATAGAATGCTTGGTCAAATGGTAACTATGTTTAAATTTTTGAGGATTGCCTGCTGCACTACTTTACATTCCCACCAGCAGGGTATGAGAGTTCCAGCAGTCAACATTTATTATTCTTTGTATTTTTTATCTTAGGGGATGTGAAGCGTTATCTCACTATAGTTTTAATTTGCATTTCCCTGATGGCTAATGATTTCCATGTTTTTATTGGACATGTGCATTTCTTCTTTGGTGAAATATCTATGCAGATCCTCTTGCTCATTTTTATTTTATTTTGGTAAGAACATTTAATACAAGATCTATTTTGACCATTTAAAATTGAATTATTTATTTTTATTATTGAATTGTAAGAACTCTATATAATTCTAGATACAAGTCCTTTGTCAGATATATGATTTACAAATATTTTTCCCAGCCCACAGATTGTCTTCTTAAATAAAACATAAAAGTTTTATATTTAGGCCAAAACCGGTTTGGCTCAGTGGATAGAGCATTGGCCTTCGGACTGAAAGGTCATGGGCATGTACCTTGGTTGCGGGCACATCCCCAGTAGGAGGTGTGCAAGAGGCAGCTGATGGATGATTCTCTCTCATTGTTGTTTCTAAGTCTCTTTCCCTCTTTCTTCCTCTCTGTAAAAAAATCAATAAAATATATATATTTTTAAAAGTTTTAAATTTAGATGAAGTCCAATATATCTATTTCTTTTGGTGTCATATCCAAGAATCCACTGCCAAATTCAAGTTCATAAAGATCTATCCCTATGTTTTCTTCTAAGGGTTTCAAAGTTTTGGCTCTTAGATCTTTAGTCAATTTTGATTTAATTTTTGTTTATCGTGTGATGTCCATTTCTGAGATGGTTTAACAAGCATCCGATTTTATTCTTTTGTGTGTGATTATCCAGTTGTCCCAGCACCATTTCTTGAAAAGACTATTGTTTCCCCATAGGATTGTTTTGGCATCCTTGTTGAAAACAATTGACCCATTTATACATTTTTTTTTTTCTGGACTTTCCATTGATCAACACGGCTAGCTTACAACTTAACTCTTGCTTCAGAATAAGTTGTGAAATCAGAAGGTCTAAGTCGTCTAACTTTGCTCTTCTTTTTCAAGATTATTTGGAGTATAATGGGTCCCTTGAGTTTCCATATGAATTTTATGATCTGTTTGTCAATTGCTACAAAATAGCCAGCTTGCCAAAACCGGTTTGGCTCAATGGATAGAGCGTCAGACTGAGGACTGAAAGTTCCGGGGTTCGATTCTGGTCAAGGGCATGTACCTGGGTTGCGGGCACATTGCCAAGTAGGAGGTGTGCAAGAGGCAGCTGATTGATGATTCTCTCTCATCGATGTTTCTAACTCTCTCTCCCTCTCCTTTTCTCTCTGTAAAAAAATCAATAAAATATATTTAAAAAAACAAACAAACAAACAAACAAATAGCCAGCTGGCATTCTGGGAGGAATTGTGATGAATCCATAGATCGATTTGGGGAGCATTGCCATTTTAGCAATATTAAGTCTTCTGATTTAAGAACATGGGATACATTTTCAGTTATTTAGGTTTCCTTGCATTTCTTTGAACAATGTCTTGAGTTTTTGGAGTATAAATTTGCACTTTTGTTACATTTATTCCTAAGTACTTTATTTTTTATTCCATTTAAATGGAATTATTTTATTTTCTTACACATTTTATTTATTGATTGTTTTTAGAGAGAGAGGAAGGGAGGGGGGAGGAGGAGAGAGAAAGAGAGAAAGAGACACATAGACTTGTTGTTCCACTCATTTATACATTCACTGGTTGACTCTTGCATATGCCCTGTCCAGGGGTTGATCCCACAATCTTGGTGTATCCGGATGATGCTCCAACCAACTGAGCTATCTGGCCAGGACCAGAATTATTTTCTTAATTTCATTTTTTTTGTTTTCTCAGTAGTACTATATAGAAATATTTGTTTCTGTATATTGGCCTTGCCTCTTGCAACCTTAATGAGCTCACTTATTAGTTCTAATAGTTTTTTAGTGTATTTCTTAGGATTATCAACACACAAAATTATGTCATCTGCAAATAAAGATGGTTTTACTTCATTCCTTTTTAATCATTTTTGTTGTTTTTTTCATTTAAAAAAATTTATTAAGGTATTATATGTGTAAATAGCTTACCATTGCCCCCCACCTCCCATTCATGCACTCCCTCCCCAGAGTTCTGTGTTCACTGGTTGTATTTATATGCATACATACCAGTCCTTCGGTTGATCTCTTATCTCTCCCCAGGTCTCCTTCCCCTCCCTGCTGTCATTTGACAGTCTGCTTGTTTTATGGTGACTATCTCAGGACCACATGAATAGAATCTGCTCCTCCTCTGGTTCACGCTGCGCCCCCCCCCCCCGTCCCACTGCTTCCCCGGGGCATACGGCTCCCCCGGGGCACACGGCTTTCCCGGGGCACACGGCCCCTGGGACATATGGCTCACCCAGGGCACACGGTCCACTGGGACACGTGGCTCACCTGGGACACCCGGCCCACCCGGGGCACATGGCCCCCTGGGGCACACGGCTCACCTGGGGCACAAGGCCCCCTTTGGCACACGGCTCACCCAGGGAACATGGCCCCCCTAGGGCACTGGGGTCGTGAATGGGAGGCGCCGCGCCAGCTCCTCGCTAGCATGGCAGGCGGGCTGGGATGGCTGCTGGTGGGGAGACCGTGCGGGAGTGGAGCGGCTGTGGACGCGGAGGCCAAGCTCCGAGGCCGCCCACTCCCTGGGCCTGGGGTGGAGCGAGCTTCATTCTCTGTGGGCTTCCCTCACTCATGGTAGCAGTGGTGGGTGAGGCGGTAACGGTGGCTCAATTTCCATTGTAGTTTTAAAATCCACAAGGCAGCAGTGGCAGAAGCTCCGGCCCAGCCATGCGGGGCAGCAAACGTAATGCACTTCGCCAGCTCCTCACCAGCACTGCAGGCGTGGGGGCCAGGCTGAGATGGCTGTGGGCGGGGATACTGAGCTCAAAGGTGTCTCTTTCGGGGCAGGAGCTCTTTTTAATCTTTTATTCCCTCCCTCCCCCAATTACTCTAGGTAGAATCTCCAGTACAACAATGAGTAGAAGTGGCAGCCATGGATATCTTAGGATAGTGTTTCCCAAAGTGTGTGATATGTGTACCCCAAGGGGTACAGGAAGAGTTTGGTGGGGGTATGCGTTGCACCGGAGTTTGGTGGAGATATGCACTGCACTGTGCTTAGCTGCGCCTAATTCTATGTTCTCATGAGTCAAGTCAATTTCATCCTTCTCATTGATCCAAATAAATGTTATTTATAATATAACTTTTATTTATATTTTATTATGAATAATTTTATTTTTCGTTTATTATTATTTTGTGTATGTACAAAAAAATAAAAACATTTTGATTGTTATTAAAATACATCCTTTTTTTTTGAGGAGGGGCACTCAGCGTTATGAAAATTATAGAAGGGGTACACATATGTCAAAAGTTTGGGAAACACTGTGGATGTTCTAAGTGGATGATCTTAGGAGGAAGGCATTTAGTCCTTCAACACTGAGTAAGTAAGCTGGTGGTTTTTGGTAGCTGTCTTTTCCAGGTAGAGATGTTGGTTTGCTGATATTTTGTTGAGGATTTCTACATCTACATTTATAAGCGAGAGGGAAAATACTTAGTACAATTCATTACTAACTGCAAATAATATATGTATATATATATATATATATATATACACACACACACACACACACACACACACACACACATACATATATATACATACATATACATACATACATATATATATGTATGTATATACCGTATTTGCCGGCGTATAAGACGATTTTTTGCCCCTGAAGATACCATATTTGCTGGTGTATAAGACGACCCCCTAACATTTCCACTCAAAATACAGAGTTTGTTATATACTCGCCGTATAAGACTACCCCCCACTTGGAGGCATATTTTTCAGGGCCAAAAAATCGTCTGATACGCCGGCAAATATGGTATATATATATGAATAAACTGGTAGAGATTTTAAAAAATCAAGAGATTTCACTCTATAGTAATTTATCCAATCTTGTCCATAACTGATCCAATCTAAGTACCACAGAACAGAAAGAATCACAGGTAAGACAGCTGCTGTGATTGCACTTAGTTCATTAGCATTCCTTCCTGTTTCTATACTTGAGCTACAGTGCTTTGCTGATGCTTCACTTTATCAGCAAAAATCCCTTGCCAGACTATGGATCCCTTCTTTATAGTTGAAATAATATCCGAATGCTTTTGAACACAGAAAACTCTGGTTTTCTAAAATCTTTGCCGAAGGCTTTCTGTTTCATGAAACCCTGGATATCTGGATTGGACTCTCAACAATCAAATTCTACTTCATCTCCAAAATGAATGAACAGACCTGGAAATACCAAATAAATTTCTTCAAAAATTTAAACAGGAATGTGTAAGTTGTATTCAAAATAGGATTTATAGGTCCAAAAGTCCCAGGCTGATGTTTATGGTAACATGGAGTCAGGAGATTTTACTGACCTTTCTGACCTTTTCTGACCCAGTCTGCATGTCCAGGGACTTCTAATTCTGGAATAATTTGAATCCTGTAATCAGGAATATTTATCACCGTGTGGACTTCATTTTGTGTGTAAACATGAGTCAAAGAATAGGTTCCTTTATTGCTTATCTCTGGAAAAGTCATGCTCTCATAAGGGTCTTGGTGTAGTTTTTATTTCTGGAGATGTATTTGTCTGGTTTTGGTATCAGTTAACATTAGCATCAGAGAATAAAATGGGAAGACTTCCCTCCTTCTTTATATCCTGGAAAAATTTATAAAGAATTAGTGTTGATTCCTATTTATTTATTTATTTATTTAAATATATCTTATTGATTTTTTTTTTTTTTTTTTTTTTTTTTTACAGAGAGGAAGAGAGAGGGATAGAGAGTCAGAAACATCAATGAGAGAGAAACACCGATCAGCTGCCTCCTGCACACACACCCTACTGGGGATGTGCCCGAAACCAAGGTACATGCTCTTGGCCGGAATTGAACTTGGGACCTTTCAGTCCGCAAGTGGACATTTTATCCACTGAGCCAAACCTGTTAGGGCTATTTATTTATTTTTTAATTCCTTTTTAAATGTTTGGTAGAATTCACCAGGGAATGGTAATCATTTCACAATATATACATACCCGTATTTTTTGCACCATAAGACGCACCCGACCATAAGACGCACCTGGTTTTTAGAGGAGAAAAACAGGAAAAAAAATATTCTGAACCAAATAGTGTAATAAAATATTTAATAAAGTATAACAGAATAATATTTGAACCATATAAACTGAACAGCAGTCAACAGTGGCATTGAGAACCATTATCACTGTCATTAACACATAAAGACAAAGGTTTGAGTACTCTAGTCTCAAGACGCAGGCACTTCTTCTATTCGGACCATAAGATGCAGGCACTTTTCCTCCCACTATTTGGTGAAGAAAAAGTGCGTCTTATGGTCCGAAAAATACGGTACATGATATCAATGTGTTGCACACAATAAACTTATGCAATATTATGTTTAAATTATATCAATAAAACTGGGAGAGTAATTCATCAGTGAAGCCATCTGGGTATAAACTTTGTGGATAATTTTTTAATTTTTTTAGGGCTTATTTTTTTAAAAATTAACATGTGCATATATAGGAAACTGAAAAAACACAAGCAAAGAACAAAACCATCCATACTCACAAGCTGTTTACAGTCTGATGTGTCCGTCTAACTCAGCCTTGAGCAAACTATGGCCTGAGGGCCAGATCTGGCCCATTCAGCAGTTCTATCCGGGTCCGTGGAGCCGAAAGAGCAGAGGGTTCTCTTGCTCTCCCCTCTGCTCCTTCACCAGCAGCAGTGTTAACGAGACAACGTCGGGAAACACGGCCACAGCTCCTTCTTCTGAGTGGGTGGATTTATATCCACCCATTCAGAGAAGGAAAAACCTCTCAATCTTCCAGAGGCTCCTTATAATGCCTGCGGATGAGTCTCCTGACATCACCCTGAGAATGCGTAGACAAGTTGTCGTGGTGATGTAGGGAGACATGCCCCTGGAGAGCACAGTATCAGAGCCTACTGAAACAAACTCAAACACAATTTTTTCCTGTTGCCACATTCTGTACATCACAATAACTTGTTAATAAAATAACAAAGACTTTCAGCTTTTAGGGCTTGTTATCACTGCAGTTTTTTCCCCCACTGCAGATGCGCGCAGCAGGGAAAAAAGACACACAGAGGACATGTCACACTAGCCATGCTGCGGCTGCATTTTTTTTGCTGATATGGATGCAGTATCAGTAACGCTACCGTGACCACTAATCGCATGTGTTAGCGACAAAACAAATGCATTTTTGCGCTGTGTTTGCTTCTCCCCCTTGCGCTGTAAAAATGGGTGCTACAGGGCATTTGTGTTAACATGCACCACTGCACATTAGCATCAACGCAAACATGATGGAAATCTGTGTACCCTGCATTAAGCCTAGCTGCGCTGCATTGCAGTACTGCACCACACTGCAATGGCAGCACAGCTAGTGTGAACGAAGCCTAATTCAGTGGGTTGAATAAAAAGATTGTATAGAGATGTGATGAGCTAAAGATTTTATTACAAAATTGCTTAATTTCAGGGTTTCAGAAGTAATTGGACAAATGAAAAAACTGAAAATCAAATGTTCATATCTAATACTTGGATGAAACCCTTTCCTGGTAATGACAGCCTGAAGTCTTGTACTTATGGACATCACCAGATGCTGGGTTTTCTCCTTTGTAATGCTCTGCCAGGCTGTCACAGTAGGGGTATATATATAAATATCCTGCCATTTACAGCTTTTAATAAGAAAAACTGTTGCAATGGGCATTTAAAAGTGGCACTTGATTGTTTTTATAGAGTCCAGTGGATGCAATCTGACATTGATAATGGGCTCTTTCACACTGTGCACTGCAGCTGTTTTTTGCCAGTAACGGAAGTGCTAGTGGTAACTACTGGTTATCCATGTTTTGCACTGCCCTAGCACCTCCCATACAAATGTGTCTAGAAGACACAGCAATGTGCAGCTACGTGTGTTACCATAAACAAAGGGCCTGTGTGAAAGATATACAAGTTTCCTATGGAGGAAAGGGGTTGTTCTCTATGGTCAGGGTGTGCCTCTGTCCTATGTCTGAACTTTTTCAGATAATTTTGTTGTATATATATATTTTAAAAGACCAAAAATGTTATAGTAGAGCAAGTATAATCACTTGTTTTTATACTTTACTGTCTTATTTTAGTAAAGAATTTAATAAGAGAATGGTACTGTTGGTTTTAGCCCAATATTAAACATGAGTGGACCAAAGAAAAGGAAAGTGGACAATGAATGCCGAGTGCTTAAGAGGGAGTGGACAACAAAATATTTTTCACTGAAGTTCGATCAATGCCAGTATGTCTGATATGCCAGGAAACACTTGCAGTCTTCAAAGAGTACAATCTCAGCTGTCACTTTGCCACAAAGCATGGCAACTATGCTAGCAAGCAGTCACCTCAAGAATGGGAGGCTTCTGCACAGAGGTAGATGGCTAAATTACAGGCTCAGCAAAATGTCTTTCACAGACAAACTGCATTTCAAGAGACAACTACCAAAATAAGTTTTATGCTATCATTCAAATTAGCAAAAGCTAGCAAACCTCTCTCTGAAGGCGAGTTTTTGAAAGAATGTATGATAGAGACAGCAGGTCTCTTGTGTTCAGAGAGCAAAGGCAAGTTTGAAAAACTCAGCTTATCCCGCAGGACAATGACTCATCAAGTGGAACTGATTGATGAAGACTTGGCCAGCAAGTTAAATAGCAAGGCAGAGTTCTTTAAGTTTTATTCACTAGCATTGGATGAAAGTAATGACGTAAAAGACACTGCTCAGCTCTTAATTTTTATCCAAGGGATTAGTGACAATTTTGAAATTACGGAGGAGTTTTTAGCCATGGAGCCACTGAAAAGAAAAACACGGGGAGAGGACTTGTATGACCGGGTGTCTACTGCCATTGAGAAAATGAAGCTACCATGGAGTAAACTTGCTAATGTCACGACAGATGGATCTCCAAATTTAAGTGGAAAAAATGTTGGACTGCTAAAAAGAATTCAGGATAAAGTGAAAGAGGAGAACCCTAACCAAGATGTTATTTTTCTTCACTGTATTATTCACCAGGAATCTTTGTGCAAGTCTATATTACAACTTAATCATATTGTTAATCCAATTGTAAAGCTTGTTAATTTCATTCCAGCAAAGGGACTTCAGCACCTTCGGTTTATTAAGTTTCTGGAGGAAACTGATGCAGATCACTACGACTTACTTTACCACTCTTGTGTCCGCTGGTTGAGTTTGGGCAAAGTTTTCCAACTTTGAGTGTGGGAGCTCAAAGAAGAGATTGTTGCATTTTTGAAATTAAAGGGGAAGTCTGACGAATTTACAGAGCTGAGTGACAAGAACTGGCGGTGTGACTTTGCATTTGCTGTAGATATATTTTCACATTTGAATGAGCTAAATGTGAAGGGAAAAGATCAGTATGTACATGACATGTACACTAATGTGAAAGCCTTTAAATCGAAGCTGATTTTCTTTTCCAGACAAATTTCAGACAAAGTCTTCACTCATTTTGTCACACTAGCCACACAGAAGGAGACTCTCCAAAATGTGAAGAAATACAACAAAACGCTGGATGACCTGCATGCAGAATTCTGTCATCCGTTTTCTGATGTTGAAAACATTGACCAGTCACTTCAACTGATGGCCTGTCCTTTGTCACAAAACCCTGAAACAGCACCAGAAGAGGTGCAACTGGAACTCATCAATCTTCAGTCTGACTTTGTCTTAAAGGAGAAATTCAGCTCTCTTGAACGAAGAGACTTTTATGCTTCACTTAATGAAGCCCCTTTTCCAAACATCCGGAGGATGGCACAGAAGATACTGGTGCTGTTTGGGTCAACCTATGTTTGTGAGCAGACATTTAGCATCATGAACATCAACAAAGCCCCTCACAGATCCAGCTTAACTGACGAACACCTCAGATCTATCCCGAGAATAGCCACAACAAAACTAACTTCAGACTTTGATGCATTAGCTAAAAAAAGAGACCAACACTGTTCCCACTGAAGTTGATGTTTTAAAGACCAAAAACCTTTCAACCCAGTCTACATTGCCATCTACATCTACATCCCGGGCATAATTTGGAAGTTGCACTAAAGAAAATGTTTAATTTATTGTTTACACATTTTGTTCTTTTCTGTTTGTTTTAGTTTTAAATTATTTTATTATATTTAAGTTTAATTTGAAAGGCTTTTGTACCTTTCCTTTGTTAGGCAATTTTACTTTGCTTTTGTCATCTTCAATATAAGGTATGTTATTGTGCTATGATTCCTCCATTTTTCAAAGTTTCAAATTATAATAATTAGTGTTTACATTCTTCTTATTAAAATGTTTGAAATGAATAAAACTATTGAAATAAAAAAAAGACTGTACCCTTTTATGTAATGATGTTTTCTTTGAATTTATATTAGTTCACACAAACACTCCATCCATGGTTTTTTTCCAGCCCTCCGGTCCAGTTTAAGAACCCATTGTGGAGAGGACACAACAAGATGGCGGCAGAGGTAAAAGCCTAACTGCAGCCGCACTCAACAATTTCAAAAAATACAACTAAAATATAGAGTGGACACTATCCAGAACTACAGGAAAGTTGATTGACTGGGAATTCTACAACTAGAAGGAAAGAGAAAACCAGAAGGACAATCAGAGGAGCTGTAAAAGCCTAAGGTACAGAGACACGGTGCGAGAGCGCGGGGAGAGGACGGAGCCAGAGAGGAGGGGCGGCGGAGTGCCTGGCTGGCGTTCCCTAGTGGGAAGGAGATAAAAGCTCTGGACTGTGCTGAACCCCAACTCCGACTGCACTGAACCCCAGTTCTGGGCGAGACCCTGGGGTCCAGGCTCATACAGAGGGAATCTGGGCTGTAAGGCAGAAGCTCAGCGGCAGAGCCCTGGAGTCGCGCACATTGTGCGCAGAGGAGGGACTGTTCGCTGAGCTGCTGAATTGCCCCAGCGGGAAGGACTCAAAAGCTCAGGAATGTACTGAGCCCCAGTTCTGACTGCACTGAACCCCAGTCCTGGGCAAGACCCTCGGGATCCAGCCTCATACAGAGGGAATCTGGGCTGTAAGACAGAAACTTAGGGGAGCAGCGAAAAGCAGAGCCCCTGAGTCGCACACATTGCGCGCACAGAGGACAGACTGTTGTTTGGGCTGCGGGATTGCCCTAGCGGGAGGGAGACATAAGCTCCGGACTGTTCTTAACTCCACTTCCAACTGCTCTGAACCCCAGTTGTGGGCTTGTTGGGGGAGAGACTACACTGTCTGGTACCGGGTGAAGCTCTAGGGTGCCTTTCTCTCAGAGGTGCTTGCAGCAAATATCATAGGACACTGAGGTACACTGAGACTCAGGAAACTCAGAGGGTGGGTCTAACCAGAAGCCAAGGCTGTAGGCTCCACCCTGAAACTCTGCCCCTTCCAAGCTGAACACAGAGGCTTTTGCAAGTTTCCAAGTCTAGTGGAATAAGGCTATCTCCTGGCATAGACACAGCTGATCCTCCCAACCTACCAACTCAGGGAAGCAGTGAAAATGCCAAGACAAGGAAACAGATCACAAACGAAAGAAATGGAGGACAAAAAGCAACTGGATATAGAGTTCAAAACCACTCTTATAAGGTTGTTTAAGAATCTCCTAGAAAAGGCCTATGAAATAAATGAGGCTTATGAGGATATATAAAGGGATGAACTAGAAATAATAAAGGATCAACAAAAAATAATAAAGGATCAACTAGAAATAAAGAATACATTCTCTGAAATAAAAAATATTATAAAGAGTCCTGAAAACAGAATGGAAGATTGCAAGAATCAAGTCAAAGTTTTGGAACACAAAGAGCCAGAGGACACTCCTCTGCAGAAGCAAGAAGACAAGAGAATCCAGAAAGTTGAAGATAGTGTAAGAAACCTCTGGGACAACTTCAAGGGAACCAACATCAGGATTATGGGCATCCCAGAAGATGACAGAGAGCAAGATACCGAAAACATATTGAAAGAAATAGTGGCAGAAAACTTCCCCCACCTGGGGAAAGAAATAGACTTACAAGTCCAGGAAGCACCCAGAATCCCATACAAAAGGAATCCAAAGAGGACCACACCAAGACACATCATAATTAAAATGCCAAGAGCAAAAGACAAAGAGAGAATATTAAAAGCAGCAAGACAAAAGCAGGTAGTTACCTATAAAGGAGCACCCATAAGACTGTCAGCTGATTTCTCAACAGAAACCATGCAGGCCAGACGGGGTTGGCAAGAAATATTCAAGGTGATGAATAACAAGAACCTACAGCCAAAAATACTCTACCCAGCAAAGCTATCACTCAGAATCGAAGGCCAGATAAAGAGCTTCACAAATAAATTTAAGCTAAAGGAATTCATCACTGCCAAGCCAGAATTATATGAATTGCTGAAAGGGGTTCTTTAGGAAGAGGAAGAAAATAAAGATAAAAATATGAACAAACACGTAACTATCAACAAGTGAGTCTAAAAACCAAGGGAAGTAAAAATCATGATGAACAATATTAACTGGTGAATATAATAGAATCAGAGGTATGGAAGGGGAGTGGACTGATGATTCTTGGGGAAATGGGGAGTGGAGCGGGGCGGGAGGAGACTGAACATAAACTGCACCTATGGATGAGGACAATGGGGGATGGGGAAATGGCAGAGAATTGAATGGAAACTTGGTGTAGGGGAGCAATTGGGGGGGGGGATGAGGAACATTTGTAATAATATGAAAAATAAAGATTTAGTTTAAAAAAAAAAAAAAAGAACCCATTGTGGCCCTCGAGTCAAAAAGTTTGCCCACCCTGGTCTAAGTCCTGTGTATCTACACAACTAAGCTTCCACTTTTATGTAATTAAGATGGAACAGTTATGTATCATGCTTTCTCACACATCATGAATATTTACCATTTCAAAGTTCTAAAGCTATGAGTTTGATGCTTGACTACCTCTGTATTTATCTTTTGGTTCATCAGTTTATAATTTTCTTTATTTTCCATAAATGGGTACGATCATGTGGTATTTTTATTTCAATGCCTGGCTTATTTCACTTAACATAATGCTTTCCAGGTCCATCCATGCTGCTGCAAATAGTAAGAATTCCTTTTTTATAGCAGCTTAATATTCCATTGTGTAAATGTACGATGGTTTTCTTTCTTTTTTTTAATATATATTTTATTGATTTTACACAGAGATGAATTGAGAGAGATAGAGAGTTAGAAACGTCGATGAGAGAGATACATCGACCAGCTGCCTCTTGCACAATCCCCACGGGGATGTGCCCACAACCAAGGTACGTGCCCTTGACTGGAATCGAACCCGGGACCCTTCAGTCCGCAGGCCGACGCTCTATCCACTGAGCCAAACCGGTTTCGGCTGTACGATGGTTTTCTAATCCACTCATCTGTTGATGGGCATTTAGGCTGCTTCCAGATCTTAGCTATAGTGAATTGTGCTGCTATGATCATAGGGGTGCATATATCCTTTCTGATTGGTGTTTCCAGTTTCTTGGGATATATTCCTAGGAGTGGGATCAGTGGGTCAAATGGGAGTTCTATTTTTCGTTTTTTGAGGAATCTCTGTACTGTTCTCCACAGTGGCTGTACCGGTTTGCATTCCCACCAACAGTAAAACAGGATTCTTTTTTCTCTGCATCCTCGCAAGCACTTGTCATTTGTTGATTTGTTGATAATAATCATTCTGACAGGTGTGAGATAGTACCTCATTGTCGTTTTGATTTGCATCTCTTGGATAATTAGTGACTTTGAGCATGTTTTCACCTGTCTCTTGGCCTTCATTCTCTCTTCTTTTGAAAATATTCTATTTAGGTTCATTGCCCATTTTTTATTTAATTATTTATTTTCCTTTTATTAAGTTGTATAAGTTCCCTTTAGATGTTGAAGATTAAACCTTTATCAGTAATAACATTGACAAATATGTTCTCCCATACAGTGTGCTTCCTTGTTGTTTGTTGATGGTGTCTTTTGCTGTACAAAAGCTCTGTATTTTGATGTAGTCCCATTTGTTTATTTTCTCTTTAGTTTCCATTGCCCTAGGAGCAGTATCCATGAAGAAATTCCTTCAGCATGTGTCTGAGACTTTGCTGCCTGTGGATTCCTCTAGTATTTTTATGGTTTCCTGTCTTATGTTTAAGTTCTTTATCCATTTTGAGTTTATTTTTGTGTATGGTGTAAGTTGGTGATCTAGTTTCATTTTTTGCATGTATCTGTCCAATTTTCCCAACACCATTTATTAAAGAGACTATCTTGACTCCATTGTATGTTCATGCCTCCTTTGCCAAATATTAATTGGGCATAGTGGTTTGGGATGATTTCTGGGTTCTCTATTCTATTCCATTGGTGTATATGTCTGTTCCTGTGCCAGTACCATGCTGTTTTGAGAACAGTGGCTTTGTAATACAGCTTGAAATCTAGCATTGAAAATAACAAAGAACCTACATTGTTCTTCTTTCTCAGGATTGCTATGGCTATTCAGTGTCTTTTTTTATTTCAGATGAATTTTTGGAGAGTTCCGTCTAGATCCGTGAAATATACTGTTGGTATTTTAACGGGGAGTGCATTGAATCTATAGTGTTTTGGGTAGTATGGACATTTTAATGATATTGATTCTACCAATCCATGAACATAGTATTTTCTTCCATTTGTTTATGTCTTTCTTTATCTCTTTTTCCAGTGTCCTGTAGTTTTTTGAGTATAGATCTTTTACCTCCTTAGTAATTTTATTCCTAGGTGTCTTAATTATTTTGGTGCGATAGTAAATGCGATTGTTTTTTAGTCTCTCTTTCTGTAAGTTCACTATTGGTGTATAGAAAGGCCATAGATTTCTTGACATTAATTTTGTATTCTGGCCAAAACCGGTTTGGCTCAGTGGTAGAGCGTCGGTCTGTGGACTGAGAGGTCCCGGGTTCGATTCTGGTCAAGGGCATGTACATTGGTTGCGGGCACATCCCCAGTAGGGGGTGTGCAAGAGGAAGCTGGTCGATGTTTCTCTCTCATTGACGTTTCTAGCTCTCTCTCTCTCCCTTCCTCTCTGTAAAATATCAATGAAATATATTAAAAAAATTTGTATTCTGCTACATTGCCGAATTCACTTATTAAGTCTAATAGTTTATTGATGGAATAAACTATTTATTGATGGAAATGTACAATATCATGTACTCAGCAAATAAGGACAGCTTTACTTCTTTTACAATTTGGATACCTTTTATTTCTTCTTCTTATCTAATTGCAATGGCTAATATTTCCAGTACTATGTTGAACAGGAGTGGTGAGAGTGGGCATTCCTGTTTTGTTCCTGTTCTTAGGAGAAATGGTTTTAGTTTTTGCCCATCGAGTATGATGTTGGTGGTGGGTTTGTCATATAGAGCTTTTATTGTGTTGAGGTATGTTCCTTCTATTCCCACTTTGCTGAGAGTTTTTATCAAGAAAGGGTGTTGGGAGACCGAAACAAGATGGCGACTAGGCAGCCTCCTAGGCTGCCACCTCATCAACAATTTGGAAAAAAAACAACAGGTAAAATCAAAAGGGATCACACCAGAACCACAGGAAAGCTGGCGAAATGGGAAGGCTACAACTAGACACCAAGCAGGGCGCCACTGCTGCAATGTGGAGTTTAAAACTACTGCAGAACCCGACCTGCCAGGGCCGCTGCCGCCGGGAATGAGGGAAGCCAGACCTCACTCCGCCCCGGGGCCCAGGGAGCTGATATGAGAACTCTGCCGTGCCTTCGGCGCCTGCCCAGACAAGAAGCCTCCCTGCCCACAACCATCCCAGAACGCAGCTGTCCCAGCTGGTACTGCGTCTCCCAGCCCACAGCCACCTCGGCCCGATCCCCGTGCGCCAAGCTGGAGGGGGCGGGTGCGGTGCCTTTTGTATGAGCCCCGGCGGGTCCTTGGGTGCCCGCGGGTCCCTCTGCCACCGCCGCCACCGCCACCGCCAGCGGCCTGCTCGGCCCAGCCTTTGCGCGCGCTATGCTGGTGCAGTGCCTTCCGTTGGCGGACCCCGTGATTCCTTTCTCTGCCACCACATGGCCGGGGCAAAGCATCAGCCACTAGCGCCATGTGGATTTTAAAACTACAGGGGAAATTGAGCCACAGGAGCTACCATCGCTGCCGCACCCGCTGCCGCCCCCGAGAATGGGAATCCACCAAAATCAGAGCTCACTACACCCCAGGCTCAGAGTGAGTGCGGCTTCAGAATTAGCCTCTGCGTCCACAGCAGCTCCGCATCTGCACCAAAGAAGACACCACTGAGGGCGGACTCTCCCCCTGCAGCCATCACAGCCCGCCTACAACCTTCCCAGCACACCCGCCATACTGGTGAGGAGATGGTGCATGCTGGTGAGGAACTGGCACGGCGCCTTCCGTTAGTGGCCCCGGCGAGTCCTTCCTCTGATGCTGCATGGCTGAGCTGAAGTTCTCGCCACTGTTGCCATGGGAACTTTAAAACTACATTGGAAATTGAACCACAGGAGCGACCGTTGCTGCCGCACCCGCCACCGCCACCCGCCACCGCCGCCGCGAATAAAGGAATTCCACCGACAACAGAGCTCACTATGCCCCAGGCTCAGGGAATGGGCGGCCTCAGAACTTAGCCTCCGCGTCCACAGCTGCTCCGCTTCCACACCTAACGAGACACCTTTGAGGGCGGTCCCCCTGCCTGCAGCAATCTCAGCCCGCCTGCAGCAATCTCAGCCCGCCTGCAGCCATCCCAGCCTGCCCGCCATGCTAGCGAGGAGCTAGCACAGGGCCTCAAATACGCGACTCCAGCACCCCAGAGGGGCCATGTGCCCGGGGTGAGCCATATGTCGCAGGGGGCCGTGTGCCCCGGGTAAGCCATGTGTCCCAGGGGGCCATGTGCCCCGGGTGAGTCATGTGTCCCAGGGGGCCGTGTGTCTCGGGCAAGCCGTGTGACCCAGGGGAAGCAGTGGGACCTAAGGGAAGGGGCGGTGAGAACCAGGGGAGGAGTGAACTCTATACATGTGGTCCTGAGATAGTCACCATAAAACAAGCAGAATGCCAAATGAGGAGCGGATTCTATTCATGTGGTCCTGAGATAGTCACCATAAAACAAGCAGATTGTCAAAAGACAGTGGGGAGGGGCAGGAGACCTGGGGGGAGATAAGAGAACAACCGAAGGACTGGTATGCATGAATATAAGTACAACCAACGAACACAGAACTCTGGGGAGGGAGGGCATGAATGGGAGGTGGGGTGGGGGCAATGGTAAGATATGTACACATATAATACCTTAATAAAAAATAATAAAAAAAGATCATAAATGTGAAAAAAAATATACTTCTGCCCAATAGTGGGTAACCATCCTATGGTAAACACAGGTATGCATCCCCAATAAAATAATGTCCACATATTAAAAAATAGAAAAAAAAAAGAAAGGGTGTTGGATTTTGTCAAATGCCTTTTCTGCATGAATTGATATGACTGTGTGATCTTTATCTGTCAATTTGTTTATGTGATGTATCACATTTATTGATTTGCGGATATTGTACCATTCTTGCATCCCTGGGATAAATCCTACTTGGTCATGGTGTATGATCTTTCTGATGTACTGCTGGATCCAATTTGCTAGAATTCTGTTGAGGATTTTGTTATCTATGTTCATGATGGATATTGACCTGTAATTTTCTTTCATTGTGTTGTCTTTATCTGGTTTTGGTATTAGGGTGATGCTGGCTTCATAGAATGAGTTTGGAAGTGTTCCTTCCTCTTGAATTTTTTGGAATAGTTTGAGGAGAATAGGTTTTAGTTCTTCCTTGAATGTTTTGTAAAACTCCCCTGTGAAGCCATCTGGCCCTGGGATTTTGTTTGCTGGAAGCTTTTTAATGACTGTTTCAATTTCTTCCATAGTTATTGGCCTATTGAAATGTTTAGATTCTTCCTGATGGAGTTTTGGAAGGTTGTATTTTTCTAGGAATATGTCCATTTCCGCTAGGTTGTCCAGTTTGTTGGAATAGAGTTTCTCATAGTATTTTTTAACAATCCTTTTTATTTCTGTAGGGTTTATTCTTATTTTTCCTCTTTCATTTCTGATTTTGTTTATTTGGGTTCTCTCTCTTTGTTTCTTGGTAGGCCTGGCTAGAGGTTCATCATCTTGTATATCCTTTCAAAGAATCAGCTCTAGGTTTTATTGATCTTTTGTATTTTTTTTATCTCTATGTCATTTATCTGCACTTAGATCTTTATTATTTCCTTCATTCTGCTTACACTGGGCTTTTCTTGTTGCTCTCTTTCTAACTCTTTGAGTTGTAGGGTTAGGTAATTTATTATCATTGTTTCTTTTTTTTTGCAGTAGTCTTATGAACTTCCCTCTCAAGACTGCTTTTGCTGTGTCCCATAGATTTTGGATTGTTGTGTTTTCATTGTTATTTGTTGCCATGATGTTTTTTATTTCTTCCTTGATTTCTCTGGTAACCCAGTCATTGTTTAATAGCATGCTGTTTAGTCTCTATGTGTTTGATTTCTTTGGATTGTTTTTATTGAAGTTGATTTCCAGTTTTATGCTATTGTGATCTAAGAAGATGCTTGATGTGATTTCTATCTTCTTGAATTTGGAGAGACTTTGCCTATGTCCCAATATATGGTCTATATTTGAAAATGGCCCGTGTGCACTTGAGAAGAATGTATATTTTTGTGGCTTTGGGATGAAATATTCTGAAGATGTCAATTAATTCCATTTGATCAATTAGGATTGATGTTTCTTTACTGTTTTTTTGTTTAGAGGGTTTGTCCAATGGTGATAGTAGGGTATTACAATCTCCTAATATGATTGTATTGCTGCTAATATCTCCCTTGATATCCTCCAGGAGTTTTTATTTTTTTAATGTATTGGGGTGCTCCTGTATTGGGTGCATATATGTTCAGCAGAGTTATTTCTTCTTGTTGTATTTCTCCCTTTAGTATTATGAAGTGGCCTTCCTTATCTCTTGTTATGTCCTTCACATTGAGATCTAATTTGTCAGATATAATTATTGCTACCTTGGCTTTTTTTTTTCATTTTCATTTGCCTGGAAAACCTTTTTCAATCCCTTCACCCTCAATCTGTGTGTGTCTTTTTTTCTTAGGTGGGTTTCTTGCAGATATATGGGTTTTGTTTTCTTATCCAATCTGTTACCCCATGTCTTTAAAAAAAATGTATATTTTATTAATTTTTCACAGAGAAAGAGGGAGAAGGATAGAAAGCTAGAAACATCGATGAGAGAGAGAGACATTGATCAGATGCCTCCTGCACAACCCTCACTGGGTATGTGCCTGCAACCAAGGTACATGCCCTTGACTGGAATCGAACCTGGGACATTCCAGTCCACAGGCTGAAGCTCTATCCATTGAGCCAAACCGGTTTTGGCAACCCTATGTCTTTTGATTTGGGGCATTTAACCCATTTACATTTAAAGTTATTGATTTGTGGCCATTTTTATTACATACCCCTGTGTTCCTTCTTTGCTTCATATTTCTTTTTTTTTCTTTTTTCTTTTCTTTTCTTTTTTATTTTATTATTATTATTTTTTTTACAGAAGACCTTTTAGCATTTCTTGCATTGCTGGTTTGGTGTTGTTAAATTCCTGTAGTCCTTTTTTGTCTGTGAGGCTCCTGATTACATCTTCAATTTTGATTGATAGCCTTGCTGGGTACAGTATTGGATTCAGACCCTTCCTTTGCATGACTTTGTATATTTCATTCCATTCCCTTCTGGCCTGATGAGTTTCTGTTGAGAAATCAGTTGCTAGTCTAATGAGGGTTCCTTTGTATGTAACTTTCTGTTTCTCTCTGGCCGCTTTTAAGATTCTTATTTTGTTGTTGGTGTTTGCCAATTTAATTATAATGTGCCCTGGCATTGGTTTTTTGGGGTTCATTTTGCTGGGGACTCTGTTAGCTTCTTGGATTTGTGTGGGCTTTTCCTTCCCTATATCAGGAAAATTTTCTGTCATTATTTCTTCAAACAGGTTTTCTCTTCCTTGCTCAGTTTCTTTTCCTTCTGTAACCCCTATTATGCAGATGTTGTTTTGTTTTGTGTTGTCCCAAAATTTCCTTAGGCTCTCTTCCTGCTTTTTAATTTTCTTTTCCACTTGAAGCTGTTCTAATTTGGTATTATTTTCCAATTTTTTAATTAAGGTATTATATGTGTACATATCTTACCATTGCCCCCACCCCACCTCCCATTCATGCCCTCCCTCCCCAGAGTTCTGTGTTCGTTGGTTGTACTTATATTCATGCATACCAGTCCTTCGGTTGTTCTCTTATCTCCCCTAGGTCTCCTTCCCCTCCCCACTGTCATTTGACAATCTGCTTGTTTTATGGTGACTGTCTCAGGATCACATGAATAGAATCCGCCCCTCATTTGGCATTCTGCTTGTTTTATGGTGACTATCTCAGGACCACATGAATAGAGTTGGCTCCTCCTCTGGTTCTCACCGCACTTCCCCCTGGGTCCCAGTGCTTCCCCTGGGACACACGGCTCACCCGGGGCACACGGCCCCCTGGGACACTTGGCTCACCTGAGAAACCCGGCCCCTTTGGGGGACATGGCTCACCCGGGGCACACGGCCCCCTGGGACACACGTTGGTATTTTTTTCCATCTTTTCTTCTAGCTCACTGATGCGGTCCGCTGCTTCTTCTAGTCTGCTCTTGACACTTTCTATTGAGTTCTTTATAGCAGTGATGCCATTTTTCATTTTTTCTTAGTTCTTCATTTCCTCTTGGTTCTTACTCATATGGTCGAATTTGTCTTCCATTCTTTTCAGCCACCTTATGACCATTTTTTCTGAATTCTTGCTCTGATAGGTTGCTTGTCTCTAGTTTGTTTACTTCCTTTTCTGATGATGCCTGCTTTTCTTTCATATGTGGGTTGTTTCTTTGTTCCCTGTGGTCTCTCTTCTCAGCATGTCTGTTTATGTAGTTCTTTCTCTCCTTTCTGTGGTGGAGTGGAGAGCTCCTTCGAGTCCAAGTGTTTGCACCACCTGGGACCAGTGTTCTGGGCTCACAGCTGTTTGGCGGTTGCCGCAGCTTGGATATTCAGGCCTCTGGCAAGATCCACTTTTCCTTTCAAGATCTCATCTTTCTTTTGGATATCTTTTTTGTAATATCTTTTTCCTTGCTTTTGTGTTCAATCTTACTTTGTTTTCTTTTTAAAGTGTTTTGATTGATTTTTTAGAGAGAGAGAAAGGGAGAGAGAGAAATAGAGAAACATCATTGTGAGAGAAACATTGATTGCCTGCCTGCAACCCAGGCATGTGCCTTGACCAGGAATCAAACTGGTGATGACACTCAACCAAATGATAAAAACAATTGGGCTATGTTCAGTCTTTCTGTTATTATGTTTAAGTGTCTATTTTAATTAACACATACCTGATTTTTTTATTTTATTTTATATTTTTTATACCTGATTTTTTAAAAAGCATTTTGAAGATGTGTCTTCGTAATATATATTTTTTCTTTATTTTTCTTTTATCCTCACCTAAGGATATGTTTCCATTGATTTTTTTCCCCTTTCCATATACCTGAATTTTGGTTGTATTTCAAAATAGTTTGTTTTTAAACTGTTTACTTTATATACATCCTGTATAATAAACGGCTAATATGCAAATTAGAAAAATTAATTATATTTCTATACAGCTGCAGTAAGCCAATAGTAAATGAAATTAATAATTTTCTGATCATCAAATATTTTTCAAGATCATCAAAAAGAGTAAAATTCTTAGGAATATACTGAACAAAAATGCAAAATTTATATTCTGAAAATTATAAAACACTGTTGAAAGAAATTAAAGATGACCTAATTAAATGAAAGATATCATATTTTAATGGATCATAAGACACTTGTTAATCAAGAACTAAAAATGAGTCATAGGGTATGCATACATTTATTTATAGTAGACACTGTGGTACAGTTTTCCAAAGTACTTGTATCAATTAACACTCCTACCAACATTGAATATTGAGGATTCCAATTTCTCTGTGGGGTGGTGCTTTATTAAACCACCTGCAGAGAGAACCCTTTCCCCATCTTTGCCATCAAAAATAGCTTTGCCCCTGCTCTCCCTGCATGCCAAATACAATGCCTCTGGACAATGGTTCCCAGGCTTTGAAAAATGGGGTAATTGCCCTAATTCACCACTCCCATGTCTGCTTTGGTGGGAATTCAGTTTGTAAACACAATATGTGAGAAATAAAATAAAATTATTTTCTGTTTCTTTAATTATTAATGATATAAAACAAAATTTCCTAGCTTTATTGGTCATTTATATTGTGTGTTTTTTTGTTTGTTTTTTGTTTTTTGTATGTTGTTAATCCTCACCTGAGGATATTTTCCCCTTGATTTTTAGAGAGAGTGGAAGGGATGGGGAGAGACAAAGAGAGAAACCTCTACTTAAGAGAGACAGACTCATTGATTGGTTGCCTCCTGCAGATGCCTGGACCCAGGGTCAGGGATCAAGCTTGCAACCCAGATACCTGCCCTTGACCAGAATTGAATCTGTGATCCTTTAGTCTGTGGGCCAACACACTAACTTCTGAGCCAAACCAGCTAGAGATATTTTGTGATTTTTCTTTTCATGCTCTTTGCCTTTAAAAACGTACGATATCTGATTTTAAAACCAGGTTAAAATCATCTTTATTAATGAAGACATTTTGCCTTTACCTGTAATATTTCTATGTTTAATAATGTTTTTTTTCCAGAATCATTGTTTACCTTGGTGGTTTTTAATTCTATGGATGTAGACCTGCCAGTTGTTTCCTTATTGATTTTGGCACTGCTGCATGTCAAGAACAGCCTTTCTCATGTAGAGGTATATGGTCATGTGTCAAAATGACATTTCAGTCACGATGGCCTGCAAATACAATGGTGGTCCCATCCTATCTAATAAAAGAGTAATGTGCAAATTAACCATCACTCTGCTACACCCACAAGCCATGCGCACCAGCCTATCAGAATGAGTATGCAAATTAACCCCAAACAAAATGGCTGTGGCCATAGAGTGAGCAGGAGGGAGGCTTGGGTTTTCCCAGGTGATTTCCACACACCCTGGTGAGTGCAGGCTTCTGCTTAAGACTACAATGTTTCAATTATAGAAGATAAATAAATCCCAACAGACATGGGCCAAAACTGGTTTGGCTCAGTGGATAGAGCGTTGGCCTGTGGACTGAAGGGTCCCAGGTTTGATTCTGGTCAAGGGCATGTACCTTAGCTGTGGGCACATCCCCAGAGGCAGCTGATGGATGTTTGTCTCTCATGGATGTTTCTAACTCTCTATCCCTCTCCCTTCCTATCTGTAAAAAATCAATAAAATGTATTAAAAAGAAAAAGAAATGGCAGCAGCCACAGAGATGCAGAGATCAAGAGGCTAGGGTTGCCCCCAGCAATGTAGGATGCCAAGTTTCTGCAGCTGTGGTCGGCCCAGGCCTCTGCTTACCACTACAAAGTTTTAATTGTAGAAGATAAATTAATTTCAACAGAAATGGTGACAGCTATGGAGAGAGCAGGAGGCCTGGATCTGCTCCACACTACTAAGTTTCAGTTGTAAGAAGATAAATAAATCCCAGATACCAGGGTCTCCACTTGGGTTGCTGGTGGGCATAGCCAGCCTGCAAACTACCACAGGCCCCTCACCCAGACCACCCCATGCCACAAGGGAACCCCCCAGCCACAATCCAGGACAACCTTCAGGGCAAACTAGCTGGTCCTCACCCGTGCACCAGGCCTCTATCCTATCTAATAAGAGTAATATGCAGATTAACCATCTTTCCAACACACAAGCTGGTTGCACCCATGTGGTCAAAGATCCTGCCCCCATGTGGACACAAGATGGCCACCACAAGATGGCCAGCAGGGGAGAGCAGTTGGGAGGGACCTGGTCTACAAGGGAGGGCAGTTAGGGGTGACCAGGCTGGTAGAGGAGGGAAGTTGGGGGTGACCGGGCCTGCAGGGAAGGGCAGTTTGGGGGTACCCAGGCCTGCAGGGGGAAGCAGTGGGGGGGGACCTAGCCTGCAGGGGAGGGCAGTTAGGGGTGGCTAGGCCTGCAGGGGAGGGCAGTTAAGGGCAAACATGCTGGCAGGGGAATAGTTAGGCATCAATCAAGTTGGCAGGGGAGTGGTTAGGGTGTGATCAGGCTGGCAGGAAGAAGTGGTTAGGGCCAATCAGGAAGGCAGGCAAGCGAGCAGTTGGGAGCCAGCAGTCCTGGATTGTGAGAGGGATGTCCGACTGCCCCTACTGCTCATTTAGACATGGTCCAAATGGGCAGTTGGACATCCCCCCGAGGGGTTCCAGATTGGGGAGAGTGCAGGCTGGGCGGAGGCCCGCGTCCTCCCCCCCCCCCACCCCCGTGCATGAATTTCATGCACTGGGCCTCTAGTAAAAGACAAAGATGCAAATTGACTGTACCTTTGTGATGCCCACCAGCCAATCAAGTGAGAATGCAAATTAACCCAACAAAGATGGTGGGTTAATTTATATATGCAGGAGCCAAATGGCCGGGGGTAGGGTGGGATACCTGTGTCATCGCCATAGTGACTATGGAGGTGTTTTGCACTGCTGTGGCAGCTTTGGGCCTTTGGGCAGTGTGGGAAGGCAGAAAGGTGGCTCTGGTCAGAGTGAAGGCAGTGCCAGCAGCCAGGGGAAGAAAGGCCCATTCTTGCATGAATCTTTGTGCTTCGGGCCTCTAGTAAGTTTATAATGATACTGATTCCTATTGCCTAGTGACCTCATAGCCATCTTAATGTGTTAGCACAACACATTACTCACCTGTTTATAGAGGGTGAGTAATATATAGAGGGTGCACCCCACTGGTGCACAAATCTGTGGAATGGGCCTGTAGTATATATAAGATCTTTGGTTAATCTTTCCCCACCCTTTCCCTCCTCCCTTCCCTCTGAGATTCATCAGTCTGTTCCATATAGAGATGCTCCATGTTTATAGAGATGCTGGTATAAACAAACCCACTGCACTGCCAATTATATAAAAGTATAGCCCATATAATTATGTTCAGTACATAATGCTTGATAATAAACTGTGCTACTGGTTATATATTTACTACTAGAGGCTTGTTCCACAAAATTTGTGCACTTTGGGGGGGATGGTCGCTCAGGCTGGCCATCACCCTCTTGCAGTCCAGGAGCCCTCGGGGGATGTCTGACTGCCAGCTTAGGATTGTTCCCTATGGACAGTAGGACATCCTTAGTAGAGCATCTCCCGCCATCACTGCTGCAGTTGCCAGCTGTGAGCCCAGCTCTTGGCTGAGTCGCGCTCCCACTGTGGGAGTGCACTGACCACCAGGGGGAAGCTTCTGCATTGAGTGTCTGCGCCCTGGTGGTCAGGTGTATCATAGTGAATGGTCATTCTGCCGTTCAGTCACTTTGCATGTTAGCCTTTTATTATATAGGATTATATAGGATACTGTACTTGCAATCATTATTTTAGAGTGTACACTTTCTACTTAAAAAAAAGTTGTTCATCAAGTAGTGTGTTATGTCAGCCTGCAATAGCCTCACACATCTCATTTTTACTGTGTCTTCTGGTTGCATTATTTTCTTTAGTGTTTGATTTAATCTTGTGCTCTTTTATAAACCTACTAGAAGCCCAGTACATGGATTTGTGTACTTGTGGAGTCCCTCAGCCTGGCCTGCACCCTCTTACAATCTGAGACCCCTTGGGGGATGTTAGAGAGTCAGTTTTGGCCTGATCCCCATAGGCCAGGCTGAGGGACCCCACTGGTGCACAAATCTGTGGAATGGGCCTGTAGTATATATAAGATCTTTGGTTAATCTTTCCCCACCCTTTCCCTCCTCCCTTCCCTCTGAGATTCATCAGTCTGTTCCATATTGTCATGCTGATGCATTGAACATCTGTCCCCTGGTGGCCGGTCTACTGGTTGCATATATATATATATATATATATATATATATATATATATATATAGTTGTGTATAGTGATGTCCTGGGACTTCACATTCACTCACCACTCACTCACTGACTCACCAGAATAATTTCCATTCCTGCAAGCCCGATTCATAGTAAGTGCCCAATACAGGTGTACTAGCTTTTGTTTTATACCATATTTTACTGTACATTTTCTATGTTTAGACACACAAATACTTACCATTGTTTTACAGTTGCCTATGATATTGAGTACAGTAACATGCTATACAGGCTTGTAGCCTAGGAGCAATAGGCTACACAATGTAGCCTATGTGTGTAGTAGGCTATACCACCTACGTTTGTGTAAGTGCAGTGCACCCTATGATGGTCACACAACAAAATTGCCTAACAACACATTTCTCAGAACACATTCTCATTGTTAAGCAACATGACTGTAGTTTATATTTTTCCTGGTAGAGACAGTACTGATTGAGGATTTTTTGACTTTATAATGGTGTGAAAGCTATACAACTGCAGTAGAAACCATATTTCAGATTTTGAATTTTGATCTTTCCTGGGCTAGCAATATGTGGTACAATATTTTCCCATGATGCTAGGCAACAGCAGTGGGCTGCAGTTCCCTGTGGGGCACGTGGTGAGGAAGGTACACAACTGAAACTTTATAGGGTTCTGTGCTGCCAGCACTTGTAGATACTGTGTTCTGAGCATATTTGAAATAGGTTAGGCTAGTGGTTGGCAAACTCATTAGTCAACAGAGCCAAATATCAACAGTACAACAATTCAAATTTTTTTTGAGAGCCAAATTTTTTAAACCTCAACTTCTTCTAATGCTACTTCTTCAAAATAGACTAGCCCAGGCTGTGGTATTTTGTGGAAGAGCCACACTCAAGGGGCCAAAGAGCCACATGTGGCTCACGAACCGCAGTTTGCCGACCATGTGGCTAGGCTATGACATTTAGTAGTTGAGGTGTATTAAATGCATTTTTTGCTTAAAATATTTTCAATTTACCATGGGTTATTAGGGTGTAATTTCACTGTAAATCAAGAGACATCTGTATTCTTGTCTGTGTGTTGTTTTTACATTTTGAAAAATTAAAAAAAAATATTTTTACTGATTTCAGAGAGGAAGGGAGAGGGAGAGAGAATCATTGATTGGCTTCCCTTTATTGGGGATCTGTCCCATGATCTGAGCATGACTGGGAATTGAACCATAATCTCTTGGTTCATAGGTCAAAACTCTACTGAGCCACACTGGGCTCTGTGTGTTGTTTTTAAAATGTTATTCTTTAATGTAACAAAAATTTGTTTTCATGCATGGCATGAAGCAGAGTTTAGCTTTTTATTTTTTCTTTAATATTGTGTTAAATACATCTTGCAAAAGGAAGGAATATGCAACAATCTGTGACTTTTCATAATTTTGACAGGGGCCTTGTTAATCTCGGCTCTCTTGGTAATTGTAAGAGAGCATTGCTACAGACTTGGAAGGAGTTTTGTTTTCCAGGTCACACTTGTTCATTGTAGAACATTTGAAAACCATGGACATATCTAAAACCTAAAGTCAAAATGGGGAAATCATACTCATCTCTAGTCTAGTCTCAGTCCTGACTCCACTTCTGTGATTACACACACACACATTGATAGTTTTTCATGACCACAGTTTTATCTCTTCTTTGTTAACCAGTGAATTGATATCCAAAGGAGCTCCTGTTGACCTCAGCTTAAATTCCCGAGGATGCAAATAATCGTAATTAACAAGAAACATGAAGTGAAAAAGACCCTAATGATATTTTCCCCCTCATTCTTTTAACCTTGTCCAGGATTGTGCCAACAACATTTTAGCAAAACTCTATTCCAAAGAATTTCACCACCTTCTTTCAGAAACCTTCACTTGTTATTTCTGCAGACAAAATTTTGTGAACATTCACCCCAACCTCTCTGATGAATTAAGCTAATCTCTTCTTGTCTCTTTCTCAGACCTGACAGGCACTGCTGCTTCCCACCTCTTCTAGGATATTCACGTGCACACACTTCTACTCTCTAGCTTTATCCACCAGATCAGGGGCACAGTCTCTTTCTAACTGTAGGACCACATGGCATCTCTGGATTGGCAAGGAGCCTTTTCTCCTTACACTTGTCTCTCTTCTGTACTGTTTAATTCAGCACATAGCAATGCAGATGCTGAGGCACACTACTTAGATTATACCTTGTGGCTCTTTCTGGGCTTTAGTTTTTTCTCAGCAAAAAATAAAAACATTATTATTTCACTAATAGCCACTGTCTAATAGGACTGTTTTTGGACTCACATATATAGAATAAGTGTAATGTTCTTTTATTTCCTTTTTAAAAAAAATATATACTTTTATTTACTTGAGAGAGACAGGGAGAGGGAGAGAAAGAAACATCAATGATGAGAGAGAATAATTGATCAGCTGCCTCCTGTACACCCCACACTGGGGATCAAGCCCTCAAACCCGGGCGTGTGCCCTGACCAGGAGTCGAACCATGAACTTTTGATTCATAGGTTGATGCTCAACTGCTGAACCAGGCTGGCTGGGCTAAGTGTAACATTCTTATATGGCACTTTGATTTTTGAATTATTTTTATTACTTTTTACATTTATTTTTTAACTGTGGTAAAACACATAATTTACCATTTTAGTCAGTTTTTCAGGGAATACCAGTCTCTTTTTATTGTTGTAAATAAATAAGTACATATGAATTTAGAAGCTCAAACATTTTTAAGTGTACAGTTCAGTAGTGTTAAGTATATTCAGATTGCTATGAAACAGATAGATCTCCAGTACCTTTTGTGAAAGTAAGAAATTTCCAAACTGGTAGAGAATTTTCAAGAGTTTATTTGAGCTGAAACTGGCTTGGCTCAGTGGATACAGCGTCAGCCTGCGGACGGGGGTGTGGGGGGGTGGGGGTTTGTGTGTCCTGGGTTTGATTCCGGGAAGGGCATGTGACTTGGTTGTGGGCACATCCCCAGTGGGGGGTGTGCAGGAGGCAGCTGATTGATGTTTCTCTCTCATTGATGTTTCTGACTCTGTCCCTCTCTCTTCCTCTCCGTAAAAAAATCAATACAATATTTTTTTTAAAAAAAGTATTTGAGCCAAACTGACGACAATTGCTAGCGAGTAAAATTTAATGCTCTGGAGAATGGCAGTTTTGCAGATTATTTTATACATTACAATAAAAGGAAGAGATGTAAGATGGGGTTACTAGGAAATTCATTGGTGGTAGATTAAAGAGGAGGGCCGAAGCCGATTTGGCTCAGTGGTAGAGCGTCGGCCTGGGGACTGAAATGTCCCGTTCCGGTCAAGGGCATGTACATTGGCTGTGGGCACATCCCCGGTAGGGGGTATGCAAGAGGCAGCTGGTTGATGTTTCTCTCTCATCGACGTTTCTAGCTCTCTATCTCTCTCCCTTCCTCTCTGTAAAATATCAATAAAAAATTAAAAAAAAATAGATTAAAGAGGAGGAAGAAAAAAAAAAGCCGAGAAATCTATCTCTGAAGTAAAAGTAAATGGAAGAGACGCATACTTCTTTTACATTGGTTACAGGACAGTTAACAATGAACATTTATAGCACATAGAGATGGTATGCAGGGAACCAGACAACAATGAGGCATTCCTTCTTTGGTGCAGTGGCTGTACTCTGAGGGATCCAGAAAAAAGGGATTACTCTGATATTCCAAGGTATGTTACCATAGATGTAAAAAACAATAGACACCGGAGGACTGAGAAGGTGGGGCAGTTCTGTATCGTGCTGCCTTCCACTGGTTAAGACCTCCAAGAGCAAAGGCCTACCGAGGTGAGGATGCCCCTACTGTCACCTGTAGAGGGGCAGCACTGAGCTGGCCAATATTTGTGGTGGTGCTGCTTCTCCTGGCTCAGGGGAAGCGTTCCACTAAGTCTGAAAGACTGACATTGCGGGGACTCTCCGCCACCGCCCGCGACCAGCTCAGCCCTGCCTTTGCGCCACACCCGTGGATCCTGCGGCCTCCACCGCTGCCACCGCCCGCGGCCTGCTCTGCCAGGCCTTTGCGCTCGCTGTGCTGGCGCTGCGCCTTCAGTTGGCAGACCCGGAGAATCCTCTCTCCGCTGCCGCATGGCCAGGCCAAAGCATCAGACACTGCCATGCAGATTTTAAAACTACAGGGGAAATTGAGCCACAGGAGCTACCATCACTGCCGCCCCCGCCGCTGCCCCCAAGAATGGGAATCCACCGAAATCAGAGCTCACTACGCCCCGGGCTCACAGAGAGTGTGGCTTCAGAAATTAGCCTCTGCATCCACAGCAGCTCCACATCCGCACCAAAGAGGACACCATTGAGGGCGGACTCTCCCCATGCAGCCATCACAGCCTGCCCACAATCTTCCCAGCACACCCACCATGCTGGGAGGGAGATGAGCGCGCTGGTGAGGAAATGGCACGGCACCTTCCATTAGCCGCCCAGGCGAGCCCATTCTCCAATGCCACATGGCCAAGCCGAAGCTCTCGCCACCACCGCCATGTGAACTTTAAAACTACAGTGGTAATTGAACCACAGGAGCGACCGTCACTGTTGCACCTGGCACCGCCACCCGCCACTGCGGGAAATCCACCAAGAACAGAGCTCACCACGCCTTGGGCTCAGGGAGTGGGCGACCTCAGAACTTGACCTCCATGTCTGCAGCTGCTCTGCTCCCGCACCGAACGAGACACCTTTGAGGGTGGTCCCCCCACCTGCAACCATCTCAGCCCAACTTCGGCTGTCCCAGCCTGCCCGCCATGCTAGCAAGGAGCTAGCCCCGCGCCTCCAATATGCGACCCCAACACCCTAGAGGGGCCGTGTGCCCCGGGTGAGCCGTACCCCCCCAAAGGGGAAGGGGATCCCGGGTGAGCCATGTGTCCCAGGGGCCCGAGTGCCCCGGGTGAGCCCAGTGTCCCAGGGGGCCGAGTGCCCCGGGTGAGCCGAGTGTCCCAGGGGGCCGTGTGCCCCGGGTGAGCCATACCCCCCCAAAGGGGAAGGGGATCCCGGGTGAGCCGTGTGTCCCAGGGGCCCGAGTGCCCCGGGTGAGCCCAGTGTCCCAGGGGGCCGAGTGCCCCGGGTGAGCCGAGTGTCCCAGGGGGCCGTGTGCCCCGGGTGAGCCATACCCCCCCAAAGGGGAAGGGGATCCCGGGTGAGCCGTGTGTCCCAGGGGCCAGAGTGCCCCGGGTGAGCCCAGTGTCCCAGGGGGCCGAGTGCCCCGGGTGAGCCGAGTGTCCCATGGGGCCGAGTGCCCCGGGTGAGCCGAGTGTCCCAGGGGGCGGAGTGCCCCGGGTGAGCTGTGTGTCCCATGGGGCCGAGTGCCCCGGGTGAGCCGAGTGTCCCAGGGGGCCGAGTGTCCCAGGGGGCTGAGTGCCCCGGGTGAGCCGAGTGTCCCAGGGGGCCGTGTGCCCCGGGTGAGCCGAGTGCCCCGGGTGAGCCATGTGTCCCATGGGGCCGAGTGCCCCGGGCGAGCCGTGTGTCCCAGGGGAAGCAGTGGGACCCAGATGAAGGGGCGGTGTAAACCAGAGGAGGAGTGAAGTCTATTCATATGGTCCTGAGATAGTCACCATAAAACAAGCAGACTGCCAAATGAGGAGCAGATTCTATTCATGGGGTCCTGAGATGGTCACCATAAAACAAGCAGATTGTCAAATGACAGCGGGGAGGGGAAGGAGACCTGGGGGGAGATAGGAGAACAACCGAGGGACTGGTATGCATGAACATAAGTACAACCAATGAACACGGAACTCTGGGGAGGGAGGGCATGAATGGGAGGTGGGGGGGGGCAATGGTAAACTATGTACACAGATAATACCTTAATAAAATAAAATTAAAAAAAAAACAATAGACAGACTCACTTAAGGTAAAAATTGACCTTTGTCAAGGAATATACAGGCACAGGATGTGACCACCTGCCATGACTTGCATTTATTTAGGAATTTTTATGTTCAGACCATCCTGTGTGGTTGGTCTGAGTTTGTACGGCCTCCCCTGAACTTGTCAAGCTTAGCATTTGCCCCCCTATTATAAATTTTTTATAAGTTTCTTATAAATCTGAAACTCTATACCTATTAAACAATAACTTCCATTCCCATATCTCCCAGGTCCTGGCAACCACCATTTTACTTTCTGTTTCTATGAATTTTACAACTTTAGATACTTTATGTAAGTTTGTGACTGAATTTTTTTTCTTTTTAAAAATATATTTTTATTTATTTCAGAGAGAAAGGGAGAAGGAGAGAGATAGATAGTAACAATAATGATGAAAGAGAATCATTGATAGGCTCTCTCCTGCATGCCCCCCACTGGGGACTGAGCCCACAACCTGGGCATGAGCCTTTGATCGGAATTGAGCCCTGAACCTTTCAGTATGCAGGCCGATACTCTATCCACTAAGCCAAACCAGCTAGGGTGCAACTGACTTTTTTTTTTTTTACTTAGCACAATGTCTTCGTGGTTCATCTATGTTGTGGCATATGTCAGAATATGTCAGACTATCCTTCCTTTTTAAGGCAGAATAATATTACATTGCATGAATATACCACATCTTGTCTTAGCCACTGAATGTGAATCACTCAGTTACTTGGGCCAGCTCAGCTAAGAAGATATGAAAGAATTAGGTGGCACCATCAAATACAGCCACTTATCAGAGGTAATTATTTCTTTCTAGATGAGATTTTATGTACATTATATATTTGCAAAATGGTGTGTAATCAGTTGCACCAAGCAGTTTTTTTAGCATCTTCTGGGGATTTATATTTCATCAGTTCAGTGCCCTAACAGGATGGTGAAGTCTCAAGACCTAACATGTGCTGGAGAGAGGGTTATTCCTGGTCTTGGGGCAAAGGCAGGGAAGAGATTAAAGGGGTGGTCTTTCAACAGTTTAGTGATATAGACAAAGCCAAATTGTTTCCAGGACTACACAAAATGCAAAAGCAAGCATTCAGACCCATGACTGAGTTCTTAATCTACTCTGCTGTATGTCTGAAGCCCAGGATACAGTACTTTATTACTTCAAAGTATTTTTAGTGGACATTCTTTATCATTGCTAAGAGGAACAACTAAAAATATAGTGTATTGCCCTAGCTGGTTGGCTCAGTGGATAGAGTGTCGGCCTGCAGACTAAAGGGTCCCAGGTTCAATTCTGGTCAAGGCCACTTCCTTGGTTTCAGGCTCTTCCCTGGCCTGGGCCCTGGTTGGGGCTCGTGCAGCGGGCAACCAATCAATGTGTTCCTCTCACATCAGTGTTTCTCTCTGTCTTTTCCTCTCTCTTCCACTTTCCCTAAAAATCAATGGTAAAATATCCTTGGGTGAGGATTAACAACAACAACAACAACAACAACAACAACAACAACAACAAAAATCTAGTTTGTCAAAAGAATAGTAGCCAGTGTCTAGGCATTCCTGGTTGCAACCAAGAAAACTAGCTTCAAATTTCCAGGAGGGAATTCATCCCCAGCCTTAATAGTTAGCCCCAGATCTCAGACCTCTTCAATATCATGACAGTCAATAATCTAGGTTTTCGAAAGCACCTATCGTAAGGTATCACTGAACAAAATTTACAGTTGGACTCAGAGTCCCACTGTGTGTTGGGGAAGTGCTGTATTTCACAGCTCAGCTGCCTCGATGTTTCTGGCCATTTCATCTCTGGTTTATTTACTTTTTATTTTTTGTTAGCCCTTATCTGAAGATATTTTTTCCATTGATTCTTAGAGAAAGTGGAAGCGAGGGGAATAGAAAGAGAGAAACATCGATGTGAGATAGACACATCGATTAGTTGCCTCTCACAGGATCCCCAACCGGGGCTATCTGGCTTATTAAAAAATTTTTTTTAAATCTTTATTGTTGAAACTTTTACATATGTTCCTGATTCCCCCATTGACCTGTTCCATCCTGCCATCACCACTCACCCCAGGCCTTCATTACCCTATTGTCTGTGTCCATATTCTCTCTGTGTTATTTTGCCACCTTGTTCTAATAAGGTGGCCCTTATTCACAATTTTATTATAATCTTGACATCCGAGCTTCTCTTGTAACTATGTGGTAAGTACTTTGTCTGGGACTGTGGTTTCCTGTTCACTTGGTTCCCTTCTTTGTATAGCCTGATTACTACTGCTTCCTTTTCAATCACTTGCTCATTCCAATTGAAGCAGTGCTACCAGCCTTCCAAGTGGGCCTGCATAAGACTATAAGTGGACCTGCTGCCTTCACTGTCTCTTTCCAATGCTAACCAGCTAGTAAAGAGCAGGAAGAGAAGGGAACCCAATCATTACAAAAGGGCCATTGCCAATGGAGGCATTCTCAAACTTCTGCCTGCATCAGCATCATCTGAAGGCATGATGAAACAAATTATTGCCAGCCATGACTCCCAGAATTTCTGGGTTGGGCTCAGAGAATTTGTATTTCTAACAAATTTCCAGGTGATGCTAATGTTGCGGGTCTAGGAACTACACTTTGACAATTAATGCTCAAGGGTAAAAATATTAACACTGAAAAGAACCACACCTTATATTATTGGCCACTTATATACAAGACACTATTCTAAGTGTTTTACTCATTTTGTCTTTTCCACAACTTTTACTTTTTCTACTTTCAAATGAGGAAACTGAGGTAAAGAGAAATAACTATTTTTCTCACAGTCACACTGTAAGTTCTGGTGCTGGGCTGTGAATCTTAGTAGTCAGTTTCAGAGCCCCCAGGTTTAAATTAACCTCTATAATACCAAGAAATGTATGTGATGGCTTGAAATGAGTATTTTTTTTAATAAACTCACGTGTGAATCTTTTAAAAACTCAGAAATGCTTAAGAAAAACAATCATAATACTAATAAGCCCATTGATACTTTTCCTACGAGTTCTATTCATTTCTTTTATGTACCATTCCCCATTATGGACCAGAATAATGAAGAATGAAGGAATAGCATAACTTAAAAAACAACAACAGCAACCCTTTATTATTGAGAATACGAGAGGCCCAGTGCATGAAGGGGGCTGAGCAGGCAGGCAAGCTAGGGTGAGGGGTTAAGGCCAGCTGGAGGAGGGGCTGCTCAGGGACTGGATCAGGCTGATTGGCTGCTGCAGTTTGTGTCATAGCCACTGGTCATTCTGGTCATTCTGCTGTTTTGGTTGCTGAGCTTTTTTATATATAGGTGCCCTCCTCCTCTTTTACCTCCATTGCTCTCCTCCATCTGGTTCCTGTCCCACCTCAGACGTTTACTACTTTACTGTCTGTGTCTATAGGTAAGATCTTTGGTTAATCTCTTTCCACCCCTTGCCTCCCCCATTCCCTTTGAGATTTGTCAGTCTGTTTCATGCTTCCATGCCTCTGATTCTGTTTTTTCACCAGTTTATTTTATTCATTAGATTTCTTGTTCATTTATTTTGATTTTTAGATTTGATTGTTGATAGATATGTATTTGTTGCCATTTTATTGTTCATATTTTTAAAATTATTTTATTGATTTTCCACAGAGAGGAAGGGAGAGGGATAGAGAGCCAGAAACATCAATGAGAGAGAAACATCGATCAGCTGCCTCCTGCACACCCCCTACTGGGGATGTGCCCGCCACCAATGTACATGCCCTTGACCAGAATTGAACCTGGGACCTTTCAGTCCACAGGCCGACGTTCTATCCACTGAGTCAAACCGGTTTTGGCTATTGTTCATCTTCTTCTTCTTCTTCTTCTTCTTCTTCTTCTTCTTCTTCTTCTTCTTCTTCTTCTTCTTCTTCATTTCATATAATACTGGTTTGGTGGTGATGAATTCCTTTAGCTTTTTCTTGTCTATGAAGCTCTTTATATGACCCTCAATTCTAAATGAGAGCTTTTCTGGGTAGAGTAATTTTGGTTGTAGGTTCTCACTATTCATCACTTTGATTATTTCTTGCCACTCCCTCTGGCCTGCATAGTCTCTGTTCAGAAATCAACTGACAGTTGTATGGGTACTCCCTTGTAGGTAACTAACTGTTTTTCTCTTTTTTTAAAAAAATAAATCTTTATTGTTCATATTATTACAAATGTTCCTCATCCCCCCCCCCCAAATTGCTTCCCTACACCAAGTTTCCATTCAACTCTCTGCCCTTTCGCCATCCCCCATTGTCCTCATCCATAGGTGCAGTTTATGTTCAGTCTCCTCCCACCCCGCCCCACTCCCCATTTCCCCGAGAATCATCAGTCCACTCCCCTTCCATACCTCTGATTCTATTATATTCACCAGTTAATTTTGTTCATCATGATTTTTACTTCCCTTGGTTTTTAGACTCACTTGTTGATACTTACGTGTTTGTTCATACTTTTTATCTTTATTTTCTTCCTCTTCCTAAAGAACCCCTTTTAGCAATTCATATAATTCTGGCTTGGCAGTGATGAACTCCTTTAGCTTAAATTTATTTGTGAAGCTCTTTATCTGGCCTTCGATTCTGAGTGATAGCTTTGCTGGGTAGAGTATTTTTGGCTGTAGGTTCTTGCTATTCATCACCTTGAATATTTCTTGCCAACCCCGTCTGGCTTGCATGGTTTCTGTTGAGAAATCAGCTGACAGTCGTATGGGTGCTCCTTTATAGGTAACTACCTACTTTTGTCTTGCTGCTTTTAATATTCTCTCTTTGTCTTTAGCTCTTGGAATTTTAATTATGATGTGTCTTGGTGTGGTCCTCTTTGGATTCCTTTTGTTTGGGGTTCTGTGTGCTTCCTGGACGTGTAAGTCTATTTCTTTCCCCAGGTGGGGGAAGTTTTCTGCCACTATTTCTTTCAATATGTTTTCGGTATCTTGCTCTCTGTCATCTTCTGGGATGCCCATAATTCTGATGTTGGTTCACTTGAAGTTGTCCCAGAGGTTTCTTACACCATCTTCAACTTTCTGGATTCTCTTGTCTTCTTGCTTCTGCAGAGGAGTGTCCTCTGGCTCTTTGTGTTCCAAATCTTGGACTTGATTCTTGCAATCTTCCAATCTGTTTTTAGGACTCTGTATAATATTTTTTTATTTCAGAGAATGTATTCTTTATTTCTAGTTGACCCTTTATTATTTCTTGTTGATCCCTTTTCATATCCTCATAGGTCTCATTTATTTTATTGGCCTTTTCTAAGAGATTGTTGAACAACCTTATAAGCATGGTTTTGAACTCTATATCCAGTCGCTTTTTGTCCTCCATTTCTTTCATTTGTGATCTGTTTCCTCGTTTCAGCATTTTCACTGCTTCCCTGAGTTGGTAGGTTGGGAGGATCAGCTGTGTCTATGCCAGGAGATAGCCTTATTCCACTAGACTTGGAAACCTGCAAAAGCTTCTGTGTTCAGCTTGGAAGGGGCGGATTTTCAGGGTGGAGCCTACAGCCTTGGCTTCTGGTTAGACCCACCCTCTGAGGTTCCTGAGTCTCAGTGTACCTCAGTGTCCTATGATATTTGCTGCAAGCACCTCTGAGAGAAAGGTGCCCTAGAGCTTCACCCGGTACCAGACAGTGTAGTCTCTCCCCCAACAAGCCCACAACTGGGGTTCAGAGCAGTTGGAAGTGGGGTTAAGAATAGTCAGAGCTTATGTCTCCTTCCTGCTAGGGCAATCTTGGGGCCCAATCAACCGTCTGTCCTCTGGGCGCTCAATGTGCGCAACTCCAGGGTTCTTCCTTTTGCTGCTCCCCTGAGATTCCCTCTGTATGAGCCTGGGACCCTAGGGTCTTGCCCAGAACTGTGGTTCAGTGTAGTTGGAGTTGGGGTTCAGCACAGTCCAGAGCTTTTATCTCCTTCCCGCTAGGGAACGCCAGCCAGGCACTCAGCCGCCCCTCCTCTCCGGCTCCGTCCTCTCCCCATGCGCACACCATGTCTCCGTACCTTAAGCTTTTACAGCTCCTCTGGTTTTCCTTATGGTTTTCTCTTTCCTTCTAGTTGTAGAATTTCCAGTCAGTCAACTTTCCTGTAGTTCTGGATAGTGTCCACTTTATATTTTATGAAATTGTTGAGTGAGGCTGCAGTTAGTCATTTACCTCTGCCGCCATCTTGTTGCAAATCCTCTTTTTTTCTCTTTTGCTTTTAAGATTCTCTCTTTGTCTTTTGCCATTGGCATTTAATTATGATGTGTCTTGGTGTGGTCCTCTTTGGTTTGTCTCTGTGCTTCCTGGACTTGTAAGACTATTTCTTTCACCAGGTGTGAGAAGTTTCTTGTCATTATTTCTTCAAATATGTTTTTAATATCTTTTAAAAAATACATTTTTATTGATTTCAGAGAGGAAGGGAGAGGAAGAGAGAGATAGAAACATCAATGAGGAGGAGAACCCAAATGGTGGTGTAGGTAAACACATCTAAACTACGGCGGTGCACAATAATTTCAAAACTACAACTAAAGACAAATTGTCTATCACCCAGAGCCATGGAAAAGCTGGCTGAGTGGCAGTTCTACCACCAGATGGAACGAGAGTGGAGCATTCAGTGCACAAATGTTGAAAAACTGCGTTCTGGGGGTGCACGATATGGGCTGGGGGTGGATCCCGGCTGGTGGCAGGCGTTGCTTTCTTCAACTGGAAGGGGAGACCTGCAAGACCCAAACTCCTATGGGGAGAAGCTGGACTATCTGCCTTCGGGTCGGAAAGTGAGGGTGGCTGGCTTGCAGAGCTGCACAGAGGAATAATTGTTTGCTGCACTGGGGTGCGAGATGTGGGGACATGGTAGGAGGTGCAGAATGGCTCACTGCCAGCCATTGCTGTTTGCCATGCCCCAACCTACTGAAGCCCTGAGACTCCACCCCGCACAATCTACGAACACACCCAAGCTCCAAGCAGCGGCTTTCGCATATGAATGGTCTTCACTATTTCTGTTAACTTGCAAACCAGTTCAGACAGCTCCATAATCTACAAATCCCAAGCAGGGAGGAGAGGACTGTAGTTATTGCTGTAGCTTCTGCAGAGTGACCTCAGACAGTAGCTGACCTGCACCCCATTGGAGATCCAGAAGCCAGTGTACCTAGTGGTCAGTGTTAGACACCAGATTTCAACTACTCACATCCATAACTGACACATTCAAGAGGCAGACTCAGTGAGCACCAGAGTCCCATTTAAACAAGTCCTGCCCCATAAGCGTGTCTCCAATGCAACAGTTCTTCCATTATAAACACAGTGGGTCACCACAGCCAATTGGCCTGGAGTACAATTCTTCCCAGTGTACAGCAATCAAGGCTTAATTATATCAAAGACTTTGCACTCAGCCCACAAAGGGGTGTACCAAGACTGTCCACCACAGGTGATTTGGGAGGCTGAGCTACTGGCCCCTGTGAGTCACCTACCACACAAAGCCACTCCATCAACACAGGGAAGCAGCCAAAATGTGGAAACACAGAGGCATGTCACAAAAGGGGGCAATGGAGAAAAGCAAAGTATGGAATGATATGGAGTTCAGGACCACATTTATAAGGTTACTCAAGAATCTTCTAAAAACTGCTGAGAAACTTGATGAGACCTTCAAGGACCTTAATGAGAATGCAAAAAAAAAAAAAAAAAAAGAAAAAAGAAAAAGAAAAAAGAAAAGAAAAAGGCCAGTTAGAAATTAAGAATACTGTTTGCAATAAAGAATGTACAGAAACTCAACTGTAGATCAACGTATTCTAAGAATCAAACCAAAGATCTGAAATATGAGGAAACAAAAAATACTCAACCAGAAAAACATATAGAAAAAAAGATCCAAAAATATGAAGGTAATGTAAGGAGCCTTTTGGGACAACTTTAAGTGTACCAACATACAAATTTTTGGGGTGCCAGAAGAAGAGAGAGAGAGAGAAAAAATATTGAAAACCTATTAGAAGGAATAATGACCTGGTGAAAGAAATAGATTTAGAAGTTCAGGGAGCACACAAAACCCCAAACAAGAGGAATCCAAAGAGGAACACACCAAGACACATCATAATTAAAATGCCAATGGCAAAAGACAAAGAGAGAATCTTGAAAGCATCAAGAGAAAAATAGTTAGTTACCTATAAGGGAGTACCCATACGAATGTCAGCTGATTTCTCAACAGAAACTATGCAGGCAAGAAGGGAGTGGCAAGAAATATTCAAAGTGATGAATAGCAAGAACCTACAGCCAAGATTGCTCTACCCAGCAAAGCTATCATTCAGAATTGAAGGTTAGATAAAGAGCTTCACAGATAAGAAAAAGCTAAAGGAGTTCATCATCACCAAACCAGGATTACATGAAATGCTGAAGGATATTTTTTAAGAAGAGGAAGAAGGAAAAGGTAAAGATAAAAATTATTAATAACAAAAAGACATCAAATATATACCTATCAACAAGTGAATCTAAAATAAAGTGAATGAAAAGTCTGAAGAACAGAATGGACTGGTGAATATAATGGATCAGGGACATAGAAAGGGAGTGGACTAACAATTCAGGGGGAAGGGGATCTGAGGGGTGTGGGAAGAGATTGGACAAAAGTCTTATACCTATGGATGATGACAGTAGTGGGGGGTAAGGACATGGGCTGGGGTGGGGAATCTGGTGGATGAGAGTTAATGGTGAAAAAAAGAGGAACACCTGTGATAATCTGAACAATAAATATTTATTTTTTTTAAAAAAGAAACATCAAAGATGAGAGAGAATCATTGATTGGCTGCCTCCTGCATGTCCCCTACTGGGCATGTGCCCTTGACTGGAATTGAACCAGGGACTCCTCACTCTGTAGGCCAATGCTCTATCCACTGAGCCAAACCAGCTAGGGTGATTTTTAATATCTTGCTTTCTCTCTTCTTCTGGCAACCCCTTAATTCGAATGTTGGTATGCCAAAAGTTGTCTCAGAGGCTCCTTGAACTACCTTCATATTTTTGCATTCTTTTTTTCTTTTTGCTCTTCTGGTTGAGCTTTTTTTGCTTCCTCATACTTCAAATCATTGATTTGATTATTGGGATCCTCTAATATACTGTTGAATCCCTGTATTTTATTCTTCATCCAAGTCAGTGTATGCTTAATTTCTGACTGTTCCTTTTCTACTTTTTGGCATTCTCACTAAGATCCTTGAAAGTCTCACTAAGTTCTTTGGAGGTTTCTAGAAGATTCTTGAGTAACTTTATAATTGGTTTTGAACTTTATATCCAGTAGTTTGCTTTCTTCCATTTCTTTCATTGGTGATATGTTTCTTTGTCTCCGCATTTTTTTATATTGATTTTATTTTTTATTTTTATTTTTTTTATTTTATTAAGGTATTATCTGTGTACATAGCTTACCATTGCCCCCCTGTCCCCCCATCTCCTGTTTATGCCCTCCCTCCCCAGAGTTCTGTGTTCGTTGGTTGCACTTATGTTCATGCATACCAGTCCCTCGGTTGTTCTCCTATCTCCCCCCAGGTCTCCTTCCCCTTCACGCTGTCATTTGACAATCTGCTTGTTTTATGGAGACTATCTCAGGACCACATGAATAGAATCCGCTCCTCATTTGGCAGTCTGCTTTTTTATGGTGACTATCTCAGGACCATATGAATAGAGTCCGCTCCTCCTCTGGTTTTCACCGCCCCTTCCCCTGGGTCTCACTGCTTCCCCTGGGACACATGGCTCGCCCGGGGCACACTGCACCCAGGGACACTCGGCTCACCTGGGGCACACAGCCCCCTGGGATACACGGCTCACCCGGGACATCCGTCCCCAATGGGGGATACGGCTCACCCGGGGCAAACGGCCCCCTGGGAGACTCGGCTCACCCAGGGCACTCGGCCCCATGGGACACTTGGCTCACCCGGGGCACACGGCCCCCTGGGACACTCGGCTCACCCGGAGCACATGGCCCCCTGGGACACTCGGCTCACCCCGGGCACTCGGCCCCATGGGACACTCGGCTCACCCAGGGCAAACGGCCCCCTGGGACACTCAGCTCACCCGGGGCACTCGGCCCCCTGGGAGACTCGGCTCACCTGGGGCACACAGCCCCCTGGGACACTCGGCTCACCCCGGGCACTTGGCCCCCTGGGAAACACGGCTTACCCGGGACACCCTTCCCCTTTGGGGGGTACGGCTCACCCGGGGCACACGGCCCCTTGGGACACTCGGCTCACCCGGGGCACACGGCCCCCTGGGAAACACGGCTAACCCAGGACACCCTTCCCCTTTGGGGGGTACGGATCACCCGGAGCACATGGCCCCCTGGGACACTTGGCTCACCCGGGGCACTCGGCCCCTGGGACACACGGCTCACCCGGGACACCCTTCCCCTTTAGGGGGTACGGCTCACCGGGGCACGCGGCCCCCTGGGACACTCGGCTCACCCGGGGCACTCGGCCCCATGGGACACACGGATCACCCGGGGCACTCGCCTCACCTGGGGCACACGGCTCACCCAGGGCACTCGGCCCCCTAGGACACAAGGCTCACCCCGGGCACTTGGCCCCCTGGGAAACACGGCTCACCCGGGACACCCTTCCCCTTTGGGGGGTATGGCTCACCCGGGGCACTCGGCCCCCTGGGACACTCGGCTCACCCGGGGCACTCGGCCCCCTGGAACACTCGGCTCACCTGGGGCACACGGCCCCCTGGGACACTCGGCTCACCCGGGGTACACGGCCCCTCTAGGGTGTTGGGATCCCATATTGGAGGCGCCGTGCTAGCTCCTTGCTAGCATGGCGGGCAGGCTGGGACAGCTGCAGTTGGGCTGAGATGGTTGCAGGCAGGGGGACCACCTCCAAAGGTGTCTCGTTCGGTGTGGGAGCAGAGCAGCTGCAGACATGGAGGCTAAGTTCTGAGGTCGCCCACTCCCTGAGCCCAAGGCGTGGTGAGCTCTGTTCTCGGTGGATTTCCTTTATTCTCGGCGGCAGTGGCGGGTGGCGGTGCCAGGTGCAGCAGTGACGGTCGCTCCTGTGGTTCAATTACCACTGTAGTTTTAAAGTTCACATGGCGGTGGTGGCGAGAGCTTCAGCTCAGCCATGCAGCATCGGAGGAAGGGCTCGCCTGGGCGGCTAATGGAAGGCGCTGTGCCATTTCCTCACAAGCACGCTCCATCTCCCTCCCAGCATGGTGGGTGTGCTGGGAAGATTGTGGGCGGGCTGTGATGGCTGCATGGGGAGAGTCCGCCCTCAATGGTGTCCTCTTTGGTGCAGATGTGGAGCTGCTGTGGATGCAGAGGCTAATTTCTGAAGCCACACTCTCTGTGAGCCCGGGGCGTAGTGAGCTCTGATTTCGGTGGATTCCCATTCCTGGGGGCGGCAGCGGGTGGGGCAGCAATGGTAGCTCCTGTGGCTCAATTTCCCCTGTAGTTTTAAAATCCGCATGGCGGTAGTGTCTGATGCTTTGGCCTGGCCATGTGGCAGCGGAGAGAGGACTCTCCGGGTCTGCCAACGAAAGGTGCCGCGCCAGCACAGCGCGCGATGGCCTGGCAGAGCAGGCCGCAGGCGGTGGCAGCGGTGGAGGCCGTGGGATCCACGGGTGTGGCGCTAAGGCAGGGCCGAGCTGGTCGTGGGCGGTGGTGGAGAGTCCCCGCGATGTCTTAGTCTTTCAGACTTAGTGGAACGCCTCCCCTGAGCCAGGACAAGCAGCACCACAAATATTGGCCAGCTCAGTGCTTCCCCTCTACAGGTGACAGTAGGGGCATCCTCACCTCGGTAGGCCTTTGCTCTTGGAGGTCTTAACCAGTGGAAGGCAGCACGGTACAGAACTGTCCCACGTTCTCAGTCCTCCGCTGTCTCCGCATTTTGGTTGCTTCCCTGTGTTTGTTTCTATGTATTGGGTAGCTGCAAATGATTTGATAGAGTAGCCTTGTGTAGTAGGAGTCCTATAGGGCCGAGTGCCTCAGCCTCCTTAGTCACCTGAGGTGGACACTCTTGATGCATCCCTTTTTGGTCTATATGCACAGTTTTGCTGTAGTTGAGTCTTGTTGGTATCATTAGGAGGAATTGACCTTCAGGCCAATTGGCTGTGGGGACCAGCTGCGATTGCAGTGGGAGTGCTGCTGTGCAAGAGACAACTGTATGGAACAAGACTTGCTTCAGTGAGGCGTTGGTGCTCACTGAATCTGCCCCTTGACTGTGTCTCTTATGCATGTGTAGAGTTGTAATTTGGTATGGTCTCACACTGACCACTGAGTACACTGGCTCTTGGGTCTCCAGGGAGGTGCAAACTCAGCCACTACATGAGACCATCAAGTAAAAGCTACAGATAGATCTTCAGATTTCTCCTCTTTGTATGGGGTTTGGAAGTGCCCAGATGAGGCCCAGCTGTGAAGCAAGGCCGGCTGGTGCTGGTGTCAGGTCTTGGGATTTTTATTGATAGGTCTGGAGCTCCCTGACCTAACTAAAGCTTGTTTGACAGATTTTTAACCTGAGAAAGGACAGACCATTCATATTCAAAAGCTGATGCACAAAGCTTGGGTTGGGGGTGTAAATTGGGTGAGGTGGGTCTCAGGGAATCATGAGGGCAGAGCAAAGAGAAATGGCTGCCAGTCAGCCGTGCACCTGGGAATTCCCAGCATGGGAACAATGACCACTGTGAGCACCTCCATCTGGAAGAAAGCCATTCCTGAGTTTCTGCCCCAATGCCAGGCAGCCCAGTTTCTCCCCATATGTGTCTCAGTTCCCCAGAGCCTAGCCTGGCACTGGAGCTCAGAGGAAGTGGGAATTTGTAAATTCAATTTGTGGTGCCGGCCTTTTAAGAGGAGCAGCTAAGTCTCCAGCAGTCTGTATGTCACTCAGCACCAATCTGCACTGGTCTTCACAGTCTTCACAGTAGTTCTTACTGCCCATAGGGACTTCTTCCCCAGCTCTGGGACCCTGGGATGGGGGTCTGGTGTGGGGCTGGGCTCCTTGCTCCTCCTGGTGGCCTCCACAGAGGTGATCTCCATCCCAATTAAAAAAGAGGCAAATGTGGGTGCCAGACCAGACCACCATTCTGTGACTCCATACCAGTCTTAGTGTGCTTTTTTCTTTACTTCTCTACCCTGCTTCACCGAAAATAACACAGTGTCTTATATTAATTTTTTGCTCCCAAAGATGTGCTAGGTCTTATTTTCAGGGGATGTCATATTTTTCCATGAAGAATACAGTACACATTTATTGTTAAATGAAAATAAAGGAAATTTATTACCTGTGTATGGTACAGTAGTATGGTAATTGTCAACACAACCAGACAAACTGTGAATCCTACAGTATCAAGAATTTACTCATTTATTCAATGACAATCATGTCATCACCTTCTGAAACATCATCATAACAATCCAATTCCTGAATTTCCTGGTGAATTTCTTGTGATTCCATTTCTTTCAGAATCAGTGGACCAAATCTCTCATGTTTAGCAATAGCACTGTCTTTAAATGAGTACTTCTTGACAAGGTAGCATGCTCGAAGTGCATTTGCAATGCAACTGTCAGTGATTTTCTCCCATGAATTCTTCAGCCAAGTCACAACTTCTTAAAGTTTAGGTTTCACAAAGTTTCCATGCTAATTTATCTCCATTCTATTTTCAATGTAGACATTAATTTCCATGGGCAAATTGTCTTTGAATGGCTTGTTTATTGCAATATCAAGAGTCTGGAGATAGGCCGTTATTCCTGCAGGAATCATTATCTGATCTATTTTTCTTTGGTGAAGAAATGTCTTCATGTCTTTAGCGCAGTGAGTGCTGGCTGCATCCCAGACTAGCAGACCTCTTTGGCTCCCTCGCATAACAAGCAGCAGCATTAAATCGACCCACTTCCTTATAACTGTTTGTGTGGCCCAGGCCTTTTCAGTTTCAAGAATAAAAACGCCCAAAACACATTCAATCTTTTCCTTCTTGCCCTTAGAAATTCTGTGACTCTAAAAGGTGCGATTTTAGTGCCATCCAGACAAATTGCCAAAATACAGCAAACACATGCACTTTCGTAAGCAGTGGAGGGAATGTACACTTAGGAAGCACCCCACTGTTCAATTGTTGTTTGAGATGATTGGCCCATAAACACTGCAGTTTCATCCATAGCAATCATGTTGGAAAGATTGTATTTAGAGAAGTCAGCATCATCAATAAAGGACTTGAATGCAAGTGCTTGTTTAATAACTTGAGTATCTTCCAACACAAACAATGTTGTAGATCTTCTTAAAGACAGTTCACTTCGCTGAAGGAAATTATCCAGCCAGTGTGGTGATGCTTTGAAGTCTTCAGTGGCTATGTCAAACTGTGGTGCCATTGCAAGGGCAAATTCTTGAATCTGAGCCCTATTCACAACCAAAGCCTTTGCTCTCCTGTCAACAACCCATTCACAGATCAGATCTTCCAGCTCGGAAAATAATGGTTGCCGACCTGATCCACACTTGTGCTTTTTAGCATTTCCCTTGTCCACTTGTTCAATGAGGTTACCATACTCTGCTAGCCATTTTCAGACCAATCGGATACTCAACATCTTCTCTTTGCAGAAAGCAGTAAGATTTTGGCCCCAAGAGTTTTCCACTATTCTTTTCTTGTACTCCATGGAGTAGCTTTTTCTTTTTGTGCTCATTTCTAGGGGTAAAAAAATGGAATTGGGGTATCAAGGTGGGGGGAGAGGGATCACTTAAAATGACACAGGGGGGATCAGAGGGAGGAATCAAAATGGCACAGGAGAATCACAGTAACCCCTTTTGATCCTCCTGTGTCATTTTATTGTCCCCCTCCCTCCACTCCTGTGCCACTGAACACCTTCACCAGACATCCCCCCTACCCCTTTATCAGACATTTATCACCTGGGGCCTGCCTGGGGACTGTCACTGGGCTTGCTGGGGCCTAGATCTGGGCTGGAGCAGGGTCTGCCACTGACTGAGAACCTTCAATCATCATGAAGGTGGCCGTGAGCATCAGGTAGTGTCACCAGAGACAGACTAGCACTCACCACCTTCACCGAGTCCCATCCGCTCTAATCCTCCTGTTCTTCTACATGCATCTGCTAAAGTCTCCTCCTCTCTCCCGCCCTGCACTCCTCACTCAGACCTCTGCTCTGCCTCCACACAGCAGTGACATCAGGACTCTGCGTAAGGCCACTGGTTGCTAGATGCCAGTCGGGGTGGCCCTAGCGACCAGTTTATGGTAAATTAATTTTCATTCTGATACAGAGCCTGGGGGCCTTATTTTTGGAGGATGCCTTATATTTCACTCCAAAGGAAACCTGTAAGTAGGTCTTATTTTCGGAGGATGTTTTATTTTCAGGGAAACACGGTAGTTGTAGTACTTCCATTCGGCCAGCTTTCCAGCAGTTCTGGAAGATAGTTGTTCTATATTTTAATTGTAATTTTGGTATGGTTGTGGGAGGCAGTGAGTACAGGCGTTTACTATGCCACCATCTTGGTTCTCCCTCTATTTGCTCTTCCAATTGGGTATTTTTTGCTTCCTCATATTCCACATTGTTGATTTGATTCTCTGTTGAGTCCCTGTAAATTATTGTTGAGTCACTGTAAATTGTTCTTTATTTCAGTTAGTGTATGTTTAATTTCTGACTGGTCTTTTTTCATGTCATTGACATTCTCACTAAGATCATTGCAAGTCTCATCAAGATCCTTGAGTAACCTTATAACCTTGGCTGTCAACTCTGCACCCAGTAGTTTACTTGTTTCCCTTTCTTTAATTTGTGACCTGTTTATATTTGTCTCTGAATGACCTTGAAAATATGTGCTTTTTCTTGGGATTGGCCTTCTCTATTCTTTAAGTGGCCCAGATCTCTCTACAGCTACTCTGCACTTCAGAGTCTTTGTTGGAGCACAGATCTACCACACATTATATTTGTTACCCTTTCCCCAGCCAATCCGTGCTTTGGCTTTTTTTCTTGTTAGATATGGAGTTACTTTGTCAATGGCTTACAGATTGCTGAAGACTAGGTTATACCTGTAATGATAATCATACAACTCATCACCCTATTATTTTCTAAGAATTCTGTATTTCCAATTTATAATGAAAACTTTTAAAGATTTTAAGGGAGCAAAGAAATTTAGATGGGGAAACCTAGACTGATCTTAACATCACCAATGTCCTTTACTCTTGTGTTATATTTGCACTAGAAACTTAACATAATTCTTAAACCTTTTATTGATATTAATTTGTAACATTCTTTCACCATTTCATATTTTAAACCTATAAAAAGAGTGCATGTATGAGAAACCTATTTCAATATTGTTGAAATGGATGTATGAAATAAAGAATTTAAAGAATAAAAAAAATGTTGCCAATTAATCTACATCACAGTGCCTCAGCAAAGTTCTTATAAAGTAATCTCTCATTACTTTGACAATTCTTTCATCTGTTCTGAGAGATTTGGCAAAATTGCCAAGTTCAGGTGCATTTCTTGGCGTGTGATATACTAGTGCTTCTCAAGCTCGACTGGACACTTAAATCACTTTGGAGTCTGGTTAAAATGCAGATTCTGATTCAGTAGGTCTAAGGTGGGACTAAAATTCTGCATTTCTAATAAACTTTCAGATAATGCTGATACTCCCGGTCACACACCATTCATTGAGTAGAAAAGTGACAGGCAATCTTTTACATAGATCTCTTTAACTAACTAGAACTCCTCTTCATGTGCTCATGTGCATCTTCCTTTTTTAGGTATTCTAAAGCATTGATTAATGCTTTGCAAAAAACACCCACAAAAACAGCTACAGTAATTTCTCCAACAACAAATATTTACTTTACAAATATAAAATTTAAGTCTCACATCTTCACTACTAGGCCTTTCTTTGCATACAATGACTTTTTGCTTCAATGGGTGTATTACAGTGTAAAATTTTGAAGACATTTTATTATTTTTTTAAGGCCTTCCTGTAGAAGCCAGAAAACCTCCCTGCTGGACAAATTCAAAAGGAGCTGTAATCACTTGAAGACATTTTAAAGGGAATTAAAGCTTAACACATCCAATAGGACAATGAAACAGTTCAACAGAAGAGAATACGGACAGTCATGGCCAAGTTCATGAAGGTACAGGCACAGCGATGCCACAGCTGCTGCCTGGAAGACTGAACACAGGACACAGTCAGGTTGTATGACTCATCCTGATTTCTCTGTAATTAAAAATGAAAAATATATGTGAAGTATAATTATGGTATATTAAAAGAACTATAACAATGGGAAAGACATTAGAAATGGAACTGTGTAAAGTGCCTTGTGTTGATTTGTTCATTCATAGTGCATTTGTTGTAGACTACAGGCAAGGCATTGTGCCCTTGTGCCCTGAGGAAACAGAAGTGAACAAGCAGATCCACAGGCCCTGCCCTCATGTGGCTTACAGTCCAGCAGGGATACTGATATTAAAGAAATATAGTGTAGCCTCGTTATTTGTGGATTCTGTGTTAGCAGAGGAACTGAAATGAGTCTTTTCCCCCAGTTCCATTAAGGGCTTGTGTTCTGATTTCCAGCCACCAGGTGGAGATCAAACAAAACTAATTAATGTATTCCCTGTATGTCTTGTCTTTTTTTTTTTAAAGTATATTTTTATTCATTTCAGAGGGAAAGAGAGATAGAAACATCAATGATGAGAGAGAATTACTGATTGGCTGCCTCCTGAACACCCCATCCTGGGGATTGAGCCAGCAACAGGCATATGCCCTTGACTGGAACTGAACCTGGGACCTTTCAGTGCATAGGCCAACACTCTATCCACTGAACCAACCTAGCCATGGCTCTTCTTCCTTAACTGAACAATTCCTTAAGCTAAGTCCCTGAGCATTGAGGGGATATGGGTCAGCGGCCCCACAGAGCTCTTTCAAAGGCTGACTAACCTCCAAGCATTCCCTTTCTGGACTGGGAATTGGGTCTGCTTTTTTTCTTCTTCTTTTTCCCCCCAAACTTCCAAGTTTAATTTTAAAGCAAAAATTTCATTTTCCTTACATGTGAAAAATTTCTCACCCTATATAAAGAAATCACTTGAGTTTTTCAAGTCCCCTCTTTGTAACTTTACAAGTGCTTGCTTTGGGAATGAGCTATCTATTATTCTGAAATAGCCAGACAGCCTTATGTCTATTTTTTTTAAGTTAGGGATTTTCATTCCATTGGAAGTTATAATAATTCTAGTGGCCATACATTGCCAATCAAATCTATTGTCTATGTGGGAGTACAGCCCATGCATGCATACCTAATTAGAGCCCTATGAAGATGTTCTTTGATTGGAACAAAGAATTTCCCTTTGGGGAACAGGGATAACAGCAGACCCTGCTTCCTGCCTCTTGAGGGATCCCAAAATTTCAGTTATTACAACTCACCACAAAGAGAGGAAATGGCCCCGTGTCTGTAGCTCACTTCTCCTTCTTTCCTAGGAATTGGATGCAGTGAAATGAGGAGCCAGATCCCAAGTGTGCACAGAACTTCTCTGGGAGGGTCTTACTGTTCTCATGTAATGTCTAGCGTCTAAGCGAACTGTCTGGCACAGCTGTCTCTGTAACTAGAAAGTAACGAGAGTACTGGAACTAGACCCCTAGTTTCAGGAAAGCCCATCTCATAGGCAACGTGAGGCTTCTATGAGACTACATCACATGAAAGTTGGTAGTCTTTTGACAAAAATACAACAGTATTCACATCTCGTCCTATACCAACTGGGGATTTTAAAATATGGAACAAAAATCCCCCCAAAAGCTAACACTGTATTTTTATTTAACAAGTACCTATTTACTTGTAAGAGCTTTTAAAAAAGAGCAAAATTTCCTCATTGTAAACAGCTGTGTGACCTTGAGATACTTATTGAATGTCTCTGAGTGTCTGAGTCTTGATACTGGAACACGTTTCTCTGGAGCATGGTTCCCTAGAACACGTGTCCCTGAAGCACACATTCCCTGGAGCACCTATCACTGGAGTGTGGTCATTGGAGCCTGTGCCAAGGTGAGTCACTGGCAGCTGCAGGAAATGTTAGAGCCTTACTTATATTTTTCCCCATCTGAAAGAAAAAATATTAAGCTTTACTAATATTGGATATTAGGACCAACAGAATACAATTACATCATTTATAAATGTACATTTTTGGAAGTGTATACTCAAAGTGTTATACCATTAATGACCAATGGACAGAAAATAGTGTGGGGTAGGCCTGGGGTTGGATGGGGTTGGGTGGAGGGTGGCAAAGAAGGTAAGAAGTGGGGAACATCTGTAATGCTGTCAACAATTAAAAAAACTGTGATTACAGATCTATTCCTTTCAAAGATTAGGCTAGATTTGGTGTTTTCAAATTACTGGTTGCAACTTATTATTATTTTTTTTTAGTTTGTGATACATTTGGTGTATTTTTAAAGAGTGAAATAAAATATTAGAGTGTATTGCTCACAGTAAGAATTAAGTATTAATCTGTAAAACTATTCAGATTGAATATGTGTGAATACTACATAATGATATAAAATCTTTCTCCTATTGTAGCTTGTGGTTTTAAAAAATCCAGAAAATGTGGACTAGAATGGTAGTTCTCCAAGTCACATCCTCAGGCAAGCAGCAGAGACCTATGAGAATTTGTTAAAAAGCTAATTCTTTTATCCAACCCCAGACTCTCTTTTTTTTTTTTAAATATATTTTATTTATTTTACACAGAGAGGAATTGAGAGGGATAGAGAGTTAGAAACGTCGATGAGATAGATACATCAACCAGCTGCCTCTTGCACACCCCCCACCGGGGATGTGCCCGCAACCAAGGTACATGCCCTTGACCGGAATCGAACCTGGGACCTTTCAGTCTGCAGGCCGACGCTCTATCCACTGAGCCAAACCAGTCTCGGCCAACCCCAGACTCTCTGTATCAGAAAGTGGGGTGCAGCCCAGCAATTATGGCTCAGAGAACATTCCTGGGGGTTCTGCCAAGTGCTGGAGCCTAGAACCCGTGGCCTAGAACATTCTATGACTCATCTGGTTACAAAGGCTTAAGATTCTGTTAAGATATTCCTTTAAGTAAGGCAATATTTTTCAAACTTACCTGATGATGAGAATCACTTGGTGACTTAAAGTACCTTGGAGATCCTAAATAATCAGGTCTGGCTGGGGGGCTGGGGACTTGGAATCTTTATTTATGACAAACATCTTTTGTGATCAGACAAGCTTGGGAGACACTTTAACCAAGAAAAATGGAAATTAGAGAGTCTATAGAATGTGACTGTTACAGAGCAGAACCCCTGTTGCAGAGTAAACAAATTTAAGGCTGGGAAATAAGCAATTCAAATCAGAAAATTAGAAGCTAAGAACCACCTAAATATTTCTGAATGAAATTAACTTTCTTTCATTTTGAGTGAGCTGAGCCTGGAATTCTCTCCTGAAACACTTGCTCTGCAGTTCTGCCCAGCACTTCAGCTCTGGGACACTGCTGCTCGAGAAGCACTAGTGGAGGGAGTCCTGCATCCCCACAGTATTGCTCCTGGAAGCAGGATAGTCCCTTGACTCAGAGAATTTGGGGAAGGCCTTTGAGTAGATGTCCTCAAATTCCTTCAGGCAAGTTTCAAACACTCTGGTAGGGTAGAGACCCCACTTGTAAAGTGACTTGTTTGTGTTATGCTAAAATTACATTCCCAATCTACACTAATAAAAGAGAAACATGCAAATTGACCGTACCTCCACTATGCCCACAAGCCATGTCCACCAGCCAATTAGGAGTGAGTATTCAAATTAACCCAACCAAAATGGCAGTTAATTTGCACATCTAGGCACAGAGCAAAAACTGAAGACAGCATAGAAGGAAGCCAAGGGCTGCAGAAGGGACTGAAGCTGCGGAGAAGCAAGTGGGGTGGTGGAGATGGGAAGGAAGCAGGCAGGGCAGCGAAGATGGCCACAGGAAGCCCTATTCTTGCAGGAATCTTCCTGCAATGGGCCTCTAGTTAACTATAATTAAAAATAAAATCTTATACAAATAATGTCTGCACATTGTAAATATAGTCAACAAAAATATGTATAAAAATGAAAACCTGACACCCCACTTCCATTCTCAGCCTCAACCTCCCAAATAACCATTGCTAACAGTTTTGATAATATTTTCTGATTTTTAAATATCCATACAGAGAAACCAAGATGGTGGCATAGGTAAACACCTAAAATGCTGCCTCACACAAAAATATCAAAACTACAACTAAAAGATAAAACAGATACCATCCAGAACCACAGAAAATCTGATTGAATGGAAATTCTACAACTAGAAGAAAAGAGGAAAGCACATTGAGACTCAGAGGATCTGCAAAAGGCTGAGGTAAGGAGATGCTCATGTGGAGAGGACGGGACCTGTGTGCATGGGCAGCTGAGTACGCAACTGACTTTCTAAAGCAGGAGGGAGATAGAAGCCCCCAACTGTACTGAAATTCAGTCTTGGGCAAGACTCTGGGAAACCAGACTTATTTGGGGGGAATCTGGACTGTCAGGAAAAGGGAGCTGAGAATCGGGAGCTGCTGAAGGCAGAGGTGCAGAGGTGTGCACGTGTGTGCACACAGAGAGGACTGACTGCTGAATGCATGGGCAGCTGAGTGTATGGCTGGCCTTCTAAAGAGGGAGGGAGATGGAAGCTCCAGATTGTGCTGAACTCCAGTTCTGTTCCAGTTTCTGTGAACCCCGACTCATTTGGGGAGAAATTGGACTGTCTGGCAGCGGGCAAAACTCAAGGGAGGCTTTCTCTCAGAGGTGCTTGCAGCGATTACTGAGGGATACAGAGACCCAGGGGCCTCATATGGAAGGGATGATGGGAAACCAAGGCTGTCTGCTCCACCCTGAAACTCTACCCCATCCAAGCTGAGCACAGAGACTTTTGCAATTTTGTAAGCATTGCCCCATAAGTGTGTCTCCAGCACAGAAGTTCTTCTAGCATAGACACAGCTGATCCTTACAGCCAATTGGCCTGAAGGTCAACTCCTCCCAGTGATACCAACAAAAATCAAGGCTGAGCACACAATCCACAAAGGGGTTCACCAAGAGTGTCCACCTCAGGTAACTGGGGAGGTTGAGCCACTGTGCCCTATAGGACAACTACTACACAAAGCTACTCCACCAACTCAGGGAAGCAGTGAAAATGCAGAGACAAAGAAACAGATCACAAATGAAAGAAATGGAGGAAAGCAAATGACTGTATATAGAGTTCAAAACCATAGTTATAAGGTTTTACAAGAATTTTCTAGAAAAGACGAATAAATTTAGCGAGACCCTTGAGGATATGAAAAAGGACCAACTAGAAATTAAGCATACACTGACTTAAATTAAAAAAAAAATTACACAGAGACCTAATAGCAGACTAGAGGACTATAAGAATCAAGTCAAAGATTTGAAATACAAAGAAGCAAAAAACACTCAGCCTGAAAAGCAAAAAGCAAAAAGAATTAAAAAATTTGAAGACAGTGTAAGGAGCCTCTAGGACAACCTCAAGTGTACCAACATATGAATTATTGGGGTGCCAGAAGAAGAGAAAGAGAGCAAGATACTGAAAACCTATTTGTAGAAATAATGACCAAAAACTTCCCACACCAGGTGAAAGAAATAGACTTACAAGTCCAGGAAGTGTACAGAACCTCAAACAAAAGGAATCCAAAGAGGTCCACACTAAGACACATCATAATTAAAGTGCCAAGAGCAAAAGACAAAGAGAGAATCTTACAAGCAGCAAGAGAAATACAGTACGTTACCTACAAGGGAGCACCCAAATGACTGTCAGCTGATTTCTCAACAGAAACTATGCAGGCCAGATTGGAGTGGCAAGAAATAGTCAAAGTGATGAATAGCAAGAACCTACAACCAAGATTACTCTACCCAGCAAAGTTATCATTCAGAATTGAAGGTCAGATAAAGACCTTCACAGATAAGAAAAAGCTAAAGAAGTTTATCACTGCTAAACCAGTATTATATGAAATGCTGAAAGGTATTCTTTAAGAAGAGAAAGAAGAAAAAGGTAAAGATAAAAATTATGAACAACATAATTTTTGTTGTTCACTGTCTATCAACAAGTGAATCTAAAAATCAAGTGAATAAAAAATCTTATGAACAGAATAAACTGATGAATATAACAGGATCAGGGGCATAGAAAGGGAGTGGACTGACAATTCTCAGGGGTAAAGGGGTATGGGGGAAGAGACTGGACAAAAAGCGTACACCTATGGATGAGGAAAGTGGGGAGGAGGTAAGGGAAGTGGGTGGGAACCGGGTGGAGGGGAGCTTTGCGGGGGAGAAAGGGGAACAATTGTAATAATCTGAACAATAAAGATTTTTTAAATTTTAAAAAAGGATAAAAATATCCATACATATAGCCTTTAAAAAATAGAATGATCATTGATGTTGTGCTACAATTTTTTCTGTAGATAATAGAGTGTGGATGTTTTTGCTGTGTCATTACATATCTAGTCAATTCTTTTGAACACTGGCAGATTTTATTTTATTTAAAAAATATATTTTATTGATTTTTTACAGAGAGGAAGGGAGAGGGATAGAGAGTTAGAAACATTGATGAGAGAGAATCATCAATAAGCTGCCTCTTGCACACCCCTACTGGGGATGTGCCCGCAACCAAGGTACATGCCCTTGACCAGAATCGAACTTGGGACCTTTCAGTCCACAGGCTGATGTTCTATCCACTGAGCCAAACCTGTTTCGGCGAACACTGGCAGATTTTAAATGTTTAATTAAATGTCTACCAAACTTAACTGACCTCTGAACACTTTGAAAATGGAATGTATTTTGACTACATATCTACAAGAACTCATGGCAGACAATGTGTGCTTAGATTAAAGGAGACAGCTAAACAATGTCTCCTGAAGAGATTAATACTGCAAGAAATGATGTAAATTTAATTTATTGAATTTTTAAAAATAAATCTTTATTGTTCAGATTATTACAATTGTTTCTCTCCCCCCCCCAATAGCTCCCCTCCACCTGGTCCTCACCATACCTGCTGCCCCCCCCCCCACTCACCCCCCAGCTGTCCTCATCCATAGGTATATGATTTTTGTCCATTCTCTTCACGTACCCCCTTTTCCCCTGAGAATTATCAATCCCCTCCCATTCTATACCCCTGATTCTATTATATTCACCAGTCTATTCTGCTCCTCAGATTTTTAATTCACTTGGCTTTTAGATTCACTTGTTGATAGATATGTATTTGTTGTTCATAATTTTTATCTTTAATTTTTCTTCTTTTTCCTCTTTTTAAAGAACACCTTTTAGCATTTCATATAATACTGGTTTGGTGGTGATGTACTCCTTTAGCTTTTTCTGATCTGTGAAGCTCTTTATCTGTCCTTCAATTCTGAATGATAACTTTGCTGGGTAGAGTAATCTTGGTTGTAGGTTCTTGCTATTCATCACTTTGACTACTTCTTGCCACTCCCTTCTTGCCTGCATAGTTTTTGTTGAGAAATCAGCTGATAATCCTATGGGTGCTCCCTTATAGGTAACTTACTGTTTTTCTCTTGCTGCTTGTAAGATTCTCTCTTTGTCTTTTGCTCTTGGCACTTTAATTATGATGTGTCTTAGTGTGGTCCTCTTTGGATTCCTTTTGTTTGGGGTTCTGTGCGCTTCCTGGATTTGTAAGTCTATTTCCCCCAAACCAGTATTAATTGAGACAGGGAAAACAAAATATAAGCACTAGTTAGAGAGGACTTATAGATCTGGAAGTCAATCCAGAAATACTGCCACCCAGTGTTGAAATACAAATCAACTCTTGTGTAAACACATATAAGGAGTATAAGAAACACAGAAGTATTGCATGCTGGAAAATCGTGACTGTGGTTTACAACACTGAGGAGTAGTGGAACACAGGAAACTTCAATACTGTCCTGACTAGGAAACAGGCGTGCCAAACTGCACATTTTTATTTTTATTTGTTTTTTCATCTTTTACTTAAAAAACTAATTTTTTTTCTCACTTAATTTTACTTTTAAATTATTACATTTTTATTTTTAATCAGTATTAGTACTACTACTATTTTACCTTTTTAAAGTGTCATTTTATTTTGTCTTTATTTTATTTTATGATTAGTGTTCTACATTCTATTTTCATCTTTCCTTTGTTATCATTTTACTCTATCTCAACTCTAGTTTTATGCCAATAATCGCTTCCTCACTTTTCCCCTTTTGTTGTCCTGTTTCTCTTACCCTGTACCTACTTTATATTTTCCCTATTCCTTCTTTTTACCCTCTATTAAAAATTCATCCTACTTATATATCTAATTTCCAATCCCCTGCTCTAAGTTAATACCACCTCCCTCTTGTCTTTCTTCACAATCCAAATTTTTCCTCAGTCCTTTTGTTGTTGTTTGCTTAATTGTTGATTATATATTTTTTTGCTTGTTTGTGAGATTGTTTCACTTTTTGTTTTATTTTAGTTTGTATTTTGCTTCTGTTTTTCCTCAGCTTGCTTGATATTAGTTGTTGTTTGTAGTTTGCATTCATCTCTAGGTATTTGTTGCTTGTATTTGTTGGGATTAGTGGCTGTTCTATTGGAGATTTCTCTCCATATAAATAATATTTTCCCCTCTTCTTTTTTGTTCTCTTTTTTTTATCCCTTACTTTTTTTTCCTTTTCTCAATTTCATTTTTACACTAATTTTCTTTTTTCTTTCTTATCCCTTAATACACTTTTCTCTGGTGGTCACCTTTATTTGGGGTTATTAATATCGTGAATACATCTGTGTTCAGTGCCTTGTGTATTGTGCCTTGTTGTGCTGTAGTTTGTGCCTTTAAACCAATGCTGGAGATAGAGAACTACATAATCAAACACCAGGAGAAGAGAGATCATGGGAGACAAAGAAACAGCCTAGGAATAAGAAGAGGACTACATTAATGAGCTAGAAGACAAGGTAGGAAAAAATACCCAAGCAGAGCAGCATCTAGAAAAAACAAACAAAGAGAAAGAGAGCATAAGGGAACTTTGGGACAATGCTAAACAAAACAACATCCACATAATAAGGGTACCAGAAGGAGAGGAAACTGAGCAAGGAATAGAAGACTTGTTTGAAGAAATAATGTCAGAAATCTTCCCTGATATAGGGGAGAAAAAACTCACACATATCCAAGAAGCTCACAGAGTCCCAACAAAATGTACCCCAGAAAACCAACACCAAGGCACATTATAATTAAATTGGCAAACACCAATGACAAAATAAGAATCTTAAAAGTGGCCAGAGAGAGACAGAAAGTTACCCACAAAGGATCCCCCACCAGACTAATGATGTATTTCTCAACAGAAGCACATCAGGCCAAACGGGAATGGAATTAAATATACAAAGACATGCAAAGGAAGGGTCTGAATTAAGAATACTGTACCCAGCAAGGCTATAAGTCAAAACTGAGGGCAAATCCAGGAGCTTCACAGACAAAAAGGACTAAAGGAGTTCATTACTACCAAACCAGCAATGCAAGAAATGTTAAAGGGTCTGCTATAAAAAGAATATATAGGAAGCAAAGAAGGAACAGGGGGGGGGGGTAAAGAATAAAAATGGCAACAAACAAGTACCTATCAATAATAACTTTAAATGTAAATAGATTAAATGCCCTAATCAAAAGACATATGGTAGCTGAGTGGATAAGAAAACATGATCCATATATCTGTTATATACAGGAAACCTACCTAAAAAAAAAAAAAGACACACACAGACTGAGGGTTAAGGGATGGTAAAAGGTTTTTCAAGTGAATGAAAATGAAAACAAAGCTGGGGTCGCAGTACTTATATCTGACAAATTAGATCTCAAAGTGAAAGATATAAAAAGAGATAAAGGAAGATCAATAAAAGGAGCAATCTATCAAAAAGAAATAACCCTGGTAAACATATACACACCCAATACAGGAGCACCCAAATACATTTAAAAAACAAAAAAACAAAAAAACAAACAAAAAAAAAACCAAACAAAAACCCCACAAAACTTCTGGAGGATATCAAGGGAGAGAGTGACAGCAATACAATCATAGTAAGGGACTTGAATACCCCACTAACACCATTGAACAAATCCTCTAAACAAAGGTCAGCAAAGAAACATCAATCCTAAATCACTCACTAGATCAGATGAAATTAATTGACATATTCAGAACATTTCACCCGAAAGTCACAGAATATATATTCTTCTCAAGTGCACATGGGACTTTTTCAAAGATAGACAATATTTTGGGTCACAGGCAAAGTATCTTCAAATTCAAGAAGCTAAAAATTATATCAAGAATCTTCTTAGCGGAGGACTGAGAAGGTGGGGCAGTTCTGTACCGTGCTGCCTTCCACTGGTTAAGACCTCCAAGAGCAAAGGCCTACCAACGTGAGGATGCCCCTACTGTCACCTGTAGAGGGGCAGCACTGAGCTGGCCAATATTTGTGGTGGTACTGCTTGTCCTGGCTCAGGGGAAGCGTTCCACTAAGTCTGAAAGACTAAGACATCGCGGGGACTCTCCGTCACCGCCCGCGGCCTGCTCTGCCAGGCCTTCGCGCACGCTGAGCTGGCGCTGCGCCTTCCATTGGCAGACCCGGAGAATCCTCTCTCTGCTGCCACATGGCCAGGCCAAAGCATCAGACACTACCACCATGCCGATTTTAAAACTACAGGGGAAATTGAGCCACAGGAGCTACCATTGCTGCTGCCCCCAAGAATGGGAATCCACCGAAATCAGAGCTCACTACGCACCGGGCTCATAGAGAGTGTGGCTTCAGAAATTAGCCTCTGCATCCACAGCAGCTCCACATCCGCAACAAAGAGGACACCATTGAGGGCGGACTCTCCCCATGCAGCCATCACAGCCCGCCCACAATCTTCCCAGCACACCCACCATGCTGGGAGGGAGATGGATCACGCTGGTGAGGAAATGGCACGGTGCCTTCCATTACCCACCCAGGTGAGCCCATCCTCCAATACCACATGGCCAAGCCAAAGCTCTCACCACCACCGCCATGTGAACTTTAAAACTACAGTGGTAATTGAACCACAGGAGCGACCGTCAATATTGCACCTGGCACCGCCACCCGCCACTGCCACCAAGAATAAAGGAAATCCACCAAGAACAGAGCTCACCATGCCTTGGGCTCAGGGAGTGGGCGACGTCAGAACTTTGCCTCCATGTCTGCAGCTGCTCTGCTCCCACACCGAATGAGACACCTTTGAAGGTGGTCCCCCCACCTGCAACCATCTCAGCCCAACTGCAGCTGTCCCAGCCTGCCCGCCATGCTAGCAAGGAGCTAGCACGGCGCCTCCAATATGCGACCCCAACACCCTAGAGGGGCCGTGTGCCCCGGGTGAGCCGAGTGTCCCAGGGGGCCGAGTGCCCCGGGTGAGCCGAGTGTCCCAGGGGGCCGAGTGCCCCGGGTGAGCCGAGTGTCCCAGGGGGCCGAGTGCCCGGGTGAGCCAAGAGTCCCAGGTGGCCGAGTGCCCCGGGTGAGCTGAGTGTCCCAGGGGGCCATGTGCCCCGGGTAAGCCGTACCCCCCAAAGGGGAAGGGTGTCCCGGGTGAGCCGTGTGTCCCAGGGGGCCAAGGGCCCCGGGTGAGCCGAGTGTCCCAGGGGGCCGAGTGCCCCGGGTGAGCCGAGAGTCTCAGGGGACCGAGTGCCCCAGGTGAGCCGAGTGTCCCAGGGGGCCATGTGCCCCGGGTAAGCCGTACGCCCCAAAGGGGAAGGGTGTCCCGGGTGAGCCGTGTGTCCCAGGGGGCCGAGTGCCCCGGGTGAGACGAGTGTCGCAGGGGGCCGAGTGCCCCGGGTGAGCCGAGTGTCCCAGGGGGCCGAGTGCCCCGGGTGAGCCGAGAGTCCCATGGGGCCGAGTGCCCCGGGTGAGCCGAGTGTCCCAGGGGGCCGAGTGCCCCGGGTGAGCCGAGTGTCCCAGGGGGCCGAGTGCCCCGGGTGAGCCAAGAGTCCCAGGGGGCCGAGAGCCCCGGGTGAGCCGAGTGTCCCAGGGGGCCATGTGCCCCGGGTAAGCCGTACCCCCCAAAGGGGAAGGGTGTCCCGGGTGAGCCGTGTGTCCCAGGGGGCCGAGTGCCCCGGGTGAGCCGAGTGTCCCAGGGGGCCGAGTGCCCCGGGTGAGCCGAGAGTCCCAGGGGGCCGAGTGCCCCGGGTGAGCCGAGAGTCCCAGGGGGCCGAGTGCCCCGGGTAAGCCGTACCCCCCAAAGGGGAAGGGTGTCCCGGGTGAGCCGTGTGTCCCAGGGGGCCGAGTGCCCCGGGTGAGCCGAGTGTCCCAGGGGGCCGAGTGCCCCGGGTGAGCCGAGTGTCCCAGGGGGCCGAGTGCCCCGGGTGAGCCGAGAGTCCCAGGGGGCCGAGTGCCCCGGGTGAGCCGAGTGTCCCAGGGGGCCGAGTGCCCCGGGTGAGCCGAGAGTCCCAGGGGGCCGAGTGCCCCGGGTAAGCCGTACCCCCCAAAGGGGAAGGGTGTCCCGGGTGAGCCGAGTGTCCCAGGGGGCCGAGTGCCCCGGGTGAGCCGAGTGTCCCAGGGGGCCGAGTGCCCCGGGTGAGCCGAGTGTCCCAGGGGGCCATGTTCCCCGGGTAAGCCGTACGCCCCAAAGGGGAAGGGTGTCCCGGGTGAGCCGTGTGTCCCAGGGGGCCGAGTGCCCCGGGTGAGCCGAGTGTCCCAGGGGGCCGAGTGCCCCGGGTAAGCCGTACGCCCCAAAGGGGAAGGGTGTCCCGGGTGAGCCGTGTGTCCCAGGGGGCCGAGTGCCCCGGGTGAGCCGAGTGTCGCAGGGGCCGAGTGCCCCGGGTGAGCCGAGTGTCCCAGGGGGCCGAGTGCCCCGGGTGAGCCGAGAGTCCCATGGGGCCGAGTGCCCCGGGTGAGCCGAGTGTCCCAGGGGGCCGAGTGCCCTGGGTGAGCCGAGTGTCCCAGGGGGCCGAGTGCCCCGGGTGAGCCAAGAGTCCCAGGGGGCCGAGAGCCCCGGGTGAGCCGAGTGTCCCAGGGGGCCATGTGCCCCGGGTAAGCCGTACCCCCCAAAGGGGAAGGGTGTCCCGGGTGAGCCGTGTGTCCCAGGGGGCCGAGTGCCCCGGGTGAGCCGAGTGTCCCAGGGGGCCGAGTGCCCCGGGTGAGCCGAGAGTCCCAGGGGGCCGAGTGCCCCGGGTGAGCCGAGAGTCCCAGGGGGCCATGTGCCCCGGGTAAGCCGTACGCCCCAAAGGGGAAGGGTGTCCCGGGTGAGCCGTGTGTCCCAGGGGGCCGAGTGCCCCGGGTGAGCCGAGTGTCCCAGGGGGCCATGTGCCCCGGGTAAGCCGTACGCCCCAAAGGGGAAGGGTGTCCCGGGTGAGCCGTGTGTCCCAGGGGGCCGAGTGCCCCGGGTGAGCCGAGTGTCGCAGGGGGCCGAGTGCCCCAGGTGAGCCGAGTGTCCCAGGGGGCCGAGTGCCCCGGGTGAGCCGAGAGTCCCATGGGGCCGAGTGCCCCGGGTGAGCCGAGTGTCCCAGGGGGCCGAGTGCCCTGGGTGAGCCGAGTGTCCCAGGGGGCCGAGTGCCCCGGGTGAGCCAAGAGTCCCAGGGGGCCGAGAGCCCCGGGTGAGCCGAGTGTCCCAGGGGGCCATGTGCCCCGGGTAAGCCGTACCCCCCAAAGGGGAAGGGTGTCCCGGGTGAGCCGTGTGTCCCAGGGGGCCGAGTGCCCCGGGTGAGCCGAGTGTCCCAGGGGGCCGAGTGCCCCGGGTGAGCCGAGAGTCCCAGGGGGCCGAGTGCCCCGGGTGAGCCGAGAGTCCCAGGGGGCCGAGTGCCCCGGGTAAGCCGTACCCCCCAAAGGGGAAGGGTGTCCCGGGTGAGCCGTGTGTCCCAGGGGGCCGAGTGCCCCGGGTGAGCCGAGTGTCCCAGGGGGCCGAGTGTCCCGGGTGAGCCGTGTGTCCCAGGGGGCCGAGTGCCCCGGGTGAGCCGAGTGTCCCAGGGGGCCGAGTGCCCCGGGTGAGCCGAGAGTCCCATGGGGCCGAGTGCCCCGGGTGAGCCGAGTGTCCCAGGGGGCCGAGTGCCCCGGGTGAGCCGAGTGTCCCAGGGGGCCGAGTGCCCCGGGTGAGCCAAGAGTCCCAGGGGGCCGAGAGCCCCGGGTGAGCCGAGTGTCCCAGGGGGCCATGTGCCCCGGGTAAGCCGTACGCCCCAAAGGGGAAGGGTGTCCCGGGTGAGCCGTGTGTCCCAGGGGGCCGAGTGCCCCGGGTGAGCCGAGTGTCCCAGGGGGCCGAGTGTCCCGGGTGAGCCGTGTGTCCCAGGGGGCCGAGTGCCCCGGGTGAGCCGAGTGTCCCAGGGGGCCGAGTGCCCCGGGTGAGCCGAGAGTCCCAGGGGGCCGAGTGCCCCGGGTAAGCCGTACCCCCCAAAGGGGAAGGGTGTCCCGGGTGAGCCGAGTGTCCCAGGGGGCCGAGTGCCCCGGGTGAGCCGAGTGTCCCAGGGGGCCGAGTGCCCCGGGTGAGCCGAGTGTCCCAGGGGGCCATGTGCCCCGGGTAAGCCGTACACCCCAAAGGGGAAGGGTGTCCCGGGTGAGCCGTGTGTCCCAGGGGGCCGAGTGCCCCGGGTGAGCCGAGTGTCCCAGGGGGCCGAGTGTCCCGGGTGAGCCGTGTGTCCCAGGGGGCCGAGTGCCCCGGGTGAGCCGAGTGTCCCAGGGGGCCAAGTGCCCCGGGTGAGCCGAGAGTCCCATGGGGCCGAGTGCCCCGGGTGAGCCGAGTGTCCCAGGGGGCCGAGTGCCCCGGGTGAGCCGAGTGTCCCAGGGGGCCGAGTGCCCCGGGTGAGCCAAGAGTCCCAGGGGGCCGAGAGCCCCGGGTGAGCCGAGAGTCCCAGGGGGCCGAGTGCCCCGGGTGAGCCGAGAGTCCCAGGGGGCCGAGAGCCCCGGGTGAGCCGAGTGTCCCAGGGGGCCATGTGCCCCGGGTAAGCCGTACGCCCCAAAGGGGAAGGGTGTCCCGGGTGAGCCGAGTGTCCCAGGGGGCCGAGTGCCCCGGGTGAGCCGAGTGTCCCAGGGGGCCGAGTGCCCCGGGTGAGCCGAGAGTCCCAGGGGGCCGAGTGCCCCGGGTGAGCCGAGAGTCCCAGGGGGCCGAGTGCCCCGGGTAAGCCGTACCCCCCAAAGGGGAAGGGTGTCCCGGGTGAGCCGTGTGTCCCAGGGGGCCGAGTGCCCCGGGTGAGCCGAGTGTCCCAGGGGGCCGAGTGTCCCGGGTGAGCCGTGTGTCCCAGGGGGCCGAGTGCCCCGGGTGAGCCGAGTGTCCCAGGGGGCCAAGTGCCCCGGGTGAGCCGAGAGTCCCATGGGGCCGAGTGCCCCGGGTGAGCCGAGTGTCCCAGGGGGCCGAGTGCCCCGGGTGAGCCGAGTGTCCCAGGGGGCCGAGTGCCCCGGGTGAGCCAAGAGTCCCAGGGGGCCGAGAGCCCCGGGTGAGCCGAGTGTCCCAGGGGGCCATGTGCCCCGGGTAAGCCGTACGCCCCAAAGGGGAAGGGTGTCCCGGGTGAGCCGTGTGTCCCAGGGGGCCGAGTGCCCCGGGTGAGCCGAGTGTCCCAGGGGGCCGAGTGTCCCGGGTGAGCCGTGTGTCCCAGGGGGCCGAGTGCCCCGGGTGAGCCGAGTGTCCCAGGGGGCCGAGTGCCCCGGGTGAGCCGAGAGTCCCAGGGGGCCGAGTGCCCCGGGTGAGCCGAGTGTCCCAGGGGGCCGAGTGCCCCGGGTGAGCCGAGTGTCCCAGGGGGCCGAGTGCCCCGGGTGAGCCGAGTGTCCCAGGGGGCCGAGTGCCCCGGGTGAGCCGAGAGTCCCAGGGGGCCGAGTGCCCCGGGTAAGCCGTACCCCCCAAAGGGGAAGGGTGTCCCGGGTGAGCCGAGTGTCCCAGGGGGCCGAGTGCCCCGGGTGAGCCGAGTGTCCCAGGGGGCCGAGTGCCCCGGGTGAGCCGAGTGTCCCAGGGGGCCATGTGCCCCGGGTAAGCCGTACGCCCCAAAGGGGAAGGGTGTCCCGGGTGAGCCGTGTGTCCCAGGGGGCCGAGTGCCCCGGGTGAGCCGAGTGTCCCAGGGGGCCATGTGCCCCGGGTAAGCCGTACACCCCAAAGGGGAAGGGTGTCCCGGGTGAGCCGTGTGTCCCAGGGGGCCGAGTGCCCCGGGTGAGCCGAGTGTCGCAGGGGGCCGAGTGCCCCGGGTGAGCCGAGTGTCCCAGGGGGCCGAGTGCCCCGGGTGAGCCGAGAGTCCCATGGGGCCGAGTGCCCCGGGTGAGCCGAGTGTCCCAGGGGGCCGAGTGCCCCGGGTGAGCCGAGAGTCCCAGGGGGCCGAGTGCCCCGGGTAAGCCGTACCCCCCAAAGGGGAAGGTGTCCCGGGTGAGCCGAGTGTCCCAGGGGGCCGAGTGCCCCGGGTGAGCCGAGAGTCCCAGGGGGCCGAGTGCCCCGGGTGAGCCGAGAGTCCCAGGGGGCCGAGTGCCCCGGGTGAGCCGAGAGTCCCAGGGGGCCGAGTGCCCCGGGTAAGCCGTACCCCCCAAAAGGGAAGGGTGTCCCGGGTGAGCCGTGTGTCCCAGGGGGCCGAGTGCCCCGGGTGAGCCGAGTGTCCCAGGGGGCCGAGTGTCCCGGGTGAGCCGTGTGTCCCAGGGGGCCGAGTGCCCCGGGTGAGCCGAGTGTCCCAGGGGGCCATGTGCCCCGGGTAAGCCGTACGCCCCAAAGGGGAAGGGTGTCCCGGGTGAGCCGAGTGTCCCAGGGGGCCGAGTGCCCCGGGTGAGCCGAGTGTCCCAGGGGGCCATGTGCCCCGGGTAAGCCGTACGCCCCAAAGGGGAAGGGTGTCCCGGGTGAGCCGTGTGTCCCAGGGGGCCGAGTGCCCCGGGTGAGCCGAGTGTCGCAGGGGGCCGAGTGCCCCGGGTGAGCCGAGTGTCCCAGGGGGCCGAGTGCCCCGGGTGAGCCGAGAGTCCCATGGGGCCGAGTGCCCTGGGTGAGCCGAGTGTCCCAGGGGGCCGAGTGCCCCGGGTGAGCCGAGTGTCCCAGGGGGCCGAGTGCCCTGGGTGAGCCGAGTGTCCCAGGGGGCCGAGTGCCCCGGGTGAGCCAAGAGTCCCAGGGGGCCGAGAGCCCCGGGTGAGCCGAGTGTCCCAGGGGGCCATGTGCCCCGGGTAAGCCGTACCCCCCAAAGGGGAAGGGTGTCCCGGGTGAGCCGTGTGTCCCAGGGGGCCGAGTGCCCCGGGTGAGCCGAGTGTCCCAGGGGGCCGAGTGCCCCGGGTGAGCCGAGAGTCCCAGGGGGCCGAGTGCCCCGGGTGAGCCGAGAGTCCCAGGGGGCCGAGTGCCCCGGGTAAGCCGTACCCCCCAAAGGGGAAGGGTGTCCCGGGTGAGCCGTGTGTCCCAGGGGGCCGAGTGCCCCGGGTGAGCCGAGTGTCCCAGGGGGCCGAGTGTCCCGGGTGAGCCGTGTGTCCCAGGGGGCCGAGTGCCCCGGGTGAGCCGAGTGTCCCAGGGGGCCAAGTGCCCCGGGTGAGCCGAGAGTCCCATGGGGCCGAGTGCCCCGGGTGAGCCGAGTGTCCCAGGGGGCCGAGTGCCCCGGGTGAGCCGAGTGTCCCAGGGGGCCGAGTGCCCCGGGTGAGCCAAGAGTCCCAGGGGGCCGAGAGCCCCGGGTGAGCCGAGTGTCCCAGGGGGCCATGTGCCCCGGGTAAGCCGTACGCCCCAAAGGGGAAGGGTGTCCCGGGTGAGCCGTGTGTCCCAGGGGGCCGAGTGCCCCGGGTGAGCCGAGTGTCCCAGGGGGCCGAGTGTCCCGGGTGAGCCGTGTGTCCCAGGGGGCCGAGTGCCCCGGGTGAGCCGAGTGTCCCAGGGGGCCGAGTGCCCCGGGTGAGCCGAGAGTCCCAGGGGGCCGAGTGCCCCGGGTGAGCCGAGTGTCCCAGGGGGCCGAGTGCCCCGGGTGAGCCGAGAGTCCCAGGGGGCCGAGTGCCCCGGGTAAGCCGTACCCCCCAAAGGGGAAGGGTGTCCCGGGTGAGCCGAGTGTCCCAGGGGGCCGAGTGCCCCGGGTGAGCCGAGTGTCCCAGGGGGCCGAGTGCCCCGGGTGAGCCGAGTGTCCCAGGGGGCCATGTGCCCCGGGTAAGCCGTACGCCCCAAAGGGGAAGGGTGTCCCGGGTGAGCCGTGTGTCCCAGGGGGCCGAGTGCCCCGGGTGAGCCGAGTGTCCCAGGGGGCCATGTGCCCCGGGTAAGCCGTACACCCCAAAGGGGAAGGGTGTCCCGGGTGAGCCGTGTGTCCCAGGGGGCCGAGTGCCCCGGGTGAGCCGAGTGTCGCAGGGGGCCGAGTGCCCCGGGTGAGCCGAGTGTCCCAGGGGGCCGAGTGCCCCGGGTGAGCCGAGAGTCCCATGGGGCCGAGTGCCCCGGGTGAGCCGAGTGTCCCAGGGGGCCGAGTGCCCCGGGTGAGCCGAGAGTCCCAGGGGGCCGAGTGCCCCGGGTAAGCCGTACCCCCCAAAGGGGAAGGTGTCCCGGGTGAGCCGAGTGTCCCAGGGGGCCGAGTGCCCCGGGTGAGCCGAGTGTCCCAGGGGGCCGAGTGCCCCGGGTGAGCCGAGAGTCCCAGGGGGCTGAGTGCCCGGGGTGAGCCGAGTGTCCCAGGGGGCCATGTGCCCCGGGTGAGCCGAGTGTCCCAGGGGGCCGAGTGCCCCGGGTGAGCCGAGTGTCCCAGGGAGCCGAGTGCCCTGGGTGAGCCGTGAGTCCCATGGGGCCGAGTGCCCCGGGCGAGCCGAGTGTCCCAGGGGAAGCAGTGGGACCCAGGGGAAGGGGCGGTGAAAACCAGAGGAGGAGCGGACTCTATTCATATGGTCCTGAGATAGTCACCATAAAACAAGCAGACTGCCAAATGACAGCGGGGAGGGGAAGGAGACCTGGGGGGAGATAGGAGAACAACCGAGGGACTGGTATGCATGAACATAAGTACAACCAATGAACACAGAACTCTGGGGAGGGAGGGCATAAATGGGAGGTGGGGGGGGGGGCAATGGTAAACTATGTACACAGAAAATACCTTAATAAAATAAAATTAAAGAAAAAAAAAGAATCTTCTTAGATCACAGTGGCATAAAACTGGTTATCAACTACAATAAAAACAATCCAAAAAATCAAACATCTGGAGACTAAACAACATTCTATTAAACAATGACTGGGTTACCAGAGAGATCAAAAAAGAAATAAAAAATATCATGGCAACAAATGATAATGTAAACACAGCAATCCAAAACCTACGGGACACAGCAAAAGTAGTCTTGAAAGGGAAGTTTATAGCTCTATAAGCCTACTGGGGAAAAAAAACAAAAAACCAAGAAACAATGGTAGAGAAAAACAAGATGGTGGCATAGGTAAACACCTTAACTTGCTTCCTCACACAAGCACTTCAAAACTACAACTAGCCGAGACCGGTTTGGCTCAGTGGATAGAGCGTCGGCTTGCGGACTGGAAGGTCCCAGGTTCGATTCCAGTCAAGGGCATGAACTTTGGTTGCAGGCACATTCCCAGTGGGGGGTGTGCAAGAGGCAGCTGGTCGATGTTTCTCTCTCATTGATGTTTCTAACTCTCTGTCCCTCTCTCTTCCTCTCTGTAAAAAATCAATAAAATATATTTAAAAAAAAAAACCCCAAAACCCCAAAACAAAACTACAACTAAAAGACAACATGGACATCATCCAGAACCACAGGAAGGCTGGCTGAGTGGAAATTCTACAACTAGAAGGCAAGAGAAAAGCACACTGAGACTCAGAGGAGCTGTGGAAGCAAAGTGCAGAGGTACGGAGGCACAGGTGTGGAAAAGGCTGGCAACTGAGTATGCAGCTGTCTTTTTTATTTTAATAAATCTTTATTGTACATATTATTATATTTGTTCCTCTTTTTTTCCCCCATAGCTCCCCTCCACCCAGTTCCCACTCTACCCTCTGCCCTTACCCCTCTCCCACTATCCTCACACATAGGTGTACAATTTTTGTCCAGTCTCTTCCCATGGGGTGTAGGAAGAGACTGGACAAAAATCGTACACCTATGGATGAGTACAGTCAGGGGGGTGGGGATGGCATGGGGTGGGTGGAAACTTGGTGGAGGGGAGGTAGGGGGGAAAAAGAGTAACAACTGTAATAATCTGAACAATAAAGATTTACTAAAATTAAAAAAAGAAACAATGGTAATAAATTATCTAACCCTACAACTCAAAGAGTTAGAAAGAGAGCAACAAGAAAAGCCCAGTGTAAGAGAAGGAAGGAAATAATAAAGATCAGACCAGAGATAAACGACATAGAGACAAAAACAATCAAACAAAAAACCACAATACAAAAGATGAACAAAAACAGAAGCTGGTTCTTTGAAAGGATAAACAAGATTGACGAACCTTAGCCAGGCTCATCAAGAAGCAAAGAGAGAGAACCCAAATAAACAAAATGAGAAATGAAAGAGGAAAAAGAACAATAGACCCTACAGAAATAAAAAGGATTGTTAAAAAATACTATGATAAACTCTATTCCAACAAACTGGACAACCTGGAGGAAATGGATATATTCCTAGAAAAATACAACTTTCCAAACTCAATCAGGAAGAATCTAAACATCTCAATAGGCCAATAACTATGGAAGAAATTAAAGCAGTCATCAAAAAGCTTCCAGAAAACAAAAGCCCAGGGCCAGATGGCTTCACAGGGGAGTTTTACAAAACATTCAAGGAAGAACTAAAACCTATTCTCCTCAAACTATTCCAAAAAATTCAAGAGGAAGGAACACTTCCAAACTCATTCTATGAAGCTAGCATCACCCTAATACCAAAACCAGATAAAGACAACATAATGAAAGAGAATTACAGGTCAATATCCATCATAAACATAGATAACAAAATCCTCAACAGAATTCTAGCAAATTGGATCCAGCAGTACATCAGAAAGATCATACACCATGACCAAGTAGGATTTATCCCAGGGATGCAAGGATGGTACAATATCCGCAAATCAATAAATGTGATACATCACATAAACAAATTGAGAGATAAAAATCATATAGTCATATCAATTGATGCAGAAAAGGCATTTGACAAAATCCAACACCCTTTCTTGATAAAAACTCTCAGCAAGGTGGGAATAGAAGGATCATACCTCAACATAATAAAAGCCCTATGTGACAAAACAATTGAGTATGATTGCCAACATCATACTCAATGGGCAAAAATAAAACAATTTCCCCTAAGAAGAGAAACAAAACAAGGATGCCCACTCTCACCACTCCTGTGAGTACTGGAAGTACTCACCTTTGTGATCAGACAAGAAGAGGAAATAAAAGGCATCCAAATTGGAAACGAAGGCACCGTTATTTGCAGATGATATTGTACATAAAAAATCCAAAAGACTCCATCAAAAAATTATTAGACTTAACAAATGAATTCGGCAATGTAACAGGATACAAAATTAATGCCAATAAATCTATGGCATTTCAATATACCAATAGTGAACTTATAGAAAGAGAGTATAAAAAATATGTGGAAAACTATAGGACACTGAAAAATGAGATAGAGGAAAACATAAACAGATGGAAGAATATATTATGTTCATGGATTGGTATAATCAACATATTAAAATGTCCATATACCCAAAGCAATCTATAGATTCAATGCACTCCCCATCAAAATACCAATGGCATATTTCACAGACCTAGAAAGAACTCTCCAAAAATTCATCTGGAATAAAAAAAGACCCTCAATAGCCACAGCAATCCTGAGAAAGAAGAACAAAGTAGGTGGGATCTCAATACCATATTTCAAGCTGTATTACAAAGCCACTGTTCTCAAAATAGCATGGTACTGGCACAAGAAGAGACATATAGACCAGTGGAACAGAATAGAGAACCCAGAAATCATCCCAAACCACTATGCTCAATTAGTATTTGACAAAGGAGGCATGAAAATACAATGGAGTCAAGACAGTCTCTTCAATAAATGGTGTTAGGAAAACTGGACAGATACATGCAAAAAAAATGAAACTAGACCACCAACTTATACCATACACAAAAATAAATTCAAAATGGATAAAGGACTTAAACATAAGACAGGAAATAATAAAAATACTAGCGGACTCCACAGGCAGCAAAATCTCAGACATATGCCAAAGCAATTTTTTTCACTGATCCAGCACCTAGGCCATTGGAAACTAAAGAGAAAATAAATAAATGGGACTACCTCAAAATACAAAGCTTTTGCACAGCAAAAGAAATAATCAACAAAACAATAAGAAACCCACTGCATGGGAGATCATATTTGCCAATGTTATCACCAATAAAAATTTCATCTCCAACATTTACAGGGGACTCATACAACTTAACAAAGGAAGATAAACAACCCAATAAAAATAATGGGCAATAGACCTAAATAGATACTTTTCAAAAGAAGACAGAAGGAAGGTCAAGAGACATATGAAAACATGTCAAAGTCACTAATTTTCTGATATGCAAATCAAAATGGCAATGTGGTACCATCTCACACCTGTCAGAATGGCTATTATCAACAAATCAACAAATGACAGGTACTGGTGAGGATGCAGAGAAAAAGGAACCCTCTTGCACTGCTGGTGGGACTGTAGACTGGTGCAGCTACTGTGGAGAAGAGTATGGAGTTTCCTTAAAAAACTAAAAATAGAACTGCCATTAATCCCACTTTTAGGAATATACTCCAAGAAACTAGAAATACCAATCAGAAAGGATATATGCACCCCTATGTTCATAGCAGCACAATTTATAATAGCTAGGATTTGGAAAGAGTCTAAATGTCCATCAGCTATTGAGTGGATTAGAAAACTATGGTACATATACACAATGGAATACTATGCTGCTATAAAAAAGAAGGAATTCTCATGCCGAAGCCAGTTTGGCTCAGTGGTAGAGCGTCGGTCTGCTGACTGAAAGGTCCCGGGTTCTATTCCGGTCAAGGGCATGTACATTAGTTGTGGGCACATCCCCAGTAGGGGGTGTGCAAGAGGCAGCTGGTCGATGTTTCTCTCTCATTGATGTTTCTAGCTCTCTATCTCTCTCCCTTCCTCTCTGTAAAATATCAAATATATATATATATATATATATATATATATATATATATATATTAAAAGAAGGAATTCTCAGTTTGCAGCAGCATGGATGGAACTGGAGAGCATTATGCTAAGCAAAATAAGCCAGTCAATGAAAGAAAAATACCACATGATCTCACTCATTTATGGAAAATAATGAACGATATAACCTGATGAATAAAAAGATAGATACAGAGGCAGTGAAGCATGGAATAGACTCAAATTACAGTGGAAGGCTGGGGAGTGTTTGGTAGATGGGGGGAAAAGATCAATCAAAGGACTTGCATGCATGCATATAAGCATAACCAATGCACACAAGACACTGAGAGGGTGGGATGAGGGCATGTTCTAGGGGTTAGGGGAGGCTGGGGGAAGGTCAATGGGGATACTTTAAACAATAAAATAAAATTGAATACTTTAAATAATAAAATAAAATTAAAAGAAAATTCTGATTCCCATTTATGTATGTCAAGTAGGTTTTTCAGAGGTAACATCTATAAAAATGAAAAACAGAGGTAGAATTGGTGCTAAATCTTTCTCATTTGAGCAGTAAACAATATTCATCCATGAATATGTGAATTAACTTAAAAATGTTACCAGCCATATTCACCTTTTAAAAAATTTATTTAAAAAATGTGACAGTAATTTAGCTACAGAACCAAAGTGTCACTATTTTGATAATTAAACTTGATCCAAGTTTTCACGTATTCCAAAGGTTACATAGAGTTCAGTATCAAATGGCTTGGCAGAAATGAGGGCAAGGGTTTCACCTTCCTTCCTCTTCCCATTACACAAGAAACCAGGGCCAGGCAGGACAGGCAAGTATAGGTGCTGGGCATCTCCAACCGACACAGATGCCACTCTTTTCGAGGTTAGCATGGCCCATTTTCCGGCAAGCCAAGCTTAGCCTCAGAAATACTGACTCAGACCTCAAGGTCACACGCACAGTGTATCGGTGAGCTTTGCTGTGTAACAAACAACTTCAAAGGTTAGTGATTTGACAACAATCACTGTTAGTTCACCATTCTCTGGGTGATGGCTGGGGTGTGTTGAGCCAGGTTTGCCGAGCAGGTCTCTTTCTCGATTCACACACACCTGTGCAGCAAGTCAGCAGAGTAGCTTTGCTGGGCTGCTGACCAGCGATGAGAGAGGGACCACACTGTGTGTCTCTGCCTCCTCGTAGGTGACCTCGAGCCTGTACTCAGTGCAGCTCTTCAGGATTCTAAGAGAAGGAGCAGAAACAATTGGCCTCTAGGAGCCTCGATCTGGAACAGGCACAGATTCCTTTAGCCAGAAGTCATATTCAGCTCAGAGGCGAAACGTGGAGAAATAAACTCGACTTCTTGATTGAGTGTAGCTGCAAAGTCACGTTCAAAACCACTCACATATCTGCAGGCTGTATTTAACAATCACAGTTAAATATTTAAGTTTGTGTCAGGCACTGCGATGACAGCTCAGCACAAGCATAGGAGGGATTCATGCCTTGTGCTATGATTACACAAAACGAAGTCACCTCCCACGTGTCTGAGGGCACAGGTGCTTCTGCGTCTGCCTTGCTCAGGCTTCTGGTCTCCTGGCCCCACAGCGGTGGTCAGGCCGAGCAGGAGGTGTGGCCGGGCCAAGAAGGAGAAAGTGGCAGCTGTCACCCGCCAGCTTTTCCCTGAGACTGTCAGCTGAGCCTTAGAGGGTAGGGGTCTCAGGCCCGTGGTGAAGTGAGTGGCAGCTGCTACTCCCTTGCCGGTGGTGGCCGGTCTGCTTGAGAGCCATCCACGTGCCACGGCCGCGCACCCATTGCGCTTCGGCCACGTCCCGCGAGGGGGCGCCCTTGCCCCGCGCCGCTTGCTTGGCGGAGGCCATGCTGGCTATGCTGGTGGTGGTGAAGGGTGTCACCCAGGACCAGGCTCTGGGGCAGGGGAGGGGCTATGGGGTCAGGACACAGCGGAGGGAGTTGGGGGTGGTGGGTGGGGGTCTATGCCTGACCCCAGAAGTGGCGACAGCCAGGAAGGCGGGAAATCGACCCCCTTCGCCCCAGCTGCCAGGCCATATTCATCTTACTAAAATGTGTTTCCAGTACAGCTTTTCTTTTTAAGTTTGAAATGTATCGTGCTTTTCAATATATTTAGTTTTTTTTGATCAATTGTATACTTATAATTGTGCTTATATAATTAATTGAGAAGAAAATTTAACACCTAGAACTGTATGGTCTGGGGCAGTGGTTGGCAAACTCAGTCAACAGAGCCAAATATCAACAGTACAACGATTGAAATTTCTTTTGAGAGCCAAACTTTTTAAACTTAAACTTCTTCTAACGCCACTTCTTCAAAATAGACTCTCCCAGGCTGTGGTATTTTGTGGAAGAGCCACACACAAGGGGCCGAAGAGCCGCATGAGGCTCTTAGCTGCAGTTTGCCAATCACAGGTCTGGGGCAATAAAAACTGTCCATCTGTTCAGGCTTCAATAACAACAGAACCTTAGACTAGATGGCTTGTAAAAAAAAGTTAAATGGAGTCATTAGGGTGGGTTCTGATCCAGTTTTACTGGTGTCCTTATGAAAAGGGGACATTTGGGCAGAAGGAAGACAATATGAAGATGGTCCTGTGATGACAGAGGCAGAGAGTGACTGGACAGATAAAGCTGCAAGCAAGGAACGCCAAGGCCAGCCGGTCACACAAGGAGCTGGGAAAAGGCACAGAAGGACTGTACCAAGAATCCCAGGGGGAACATGGCTCTGCCAATACCTTGGTTTTGAACCTCTGGCCTCTAACACTCTATGGCAACATTTATCATTGAAATTCTTAAGGTGAACTGAATGCTGCAACAGCTGCCCTCTTGGGTTTTGGTGTTGTTCCTTCACGGAATCCACACCTGAATCTGCGGTACACAAGTGTTAGTGCCTCCTGCGATCAGTTCTGGTGGTGCTTTGTCCTTTGGCCCTGGCACTCCGGTTACACTGTCTCCTGCGCTTGAGCGCACTTGCCCAGGCGGCCTCTGCAGGTGGGAGGCTGTGAAGCCACCACTGTGTGCCTTGTTGCTGCGCTGCTGAACTTCATCTTGCTTCTGCCTCTGAAACAAAAAAGCTACATTTGTTTTCTTATGCCACCCAGTTTGTGGCTTTTATTTTTATTTTTGTTACGCAGCCTTCATAAACTAATATGCTTGCCATAAAAATAAAACCATAAAAACAGATGCAATAAAAATAAGACAATGCAAGGGTCTTATCTTCAACATTTACAGGGAACTCATACATTTTAACAATAGGAAGATAAACAACTCAATAGAAATAATGGGCAACGGACCTAAATAGATACTTTTTGAAAGAGGACAGAAGGAACGCCAAGAGATATATGAAAACATGCTCACAGTCACTACTCATTGAGAGATGCAAATCAAAATGACAATGAGGTACCATCTCACACCTGTCAGAATGGCTATCATCAACGAATCAACAAATGACAAGTGCTGGAGAGGATGCAGAGAAAAAGGAACCCTCTTGCACTGATGGCGGGAATGCAGACTGGGGTAGCCATTGTGGAGAATAGTATGGAGTTCCCTCAAAAAACTAAAAGTGGAACTCCCATTTGACTCAGTGATCCCACTTCTAGGAATATATCCCAAGAAACTAGAAACATCAATCAGCAAGAATATATGCACTCCTATGTTCATAGCAGCACAATTTACAATAGCTAAGATTAGGAAACAGTCTAAATGCCCATCAGCAGATGAGTGGATTAGAAAACTGTGGTATATCTACACAATGGAATACTACTCTGCTGTAAAAAGGAAGGAACTCCTACCATTTGCAACAGCATGGATGGAGCTGGAGAGCATTATGCTAAGCAAAATGTCAGTCAGAGAAAGATAAATATCACATGACCTCACTCATTTGTAGAATATAATGAACAACATAAACTGATGAACAAAAACAGATCCAGAGACAGAGAAACATCAATCAGAGTGTCAAACCTCAGAGGGAAGATAGAGGGTGGGGGTAAGGGGAAAGGATCAACCAAAAAACTTGTACGCATACATATAAGCCTAAGCAATGGACACAGACACTAGGGCATGAGTGGGGAATCGGGGGGGGGGGGTTATTGGGAGGATAAGGACACATATGTAATACCTTAGTCAATAAAGGAAAAAAAAAAAGACAATGCTCTAATGTTCAATTCCAGCTAGATGTTTAGAAGTTTACTGAACACCCCATCTCTTCATTCAAAGGGAAGAATGGCCAATGTTACCACCATGTTCATAGCAGTGTTAATCAGAAGGTCCTAATGCCCCTTGATAGATGGATAAGCACAATGGAATATTATTCATACTTAACAAGGAAGGAAATTCTGACACATGCTTTCAACATCAATGAAACTTGAGGACATCATACTATGTGAAATAGGCTAGTTACAAAAGATAGATGCTGTATTATTTCACTTAGGTGAGGTACTTAGAGTAGTCACATTCATAGAGAAAGAAAAAAGAATGGGGGTTGCCAGGGGCTGAGGTGGGGGGTGGTGGTGGTGGAGGAGGGTGGAGAATGTGCAGTTACTATTTAATGGGTATGGAGCTTTATTTGTTAAGGTGAAAACAGTTCTGTGGATGGCTGGTGGTGATGGTAGCACAACAATGTGAATATCCTGAACTGTGCTCTTAATGGTTAATACGGTAAAATGTATGATATGTGTTTTACCACAATTAAAAAGAAAAGAGAATAGCCAATGTTAACAGAGATGCTAAAGGCATGATAGTATAAAATTGAGGTGATCTAATCACACAAATTGAGAATTAATTAAATTTGGATAACTTTCTATATGAGTCAATATTATTTTTGCTGGATAAATGTCAACACAGGTCATCCCCTCAGGGTGGAATACTCTACTCTATATCATCTAGAAACTTTCCCTAGGAAAGGTTTAAGCCACACAGAGCTGAGCCAGGGCTTGAACCTAGGCCCTTTGTCTCTCAGTCCATAGTACATTTTTCTTATGATACAAAAGAACTATCTCATCTGGTCCTTAGGTGTTGGATCAGAAAACAAATTGGGCCCACAAGCCTTGTTGGGGGGTGGTCAGCAGTGAGGTATTTTGAGGTGAATAAAAGAGGAAGAAAAACCTGTTGGATTTCTGAGTTTCCAGGGGGAAGTATGGAGATTTGGAGCAGAAATAAAGTGCCAAAGAGAGAGATAGTGATCAGGCCATCTCTATTATATCATTACAATGTGACTGAGGAGGAAATGCAAAGATCCATACTTGAGCCTGGCTGGTGTGGCTCAGTGGTTGAGTATTGACCTATGAACCTGGCGGTCACAATTTGATACCTGGTCAGGGCACATATCCTTGTTGCAGGCTCGATTCTGAGTGTGGGGCGTGCAGTAGGAAGCTGATCAATGACTCTCTCTCATCACTGATGTTTCTGTCTCCCTCTTTGAAATAAATAAAAAAACATTTTTTTTAAAGTATTGGATTTTAAAGAGCAACTCCAAACTTAAAAAAAAAAATCCATACTTGAAAGTTGCAAACCGTAGGTCTCTTGAAAAATGGAATTTATTTGATACTAGTCTATTTTATTCCTACTTTATTTGATTATTTTGGGGGTCTTGGAGCATGGGTAATTATTCAGTGATAGCTGGAGACAGATGCTTAGAGGAATTTAATCTAGAGGTAGAAGCAAGAAAGGTTGGGGGTAGTTTTGGTAAGTGTGAATGGGAATAGTTTTCCAAACCAAATATTATTTGAAACACTGTTTATTCGTGCTTGGACTAGAGGACACATTTCATTATCTTATTTTATTTATTTTTTTAGAAGACACATTTTAAATGTGGGTTTAAAATTAGCTTGGGAATTGTCTTTAAGCAGGAATTGTATAATTTATTTGAAAGCTTGGCCTGATTAAAAATGCATTAGGAAGAATCAGAGCCTGTGAGCTGCTAATGTGAATGCAGCATGAGGCCCAGACTACCACATAGGAGCTTCTTGCCAGCAAAGTGGAGCTGGAATCAAAGCAGGCCCCTAGAGGTAATGCCTATTTACAGGAAGTGGGGGTGAGAGGAGGGAACAAGAGGTTAAATGCTAACATTTGAGCAGATATTTGCTTTAAAATACTTTACCAAGAAAAAAGAAGTAAAAGGAATATGCATTAGTTCCCTGTGGCTGCCAAAACAAATTACAACAAATTTGGTAGCTTAAAACAGCAAAAATGTGTTCTCTTTTAGTTGTGAAGGCTGAAAGTCCAAAATCAAGGTGTTGGTAAAGCTATACTTCCTCCAAAGACTCTAGGGGGGAATTCATTCCTTGCTCCTTCCAGTTTCCATGTTTCCATGAACTCCGGGCATTCTTGGCTTGTGGCTGTGTCACTCTAGTCTCTGCCACCGTGGACACACTGCCTCTTCCTCTTCTGTGCCAAAACTCTCTGCCTCTTCCTAATAAGGATACTATAGGATTGCATTTACAGTACATCTGGATAATTTAGGTTAAGTGCCTCCTCTCAATCTCTTTAACTTAATCACATCTTTTGCCATATAAGATAATAGTCTGTTTTGTCATATGTCACAGGTTCCAGGAATTTGGGGGTGGACATATCTTTTGGAGAGTCACCATTCAGTCCACTACAAAATGAAATGCAAAAATTGAACTGATCAATTCAGTTAACTTATTTATTTTTCCAACTTTATTAAGGAATAATTGACAAATATAATTATATGTATTTAAAGTGTAGAACATGGTGAGTTGATATAAATATACATTATGATTAACAAGATCAAGATAATTCACTCATCTGTCATCTCATTTAACTGTGTGTGTGTGTGTGTGTGTGTGTGTGTGTGTGTGTGCTAAGAATGCTTAAGATCTACTCTCAGCAATTTCTAAGTATACAATATTGTATTATTAACTATTAGATTCTCAGAACTTATTTACCATGATAACTGATAAACTTATGTAATGGGCCTATTCAGGTTTTAGTTTGGATAAATTTGTAAATTTTCAAAAAAAGAAAAAAAAGATTTCCACATTAGGCAATGATGGAGTAACTGAAACCAGATTTAACCTTCTACTGTAAACAGGTAGAAAACTGGATGAATAGATGGAACAACTGTCTTCTAAAACTGGACAGAAAACAATGCAGATGTGTGGCCACTGACAGAAGGAACATTGGTGAGATGAGCCCTATGGCCTTAGCTCTCTGCATTAAGGTAATTTCCGACCACTGCATAGGGAAGGGAGAGAGGAGCAGCAGTGTCACTGAACTGAGAAGACTGAGGTTGGAGTTTGGGAAAACTGACCTGTTTGAAATTAGTAATAGAGCAACACATGTGCATCTCCAAAAACACTTCACTGAACAAAAGAAGCCAGACCCAAAGGATTAATTCTGCATAATTCCATTTATGTGAAATTCAAGGAACAGGAAATCTAAAGTATCAAAAAAAGCAGACGAAAGCTGGAATGGGAGGGACTCAGCTCTAAAGATCAGAAGGGAACTTTCTGAAGGGACCAAACTGTTCAGCTAGGCTGTGGTTGTGGTTGCACAACTACAGACATTTGTCAAAAGTCCTTAAACTCTGCATTTTAAATGGTGCATTTTATTGTATAGACTAGAGGTCCAAAGCATGAAAATCTGTGCAAGAGTAGGCCTTCCTTCCCCCGGCTGCTGGTACTGGCTTCCCTCTGGCACCCGGGACCCGTGCTTCCCTTTGGCTGTCGGCAGGCACCTGGGACCCAGGCTTTGCTCCAGCCCTGGCTTTGTCTGGAATGACATCCAGAAGGACATCTGGTCTAATTAGCATATTACCTTTTTATTATTATAGACTAGAGGCCTGGTGCATAAATTCATGCACAAGTAGGGTCCCTTGGGGTGGGCTGTGGGGATATGGCTGAAACCAGTAGTCCAACACCATCTACCACTGCCTGCCGCTTCTGCTCATTCTGGCCCTGCGGTACCTGCTGTGGGCCCACACCTCTGCAGTGTTGCCTGCCAGCTGTGAGCCCTGCGTCTGGCGCCCCTCCTGAGGCGGGGAGGGACCCAGGTAGCGAACAGCCCTCTGGGTGAACATGGGACATCCTTTCTGGACAGGGATCCAGATCTGTCCTGCTGAGAGTCAGGAGCCACCTGGTGGCCGCTTTTATGTCATTTCTTCCTTGTGGAACATCTAGGGAGGAGAAATGGCCATGGTGCCCGAGGCTAACTTGCAGGAGGCCGATTCATCTGTGCCTGGCCCATTTTCCAGATACTGGACCTGCAGGATTACTGAGGGAGTGGGTGGCTGCCACTGGGCTGGTAGGCCACCGGGACAGTCAGTCAGCTGAGTGGCATTCCTGCTATGGGAGTGCACTGACCACAGGGGCAGCTCCTGCACTGAGCGTCTGCACTCTGGTGGTCAGTGCCTGTCATAGTGACTGGTTGACCAGTTGTTCAGTTGTTCAGTTGCTCGGTTGCTCCATCACTTAGGCTTTTATATATCAGGTGTACCAGTTAATAAAGCAGATTTTTTTCAATAGATATATTTACACATATGTTGATGTATATGTGATTTGATATGTAAGCTACATATGTCAAATTTGTTGAAGGTGTTAACATCATAGATATTTATACACTTAAAAATGATGAATTTCCTAAGAAATCTATGGCATTTCTATACACCAATAGTGAACTTACAGAAACAGAGACTGAAAAAGCAATCCTGTTTACCATCGCACCAAAAAAATTAAGATACCTGGGAATAAACTTAACCAAGGAGGTAAAAGACCTATATGCAGAAAACTACAGGACACTGAAAAAAGAAATAGAGGAAGATGTAAACAGATGGAAGAACATACCATGTTCATGGATTGGTAGAATCAACATCATCAAAATGTCCATGCTTCCCAAAGCAATTTATAAGTTCAATGCACTCCCTATCAAAATACCAATGGCATATTTCACAGACCTAGAAAGAACTCTCCAAAAATTCATCTGGAATAAAAAAAGACCCTCAATAGCCACAGCAATCCTGAGAAAGAAGAACAGAGTAGGTGGGATCTCAATACCAGATTTCAAGCTGTATTACAAAGCCACTGTTCTCAAAACAGCCTGGTACTGGCACAAGAACAGACATATTGATCAATGGAATAGACTAGAGAATCCAGATATCAACCCAAATCAATATGCTCAATTAATATTTGACAAAGGAGGCACGAGCATACAATGGTGTCAAGACAGTCTCTTCAATAAATGGTGTTGGGAAAATTGGACAGATACATGCAAAAGAATGAAACTAGATCACCAACTTACACCATACACAAGAATAAACTCAAAATGGATACAGGACTTAAATATAAGACGGGAAACCATAAAAATACTAGAGGCATCCACAGGCAGCAAAATCTCAGACATATGCCTAAAGAACTTCTTCACTGATACTAACCCTAGGGCAATGGAAGCTAAAGAAAAAAATAAACAAATGGGACTACATCAAAATAAAAAGCTTTTTTACATCAAAAGAAACCATCAACAAAACAACAAGAAAGCCCACTGTATGGGAGAACATATTTGCAAATGATATCACTGATAAAGGTTTAATCTCCAACATCTACAGACAGCTTATACAACTCAATAAAAGGAAAATAAATGAGCCATTTAAAAAAATGGGCAATGGACTTAAATAGAATCCTCTCAAAAGAAGACAGAAGGAAGGCCAAGAAGCACATGAAAACATGCTCCAAGTCACTAATTATCCGAGAGATGCAAATCAAAACAACAATGCAGTACCATCTCACACCTGTCAGAATGGCCAACATCAACAAAACAAACTACAAATGTTGGCGAGGTTGCGGAGAAAAAGGAACCCTCGTGCACTGCTGGTGGGATTGCAGGTTGGTGCAACCACTGTGGAGAACAGTATGGAGCTTCCTCAAAAAACTGAAAATGGAACTCCCATTTGACCCAGTAATCCCACTACTAGGAATATACCCCAAGAAGCTAGAAACCCCAATCAGAAAGGATATATGCACCCCTATGTTCATAACAGCACAATTTACAATAGCTAGGATTTGGAAACACCCTAGGTGCCTGTCAGCAGATGAATGGATCAGAAAACTATGGTACATCTACACCATGGAATACTATGCTGCCATTAAAAGGAAGGAATTCTCATCATTTGCAGTAACCTGGATGGAATTGGAGAGCATCATGCTGAGTGAAATAAGGCAGTCAATGAAAGAGAAACATCACATGACTTCACTCATTTATGGATATTAAAGAGCATTATAAACTAATGAATAGAAAGGTAGATATAGAGACAGTAAAACAATAAGAAGACTGTCAAATGACAGTGGGGGAGGGGGGTAGGGAGATCTGGGGGAGATAAGAGATCAACCGAAGGACTGGTATGCATGCATATAAGAACAACCAATGAACACAAAACTCTGGGGAAGGAGGGTATCTATGGGAGGCGGGGGGAGGGCAATGGTAAGCTATGTACACAGATAATACCTTAATAAATTTTAAAAAAATGATGAATTTCGTGCCAAAAGAAGAGCATTTGCGGGAAGTTTTAATTCATTACCTTATTTTGAAGAAAAGTAATGCTGAGAGTTATCATATACTTTGGGAAGTTTATGGTGAACATGCTCCATCACAAGATACTTGTAAATGCTGGTTTAAACACTTTAAAAGTGATGATTCCAATGTGAAAGAAAAAGAACGTCCAGTTCAACCAAAAAAGTTTGAGGACCAACAATTACAAACATTATTGGATGAAGATGCGTTTCTAACACAAACACAACTTGCAGAAAGATCAAACATTGCTCAGCAAACAGTTTTAGATCATTTACAAGTTATGGGAAAGATCTTAAAGGGAGGAAAATGGGTGCCACATCAACTGAATGAAAAATAAATGGAAAACTGAAAAGTCATCAGTAAAATGTTGCTTCAAGGGCATGAAAGTAAGTCTTTTTTTTTGCATCGAATTGTGACTAGCGATGAAAAGTGGATTTATTTTGAGAATCCCCAATGCACAAAATCATGGGTTGATCCAGGTCAACCATCAACATAGACTGCAAGGCCAAATCGCTTCAGAAAGAAGACAATGCTCTGCATTTAGTGGGATCAGAAAGGTGTGGTGAATTATGAGCTTCTAAAGCCAGGTGAAACCCTTAATACTGATCATTACTAACAAAAAATAATAAATTTGAACCACACTTTGATTATAAAATGACCATACTATGCCAGAAGACACAGCAAAGTAATTTTGCTTCATGATAACGCACCATCACACACTTCAAAACCAGTTAAAGACACATTAAAAGATCTTGCCTGGGAAGTATTAATGCACCCACTGTATTCACCAGACCTTGTTCCTTCAGATCACCACTTGTTCTGATCAATGGCACATGCACTTTCTGAGCAGCACTTTAAAACATACGAATAAGTGAAAAATGGGTCTCTGAATGGTTTGCCTCAGAAAGAAAAGTTCTATTGGGACAGTATCCACAAATTACATGAAAGATGGAGGAAATGTGTAGCTAGTGATGGACATTACTTTCAATAAAGCACTTTTGATGTTTCTCTTGAAATTATCATTTTTTCTTTGATTAAAAATCCGCATTATTAACTGGTATGCCTGGTATCTAGATTATACCTCAATGAAATTACTAAAATATCTATATTTATAAAAGGCTAAGTGACCGATCATCCATCTGTCCATCTGACCATCTGACTGGTCAGTACATATGACTCACACTGGCAATTTAAAAATAAATGTTGACTCATGTATGCACGAAACATATAAAGCTCTCACTGTTGCCAATTGCATGTGTGTTTCAATTTTATAATACTACATTATATATACTATTTTTAAATATATTTTAATTGATTTTAGAGGGGAAGGAAGAAGGAGAGAGATAGAAACATCAATGATGAGGTAGAATCATTGATCGGTTGCCTCCTGTATGCTCCCTACTGGGGATTGAGCCTGCAACCTGGTCATATGCCCTTGACCAGAATCGAACCCAGGATCCTTTAGTCCACAGGCCAATGCTCTATCTACTCAGTCAAACCATCTAGGGCTTATATATATATTATTTTGACATTCTTTATTCTGATTAATTTCCTTTAAATGTGGATGAATCCATGCACTAGGTCACTAGTCTTATATAATAAAAGGCTAATATGCAAATCAACCAAATGGCAGAACGACCGGTCTCTATGACATGCACTGACCACCAGAGGGCAGATGCTCAATGCAGGAGCTGCCCACAGGTGGTCAGTGTGCTCCCACAGGGTGAGTGCTGCTCATCCAGAAGCTGGGCTCAGGGCTGGTGAGCGCAGCAGTGGTGGGAGCTCTCCTGCCTCTGCAGCAGTCGGACATCCCCCGAGGGCTCCTGGACTTTGAGAGGCTGCAGGCCAGGCTAAGGGATCCACCCGAGTACACAATTTTTATGGACCAGGTCTCTAGTATTACAATAAGAGGCTATTTTAAATTGTGTTTTAGTGAGTCTTCTAGGAATACCATTTTTGCTTTTATATTCACTCAGCTTTTCTCCAAGATGCAAGCAGTTGTGAAGCCAAGAGAGATGAAGGGGGACAAAGGGTTCAAGTAGCATGCTTTTTGACATGTTATCACTAGGATATCAATTTATTTGGAGGATAAAGGGAAACTAGGTTTTGGAACTAGGAAACTGATTACTTATCTGCTCTAATTAGTTATCAAAAAACTCTGGCTTCACCCTTTATGAGCCTTAGTTCCTTACTTTTATTATAGTGAAATGATCTTTTTTTTAAAAATTTTATTTTATTAAGGTATTTTCTGTGTACATAGTTTACCATTGCCCCCCCCCTCCCATTTATGCCCTCCCTCCCCAGAGTTCTGTGTTCATTGGTTGTACTTATGTTCATGCATACCAGTCCCTCGGTTGTTCTCCTATCTCCCCCCAGGTCTCCTTCCCCTCCCCGCTGTGATTTGACAATCTGCTTGTTTTATGGTGACCATCTCAGGACCCCATGAATAGAATCCGCTCCTCATTTGGCAGTTTGCTTGTTTTATGGTGACTATCTCAGGACCATATGAATAGAGTCCGCTCCTCCTCTGGTTTTCTCCGCCCCTTCCCCTGGGTCCCACTGCTTCCCCTGGGACACACGGCTCGCCCGGGGCACACTACACCCTAGGACACTCGGCTCACCCGGGGCACTCGGCCCCCTGGGACACTCGGCTCACCCGGGGCACTCGGCCCCCTGGGACACTCGGCTCACCCGGGGCACTCGGCCCCCTGGGACACTCGGCTCACCCGGGGCACTCGGCCCCCTGGGACACACGGCTCACCCGGGACAAGCTTCCCCTTTGGGGGGTATGGCTTACCCGGGGCATTCGGCCCCCTGGGACACTCGGCTCACCCGGGGCACTTGGCCCCCTGGGGCACTCGGCTCACCCGGGGCACTCGGCCCCCTGGGACACTCGGCTCACCCGGGGCACTCGGCCCCCTGGGACACTCGGTTCACCCAGGGCACTCGGCCCCCTGGGACACACGGCTCACCCGGGATCCCCTTCCCCTTTGGGGGGTACGGCTCACCCGGGACACATGGCCCCCTGGGACACTCGGCTCACCTGGGGCACACGGCCCCTCTAGGGTGTTGGGGTCGCATATTGGAGGCTCCTTGCTAGCATGGCGGGCAGGCTGGGACAGCTGCAGTTGGGCTGAGATGGTTGTAGGCGGGGGGACCACCTTCAAAGGTGTCTCGTTTGGTGTGGGAGCGGAGCAGCTGCAGACATGGAGGCTAAGTTCTGAGGTCGCCCACTCCCTGAGCCCAAGGCGTGGTGAGCTCTGTTCTTGGTGGATTTCCTTTATTCTCGGCGGCAGTGGTGGGTGGTGGTGCCAGGTGCAATATTGACGGTCGCTCCTGTGGTTCAATTACAACTGTAGTTTTAAAGTTCACATGGCGGTGGTGGTGAGAGCTTTGGCTTGGCCATGTGGCATCGGAGGATGGGCTCGCCTGGGTGGGTAATGGAAGGCACCGTGCCATTTCCTCACCAGCGCGCTCCATTTCCCTCCCAGCATGGTGGGTGTGCTGGGAAGATTGTGGGCGGGCTGTGATGGCTGCATGGGGAGAGTCCGCCCTCAATGGTGTCCTCTTTGTTGCGGATGTGGAGCTGCTGTGGATGCAGAGGCTAATTTCTGAAGCCACACTCTCTATGAGCCGGTGTGTAGTGAGCTCTGATTTCGGTGGATTCCCATTCTTGGGGGCGGCGGTTGGTGCGGCAGCGATGGTAGCTCCTGTGGCTCAATTTCCCCTGTAGTTTTAAAATCCGCATGGTGGTAGTGTCTGATGCTTTGGCCTGGCCATGTGGCAGCGGAGAGAGGATTCTCCGGGTCTGCCAATGGAAGGTGCAGCGCCAGCACAGCGCGCGCGAAGGCCTGGCAGAGCAGGCCGCGGGCGGTGGCAGAGAGTCCCCACGATGTCTTAGTCTTTCAGTCTTAGTGGAACGCTTCCCCTGAGCCAGGACAAGCAGCACCACCACAAATATTGGCCAGCTCAGTGCTGCCCCTCTACAGGTGACAGTAGGGGCATCCTCACCTTGGTAGGCCTTTGCTCTTGGAGGTCTTATCCAGTGGAAGGCAGCACGGTACAGAACTGCCCCACCTTCTCAGTCCTCCGCCTAGTGAAATGATCTTACACTGGCTCAGCCATCCTCTTGTCTTTAAAATTTTTTTATTCATTTAATTTTTATAAACTTAAAGTAAGGGGATAACAAATATAAACATCCACTATAAAAGAGAAGTAAGTCATGGGGATGAAACCTACAGCCATCTTTTTGTCTTATGTATATGATGTAAAGGTGAAGGATTCAAGAAATGTTGGCTAATGCCATTATTATTGTGAAAAAGTTCTCATACAACTGGACAAAGATATATGGAGAAACAATTCTGGTTATAGAAAAATGAGTGTCATCTAAGTGTCCATTAGTAGGGGCATGCATGGCCTTAGCCAGTTGAGCTCAGTGGATAGAGCATCAGCCCATGGACTGAAAGATCCTAGGTTTGATTCCAGTCAAGGGCACATACCTGGGTTGCAGGCTCATCCCTAGCCCTGGTTGGGCATGTGCAGAGTGTAGGAGGTAACCAATTGATGTGTCTCTCTCATATAGATGTTTTTCTCTGTGTGTCTTTCCTCCTCCTTTCCACTCTCTCTAAAAGTTAATAGGAAAATATCTTCAGATGAGGATTAACAACAACAACAACAAAAGTAGGGGCTTGCATGCCATCATGTGGCTTATTATATGATACTATGCAAACATTTAAAAGAATAAAGATGATCTTTGTGCTGCTATTGAAGGATGTCATTACTGTTGACTTCTAGAAAGCAAGTTGAAGAAAAACACATTTACTACTAGTATAATTCAATTCATGATAAAACAAACAAACAAACAAACATGGACATGTTTGTGTATCTCAATATACACAGAGAAAATTCTGAAGATAAGTAGGAAGGAGATGTTTTGCCTTTAAAAAAACTTAGAATTTTTCAGCGAGCATGTGCTACTTATTAAGAAAATACACATTTCATAAACTCAAAATGGATAAAGGACTTAAACATAGGACGGGAAACCATAAAAATATTAGAGGAATCCATAGGCAGCAAAATCTCAGACATATGCCACAGGAATTTCTTCACTGATACAGCACCTAAGGCAATGGAAACTAAAGGTGAAATAAACAAATGGGACTACATCAAAATAAAAAAGCTTCTGCACAGCAAAAGAAACCATCCACAAAACAACAAGAAAGCCCACTGTATGGGAGAACATATTTGCAAATGTTATCTCCGATAAGAGTTTAGTCTCCAACATTTACAGGGAACTCATACAAAAGGAAGATAAACAACTCAATCAAAAATGGGCAATGGACCTAAATAGATACTTTTTAAAAGAGGACATACAGAAGGCCAATAGATATATGAAAACATACTCAAAGTCACTAATCATTTGAGAGATGCAAATCAAAACGACAATGTGGTACCATCTCACACCTGTCAGAATGGCTATGATCAACAAATCAACAAATGACAAGTTCTGGAGAGGATGCAGAGAAAAAGGAACCATCTTGTACTGATGGTGGGAATGCAGACAGGTGCAGCCACTGTGGAGAACAGTATGGAGTTCCCTCAAAAAACTGAAAGTGGAACTCCCATTTGACTCAGTGATCCCACTTCTAGGAATATATCCCAAGAAACTAGAAACATCAATCAGCAAGAATATATGCTTTCCTATGATCATAGCAGCACAATTTACAATAGCTAAGATTTGGAAACAGCCTAAGTGTCCATCAGCAGATGAGTGGATTAGAAAACTGTGGTATATCTACACAATGGAATACTACACTGCTGTAAAAAGGAAAGAACTCCTACCATTTGCAACAGCATGGATGGAGCTGGAGAGCATTATGCTAAGTGAAATAAGTCAGTCAGAGAAAGATAAATATCACATGATCTCACTCATTTGTGGATTATAATGAACAACATTAACTGATGAACAAAAACAGATCCAGAGACAGAGAAGCATAGACCAGATGCTCAAACCTCAGAGGAAAAGTAGGGGAGGGTGGGGGTAAGGGAGAGAGATCAACCGAAAGACTTGTATGCATTCATATAAGCCTAACCAATGGACACAGATAATGGGAGGGGTGGTGGTGGTGAAGGCATGAGTGGGAGTGGGTGGGTGGGGCAATGGGAGGATAAGGACATATATGTAATACCTTAATCAATAAAGAAAAAACAAGAAAGAAAATACACATTTCTAACAAATAAACAGTTAGTACTCCTCTCTTGCATTGAGGCTGCAGAACTTGGAGCTATCAGTAAGCTGATTACAATCTGTGTGGTTTTTAAAAATATATATTTTATTAATTTTTTACAGAGAGGAAGAGAGAGGGATATAGAGTTAGAAACATCAATGAGAGAGAAACATCGATCAGCTGCCTCTTACATACCCCCTACTGGGGATGTGCCGACAACCAAGGTACATGCCCCTGACCAGAATCGAACCTGGGACCTTTCAGACTGCAGCCCGATGCTCCATCCACTAAGCCAAACTGGTTTCGGCTGATTACAATCTATTTGGTATTCTGTGGATGGAAACTTACCTTTCTTCACTCCAAAGACGATATATTGTCATATGTTGTTCTCATTTTGTCTATCTCAAAAGTTACCTTTTGAATCACTCTGCTGCCTTAATGAAATCAAATAGATGAATCAATGATTAGGAATAATTTGTGTACACTTTCATTGCAATTTGTTCCAGAACTAGAATTATTTTGCTCTTGTGACCTCTAACCCACTTGAATACAATAGGGGGGAAAACACACAATAGGCTCTGTTGTCTGATAGCATGGAATCTAGTTCTATCACTAAGCAAGTCTGGATCTCAGGCTGGCTACATGCTCTCTGGATTCCATGAACCTGTCTGTCAAATGAGTAAAATGCTTGCTTTCCTGAGACTAACTATTGGCAGTTGTGTGGACCTCGTGAGATAAAGAGGCAGAAAAGATTTTGAAGAAGGTGATTGAACTTACTTAGGTCCCAGAATTATCATAGGTGCCATTCCCAGAGCCTAAAAATCACCCAATCTTTCCCTAGAGCTTTTGGTCAAAAAGTGACGAGGAAGAAGAGCATGACCTCAACCAGATGCCTAGAAAGAGGTTAAGAAACCCAGGCCGGGTAGCTCAGTTGGTTAGAGCATTGTCCCAATGCACCAAGGAGTAACCAATGAATGCATAGATGAGTGGAACAACAAATAGATGTTTTTTTTCTCTCTCAAATCAATTTTTAAAAAGAGTGGTAAAAAAAAAAGACAGCCATAACAAGCATTTATTGCATACTTACTCTTGTCCAGGTACCAGTTAAGTTATATATATATATATATATATATATATATATATATATATCTTATTTAATCCCCACAACAAACCTATGATTTAGTTGTCTCAGGCTACATTTACAGATCAGAACACTGAAGAATAAATAATGTGTGACATAAATGTGAACCCTCATCCATCCACTTAATAATAGTACTAGGTATCAGGAATGCAACTGTGAATAAAAGTAGACATTCCTGCTCTCACAGATCTTACTTTCAAGGCAACATGGTTTGAAGTTTCCCAGCTAGAAAAGGGCAAAGGGGGCTCTCATTCAGTTTTATGCAACTCCACTTCCAGCTCTAGCACTGGCACCCTCCCATCCACGCTTCCTACACTGGTCATTTTAAGTCCCTCATGTAGCTCTCAGAACTCTGATGCCCTCTCTCCTCCTCCCCTGAGACGCCCCATTCTGTGCCAACACTGTATTAACCAGTTTTTCCTCCTGGGGTGGTTGTCTGAGCAAAGGAAACTTCCAGGAAAGCTGCATTTCAGTGTGAGTCAGCTGTCATCACAGCCATTACCTAATACTGAACTGGGCGAGTCGGGAAGCTGACGTCAGTGAAAAAGCAAAGCCTCACAGGTTTGGAACTCGGCTTGCAGCCACTGGCCTTGTCTCTGCAGCCCGCGCCAAGTCTTTGCTTGTTCTTTCTTTCTGGAGAGAGGATAGGGTAGCTTTTAAGAATTCCATTTAAAAAAGAGGCTGATGTTCCTGGGAAGGGAAGCCTTCTTTTCAATCTTTCTCAGTGAGTGTTCAACAAGGACAGTTGGGTAGGATGGGCTGGGGAAAAGGAAGGGAAAGAATTCGGGCTGGGGAAAGGTGGGTATGAGAGGTGGCTACTGTAAGGACCACACAGACCAAGATTCTGTGTCAGACATCTGGGTTTAAAGCTGATGTCCCAGCACTGAAACCTCTTCTTGTGTCCAGGGTAGGACCATAGGAAGAAGCCCATCTTCCCGGAGTCAGGCCTGGTTAGCAAAGGCAGCAGTACACATGGAAGTTGTGCTGCTCATCCTTATTGCTTTGCTTAGAAGTAAAGCTGCATAAGCTAAATCGCTATCCATCCCCTACTGGCTTCTTAGGAAACTTCCTGGCCTGTCAGCTTCTAAGGACAATATCTCCAGTCTCCATTTGACAGAAATTAAGTACACAAAAAGGATGTTCATTTGTATGACTCTTCACTACCTGGATCCTCAGGGCACCCAGGCTTGCTTTTTGGGGGGCTGCTGATGCTGCTTCTGGACTATCTCCCACTTTGCCCAGATGTGGATTTCCTACCCTAAGGTATTCTTGACTCAGAAGTTACTCCCAGACTCAGCACTAAACAGACAAGTCTTCATGTTGCCATCTCCTGTCATCAACTTTTTAGGGGTTATCATTTCCTGGCATCTTCCCAATAACATCTGAAATATAGTATCCTAAATCAATTCACTTTATTCTCTTTCTCATTCTCATTCTCAGAGTAAAATATTAGAGTAAGTTTTCTTCAATCGCTCCTTATTTATTTTTATTCCATTTTGGCTATTTACGGTAACTCAGATATAAATTAGAAATAAAAGGAAAGGATTAAGTCTTGCCTTCCATATAGGAATTATAGCTCAAGGTAACTGAGCAGTTGATACAGGCAAATTTCTCTTTAAAGAAGTATTTCACTAGTGACTGAGAAGGAATGATAGAATTAATAGGCTACTGTCTCTAGGCAATGATTATCAATGCTGCCAAAATCACAAAATTGAGATAACTGGACATTATGTGATGGAAGCATACACCATTACTTATGAATGAATATTGACAAAATATAAACCCAAATCTCATTAAGCTTCTAGACCTAAGTAATTTACAGAAAATACAGCCCAGCCAGTGAGGCTCAGTGGTTGAGCATTTATCTGTGAACCAGGAAGTCAGTGTTTGATTCCCGGTCAGGGTACATGACCAGGTTTTGGGCTCGATCCCCAGTAGGGGGCATGCAGGAGGCAGCCTATCAATGATTCTCTCTCATCACTGATGTTTCTACCTCTCTATCCCTCTCTCTTCCTCTCTCTCTCTAAAAAAATCAATAAAAACTTATTTAAAAAGTAAAGATGATGATCATTAAAAACATAAAAATAAAGAGGCTTTAAAAAATAAAAATATCTTTTAGAGGTATATACTGTAATATATATATTATGATATCTGAATTACTTTTGAATATTATGATATCTGAATTACTTTTGCAATTATCCAGAGGACAGTGGGGTAAATGGGTATGAATGTAAGTAATACAAAACTGGCCTTGACTAGGTAATCATTTTTGTTTTTTTAATATATAAATATATGTATTTAAATAAAATCAATATATATTGATTTCAGAGAGGAAGGGAGAGGGAAAGAGAACTAGAAACATCAATGATGAGAGAGAATCATCCATTGGTTTCTTCCTGCATGCACTCTACTGGAGCCTGAGACTAAACCTGGGCATGTGCCCTGACCAGGAACAGAACTGTGACCTCCTGGTTCACAGATCAACACTCAACTGCTGTGCTACACTGGCTGGGCTAGGTAACCAGGTAAGCTGGTTTATAGGTACATAGGAGTTTATTATACTACTAGGGGCCCAGTGCGTGAATTTGTGAGCCTTGAAAGGAACTGTGAGTCCCCAGGCTGCGGTGGGCATGGAGCAGATCTCGGTCCATCCTCCACACCCTGCCCGGCCCTCAATTCCCTGTCTGCAGGCAGCCCCACTGCCACCTCTGCTGCTCCCACACACTGATGGAGCGGAGTGATTGGGGCCGACATTATCAGCGGGTGCAAGCAGCAGCTGTTGTCCCATTCACCCCTCAGGGGCAGGGGAAGGTGAAGAAGCCCTCAGGGGCAATCAGAAACAGCAGCCGCCACTTGCACCTGCTGGTGGCGCCGAGTGATCAGACCTGGCGCCGGGCATGGCTGCAGGTGCGAGCAGGGCCAGTGCTGACAGTGGTTATAAGCGGTGGCTCCATCACTGGCAGCTGGTGTGAGAAGTGGTTGCTTCCCTCGATTGCCCCTCAGGGGGAGGTGGAGAAACCCTGAGGGGCGATTGGGGCCCACAGCCACAGCTCACACCCACTGAGGGCACCAGCAGCAGGTGCAAGCATCAGGCGGGATTGCAGCGTGCAGGAACAAAGAATTTTCAGTAACCACCAGAGGCTCACCCCAATGACAGTGACTGGTGCCCTGTCTTGGTGTGGTGCCCCGGCTCACCTGCTCCACCATCCCATCACGACCAACACCTTCCATGTTTTGTGCATGCCCCTGCTGGTCAGCGCACATCATAGTGACCCGTTGTTTGGTTGTTCCACTGTTTCGTCTATTTGCATATTATCATTCTATTATATAGGATTTACTTTAGTATATGATTGAAAATTTCCACAAAATGATACATTGTAAGATTACATCACTGGGGGAATGGACATGGAATGTATAATTCCCCAACCATTAGAGGGGTAAAAAAAATAATTAAAGAAACAAATTGAATAAAAGCCAGGAAAAGGGGAAAAAAATCACAGCATTTTGAGGAGATAACAGAAAATAAAATGGCAAAAATAAATCCAAGTATGTCAGTAATGCTAATGTTAATCAACAGGAACAGATTAATCTATTAAAAGACAGATTGGTTGAAAATTTCATATATATATATATATATATATATATATATATATATATATATATATATATATTTTTTTTTTTTTTACAAGAAAAAACCCTAAAAAATGAAAAGGAGGAATATGAGATAAAAAACAATCTATTAGACTAAACAAATGATAAATAGAAATAAATAAGTAAATAGGTAAAACAATAAATATAATAAGAATGGAAACATATCAGGTAAAATGAGCACAAAGTTTGGTGGCCAGTGGGAGCCCAGCCAGAATGTGCGTGACAAGCAGAGCGGGAGCAGAAGTGGAAGGGAAGAAAAGGTAACAGAAAAAGCAAGCGGAAGGAGCACACTCCCAGTTAGGAGAGGAGGGTTGTTTTTTGTCTTTATATACCTATTGAGCTTGCATAAATACTAATGAGATGAAGCCAGAGAAGGTGGCAAAGTAGGAGAAACAGGAGAAAGAGAGAAAACATCCTGGGGAGTGGAGAGGGCTGAGGATGAGGAAGCCCAAAGCACCAGGGGAAACATCAGCGCATACAAGAAGAAAACACCTCTATTTTATTTTATTTCTAATTTATTAATTTTGTCATCACACAAACAATACATGAATGCATATTCAAACACATCAAATATTATAGTTAAAGCTAATGCACTCCATCAAACTACTCTTAGCTGTTTGGGTTTATCCTTTCAGACCTTCTCTATACATTTTGATTATACACAAGTAGGTACTGAGGAAGTACACGCTACAGTAGCTGTGTGTGTGAATATGTGCAGTATGGGTTTTTAACATCAATGGTGTAATAAATAGTACATGTTTTGTCCTTCAATTTTCCCCCAAAACTTAAAAAAAATTAACATTGTATCTTAGAGATCTTTTCATGTTAGTATAAGTAGGATCTCATTCTTTTTCTTACGAAGAGGAAGGGAGAGGGACAGAGAGCTAGAAACATGGACCAGCTGCCTCCTGCACAACCACCACGGGGGATGTGCCCTCAACCAACGTACATGTCCTTGACCGGAATCAAACCTGGGACCCTTCAGTCTGTAGGCCAACACTCTATTCACTGAGCCAAACCAGTCTCAGTGATCTCATTCTTTTTCACTGATGCCTAGTATTTTATAATGTATACCATGCTCCTTCTTCTTGATGGGTATTTGGTTTTTCCAAGTTTATACTATTACAAAGAGGTAATCGACATACAAGTTACCTTGTGAGCACAAATGAGTAAAGTGTGTTTCATTAAAAATTGGAATTGTTGAGTCAAAGGGCATGTGAATTAAAATTTTAATGGATACCACTTAATTGCATTTAAAGTGGTCATGCCAATTTATACACTCACCAGCAATGTCAGACCCTATGTTTCCACACTCTGGCCAGCTCTTGATTGATACACATTTGAAATATTTTCCAATTGGGTTTGAGATCGGTTTTTTTGTGTGTGTTTTAATGTGCATTTCCTTTATTTTTCTGAGATTGCACATCTCTTCATAACCTCTTTGTAAAACTTTTTTTTTTTTTGCCATTCCGGCATGGCTCAGTGATTGAGTGTTGACCTTGAACCAGGAGGTCTTGGTTCGATTCCAATCAGGGTACTTGCCTAGGTTTCAGGCTCGATCTCCAGAGGGGGTCATGAAGGTAGCCTATCAATGACTCTCTCTCATGATTTTTTTTTTATCTCTCTCTCCTTCTCTCTTCCTCTCTGAAGTTAATTAAAAGAAAAGAAAACAATGAATGAGCTTCTTTAAAAAGCCCCACATGTGGCATGACAATTTTACTGTTGAGTTATTTGAACCTTCCATTCAACAAATGATATGAGGTTCACAAATTATGACTTAGACTTTGAATAAACAATATGGCACTTTAACCTTTACTTTTATATTGGACTGCAAGCTCCTGAAGTGTACAAATAATGTTCCATTCATCTTTCTGTCCCCAAATATATAGCACAGTGTGCATCTGAACAGAAATAGGATTCCATTACATTTCAATAGTGTTTCTTCAATGTAAAATATAAAACCCAAAATTCTCAAAAACAAACCCTACATTTTTTTTTTTTTTTTAGTAAGGACACTAGAATTAAACACTAACCTGATATTATTTCATGGCCAAAAGTGGGGGGAAATGTCCCTTTGCTGTCTGTGAACTTCCTCAGGTACAGTTTATCGATAGATTTGTCACATGCTTGTGAAATGACAGCAACAACTGATCTGGAAAACATTTTAGATTTCAGTGGGCAAGAATGCTTTATGGTTATTATGTAGAAATATCTCAGGCATGCAAAAGAATGAAATGAAAAGGCAAACTGAGTTTTTTTTTTTTTATGGGAAAGAAGTGTGGCATTTGCTTCAGTTATTTTTATGGATTAATTTAGCACACCTTTTCCTTCCCTCTTTCAAAGGGATACCTTTGGATTCTGTGGTCTTAGTCCATAAGCTTAGATGCTGTGTTTTATAGCTCAACTCATGACATCAGACTATGGGAAAATTCCTCAAACTGCCTTACCTATCAGTTTCCTCAGTAAGGAAAAGGAAAAATAAAACAAATTCACTGTCTAAGCATGTTGAACAAATGCTATAACCAAGTAGATTATGCCAGTGCAGAATACCAGCTTCTTACTTTACCATTGTCAATTTGGAAGGATGTCTTTACTTTATGATGATTTTAAGAAAAAAAAATGTCTATGATCTTGATTGCTTTGTATAGCCTCACTTAGCCTTTTTCATATGTGACACAGCATGTCATACCAACTGTGGCCCACTAAGAAAATCGTAAAATAGCACTCTCTCCACTTACAAAGCAAATATATATATATATATATATATATATATATATATATATATATGTATATATATACACATTCAGGGAACAGATCTTGCTATAGAAATAATGTGACCTGGTACAGAAATACTAGTATATGAAACAGGTACATTCTGGAATGTTGAAAAGGAGAAAATAGGATTCAAATATATGTGACTAAATAAACAACTATTGCTGAAACCGGTTTGGCTCAGTGGATAGAGCGTCTGTGGATTGAACCTGGGGACTGAAGGGTCCCAGGTTCAATTCCGGTCAAGGGCATGTACATTGGTTGTGGGCACATCCCCAGTGCAGGGTGTGCAGGAGGCAACTGGTCGATGTTTCTAACTATCCCTTTCCCTTTCTCTCTGTGAAAAATCAATATATATATAATAAACTATTAATATTGCTAGAAAATAGAAACATGGATTACTAGGCTTGAGGTAGGAGGAGGTGGGAGAAAAGATCCAGTCTCACATAGGTGAGGGAATTAAAGGAAAGAAAGCAGCTTTCTGAACCGAAGTATGGCAAAGAAGGAAAGGTTGGAGCCTAGCAAAACCGATTCGGACTTGGCTGCCAGTACCTGCAATGGGGCCAGAGCTCATATTATCCTTTTTGGGGAGGAAGGGATAGCTCTGAGGGGCAAGCTATGAACTAATGCTTCTGAGCCACTCTAAAGCCAGTCACCATAAAAGTTCTACATTTGGTTTACCTATATGGTTGATTTTATGTAGAGTCATAAAGTGATAGCTGAGACTCATCTAGTCCTCACTCCCATCTCCCTTTTGCTAAATTCTGGAAATTTATTTAATAGCAAACAAAGGTTTTCATCTCCTAGAGATATATGACTGTTAGAAGGAAAAATCTTACTCAGACTTTCTAAGACTTACGGCTTTCCGATCTCTCTTCGGAGCAATAAAGAACAGGAACCTGATGCTGGGAATCAAATGTTCATCATGGAGGGGAAAAATGGTACAGAAAGACCTGAGACAGACTTCCTTCATGAGACTGCCTATGTAATTTCACTTGCTCATAATTTTTGGATCATTGTGCCTCCTCAATTAGTTCTCAGCTTCCAGTTTCAGGCCCCAATCTACCTTCCATCTGTTACTGGAGTGGTTAATTTTTCTAAATGCAAATCTGATCACAATCTCACTTCTTAAAATCATTCTTACTTTCTGAATGACTAGAAGCCAAACTACTGAGGTGGGGAAGGCAGTCATTGCCAGTCTGCCTCCAGTGAAACAAATCTGTAGCTAATCAGGGGCTCTATGTTCTACAGTAAAACTTTGAGCAGTTTTACTCTTATGATCTTCAAATGTCAATCAGGTGTCACCTCTTGAAGAAACCTTTCCTGACAGCCATCCTTGACTGTTTATGTCTTTATTATTTTTGCATTGTACCTTATGATTTGTCTATATCCTCGATTAAACTGTGAATTTTGAGGGCCAGGTTTTGTCCTTTCAGCAGGATTATTTAAGAAAGTGGAAATGAAGAGCATTATGCTATGTGAAATAATCCAAGCTATGAAAGAAAAATACCACACGATCTCACTCATTTATGGATAATAAAGAGCATTATAAACTGATGAACAAAAAGATAGAGGCAGTAAAGCATCAAACAGACTGTCAAATTACAGCAGGAAGGTTAGAGAGGGTTGGGGGAGATGAGAGATCAACCGAAGGACTTGTGCATGCATGTAAGCACAACCAATGGACGCAAAATACTGGGGAGTGAGGGCATATATGGGAGTGGGGTGAGGGTGGGGCAATGGAAAGATATGTACACATGTAATACCTTAATAATAAAAAATGGAGTCATCACAAAGTGCTTGCCATTCAACTACAAAGGCTGCCATTAAAAAAACCACAAAAACATGACTTCAGATCTTGACAATTTGTTTCCAGAAAATTAGTTATTTCTGGGTCCACAGATATATTTCTATGAATAACAGATATTTTGATTATTCTAATCTTAAGGCATCTTCCCCCACCCCTTTCTTAAAGGTCCAGGAGTGACTGTAGTTTGGAGGTTGGAGAAATACCACAATCTCTGACCTGTGACAATTCTTGAATGATGGCATCTGTGATTACCCATAATTTGGGGCTAAATGATAAAGCATTCTTAATACTTCTACTTGGCTTAGAACTTTGAAAAATATACAGCTATTTGGGAGATACGCATTAAAACAACTGCATACTTAATATCTAAAGGCGGGGAGGACTATAGCAAGCTGTAATATCATTATAATTAGCTAAAATGAATTTTCTTTGGGGAAAGTTAGGTTTGTATTACACATTATCATATGCACCTAATTATTTATAAATGCCCCCCAAACTGGCATCTCAATAAATTAATATTCCAGCTATATGGAGCAGAACCTAAACCTCTGAAGTAAAACTGAAATTTACTTCAGATCTTAAACTAATCAGGAGAATGCCTGATATTTCCAAATACAGTACATCTGATGTTGAAAAGTACAATAGTTTTCCCATCTTTAAGTTTGGCCCTGACTTTGGAGTGGAGGTGTGCCTTATGAGTAGGTTTGGATGTGAAGGCTTCCTTTCAATTACTTTCAGTGGTGTATTTGGGAGAAGGTTGGATTCAAAGGGAAGAAAGGGATAAGAGCAGATAATAAGACTTAACATTTTCTAATTTTTGAACATTTAGCCATGAGTTGAGAAACTTCTCATGTCATTAAACTGAAAAGTGTATTAATATTTAAAACTCTAGATACATGTTACTTTCTAGAAGCACTTGCTAGAAGTAGACAGGAAAGTTTCTTTCCACAATGGGTCTTGCTAACTAACACTTTGCTAAATATTAATTTGCATGTCTTATGTTACTAGAAACTGCGATTTCTTCTGTGAACTATCCATTTTTTATTTCTATTGTTATTTTTTAAAAAAACTGCAAAAGTGGTAATAATTGCTTCTAATTACCATTTTAAACTAACATTACTTTTATTTATAAAGTGTCTTTCTATCCCCTGCATCAAAAGCTGTGTTTTCACAAATTCCTAACTTTCTAATACTAGTTTTCCTCCATCTGTATTAAATATCACACTGTTCACAGAGGGGCACAACTAGTGAGCCTTTTAACATTCCAACATGTAAGTTCCACTTTCTATCTCACCTTACTCCACTCACATCTTCAAGGTTGCTTTTTCAAGTCTGTGTATTTAGTTCCTTTATTTTTAATGTTACCATTAACATTAAAATTCGTTTATACTGAATATATCCTGCAACACAACTAGAATATATAATATTTGGTAACCCCACATATATCTGATTTTATACATTTAGTTTGTGGCTAATCTGATTAAGTTTTTATTTTTAAATAGATAAAGAACATTAACTCCTGATTAACTAGCTGGCTACAGATACAGAGCATGTTAATTTTTATAGGCACCTTTCTGAATTCAAGTAAATGTTTTGGTAGACAAGGATTTCCTATTTAAAGTCATCAACATAATGAATATTAAGTACATATATTGCTCAATATTCTTGCATTCTTTAAACTATTTTTCTTTGAAAGTTTAAAAACTATGATGAAGTCATTAATAACATAGGTTTTCATTTAAGGAATATTTTGAACTGTGAAAATACAAATTGAATCATTAAATTTTGAACACATAAAGAGCCAAATATTTCAACAAAACTGCAGTTTAATTTCAGAAAATGTGTTAAAATATATATTTATACATCAATTTCTGACATACACTTAATGTGTTAGTATACACAAAATGATGTTTTTTCTTGAAACTGTATTTATGAAATGTACATTTAAATTTAAATACTCAGTATACACTGCACTTTATCTGCATGTTGCATTTATTAAATACATTAAAATCTGCAATGTAACAAAACGTCTTCTGCATATGAAATTCAAAACACCATTTTAAATGAACAAAAGATGGCTCACTTCATTTTTTTTGTACTTTACAACTAGTGTATAATACACTAGCTCAGCTCCACCTTACTACCTGTTCTTTCTTTTTATTTGACATTGTTCACAGACTAGTACATATTACAATAAGAGTGCTGAATAAAAACATGAGGTACGAAAGTGGTTCAAAGAGTATAGGTCATGCAGATCATGCTAGACAGCAAAGAAAATTGTGACCAAGAAAACACTAAATAAAAATACATAAAGAATGTGCATTATAAAAAAAAAAAAACAACACAAAAAAACACCCCCCTTCCCCCCCAACTCCATTACACAGCTTTGCTTCTTTGGTTACAAAGTAGGTTGAACAATTTCACAGCTTTTTATTCCCACCCCCACCCCCCAAAAAAGTCATACGAAATGTTGAAAAGCAGAGGAATTGTGGCAATTTCTCTATTAGAAAGTAGAAACAAATGAACAAAGTTTTCTTCATCAAAATAGCCCAATTATTTATTATATCACAATAACTGGTTACTACCTGTACAGTTGCACTATGTTCTTCATACTTACACTATACAAAATTTACATTCAAGCTGGGTCTTTACTACTAAAAATAAATACCGAAGGTAAATTGCCATTAGTGTTAGAAATATGCCAGGATTCTTTTGTTCAATTATTGCCTAAACGTTTAATCTGTTAAATGCAATCCTGTCTTTCAATTCCTTTACTGATACTTATAATTATTCAAAAATTAAAAAAGTTCTGTGACATTGTTCATGTACATTATGAAAATAGCAGCCCTGTAATAAATAAAACACAAATAAATGAAAACTTATGTAGGCAAATGTTACTGATACTGAAAGAAAAGTGGCTCTTTAGATGAACTGTTATTTATAATATGATAGGAAAGTTCAGGGTAAATCCATGGATGACAGACACATGAAGAGCCACTAAAGCTCTTAAAGGACCTCATGCGCACCAGGTAAAATGCAGATTTTGCTTGCTTTAATAAACCCCATCTATTATTCTCCTTGTGTATTGATGACATAAAGCTGGACATCAACAGCACTGCATGACATCTCAAAGAGAGGAAAAGCTCTTGTAGAATGATTGTCTAATACTGAAAAGGCCAAACACACAACCGAAGCATGGCTACTTGCTTTCATATAAAGTGGAAAGAACACCAGTGGCACACAGGATAGATTGCTTTCAGTTTTTTTCTTAATGAGGCAAGAAAGCTTTATGCTGAGGAGACATTCGGCTGCTGTGGAGGTTGCGTTGGCTGCGGAGGCTGTGCTATCACTGCTTGCTGTTGAGAAGTGCTACCAGGATTGGCCTGTTGGGCTGGGAGTTGGGATAATTGATCATTATTTGAAAGAGATTTCAACAGTGCATTTTCTCGTTCAAGTAAAGAGTTTCTTTCAACTAATTCTTTTATTTGTTCCTTTAGAACTTCCACTTCTTCTCTTACTGCATACATCAAATGGCTTTTCACCAGATCCTGTAAAAATAAAAATTAGAAATGTCAAAAAGAGAGAAAGGAAAAGGTGCTGCTATTTGGTTCTAACCTATTCGGTGCCTTATAAATGTAAGTTGTTTTTACATTCCTGCTCTTGTTTTTAATGTTTCTACTGTATCATGACTGGCCCCAAGGAAGAAAAAACTCAAGTTTCCAAGTAGGGCAGCAAGCCCAGGATTTTTTTCCCAAAGTTTGGAGAGATTTCCAAAAATACTAGCTCCTTAAATTGTCAACTATAAGCTTAGAATTAACAACAACAACAAAGTTTAAAAACCACATGCTTAGATGTTGGGCTAAGAGAACAAAGGATTTTAAACTGTCTTTTATTAAACTGGTTATATAGTACTATTTTAAGAGATAAGGGATCTATAATTTCCAACTTTAAAATCTTGTTTTTTACAAAGTTTGAGATTAATGGTCCTTATTTTAGTTTTATATATTTTATATAATATAAACAGACTATCTTTAAGGGAACAAAAAGTTTTAATAGTAATAGAAATCAGAACTACTACTTAGAAACAAGTCTACTTATTAAAAGAGTATAAACAGTGCCTGTAAATGACCAAAGGATGACAAAACTTTCCAGCTGAAGTTTTCATTTTAATGCTCTTTTGTCTCTAAACTCTTTTTGATGCTGAAATATTTGAAGGGAACATAATGCATTTTGATTAAGTAAATGACCAAGATGGTCTTTTATCAATGGTAACGCATGAAATGTAAGATGCTGAAATGGAAAAAAATATTAACTCCACTGGTATTTTTAGGCTAAAGATTTTCAATGTTTGAACAACTTAAACTAAATCTCATTATTAAAAAAGTACTTTGGTCATCTTGTTTTAAATAAAGTAGGTGTTTGTTTTTTAGAACTGATAAAAACCAAGTGCTTCAATAGAACCAACAATCCATAAAATGAGAGGATTATAAACTTCTACTTACCATTGCTTGTTCTATTTTGTTGTCAATGGCTACACCACCTGCCCCAGATGCACTGGAAAAAATTATAATATTTCATTAATTATTCTAAAAAATGCAATTTCCCTTTCACTTCTTAAAATAAAAAATCTGTTTTATTTAAAACAAAAAAAATAGTAATTTAAGCCTATCCTCACAATTTCAGTACTCAGAGCTCTCATTTTGAAAATGAGATTTTCAAAATAGATGACTTCTAAATAGATGACTTCTAAAAATCTCTTCTAATTCCAACTTTCCTAATTTGCCTATGGCATGCTACTTTAAAAGTAACTCCCAATTTTATTCTATTCTCAATTCAGTGACTTTAAAAAGATAAATTTTGAGTGAATTGTACCCTTTCCACACCTCTTAAACTTCATTTACCAACTATATATCCTAAATTGTCTTTCAGGTGGAAATTCTAGTAGTTACTTATTGCATTTAACGTCAGATGATGACTTTTCTTCTATATATTTGATATTTTAACATCTGGTTTAAAAAAATTTTAAACTGGCTTATAAAAAAGTACTTGCAGTGTTAACAAGGAACTCAACATTCAGGCAGATCTACAAGCTTTGATTGAAGGTTAGTAGCTGGCAAAATCACTTACTAAGGTATGTGGTTTGGACCAGTTTTTCCTGGGAATAATTGGAAGTATTCTAGCAGGTAGGTACATCCCAAGTTCAAATTTCAGCATTTGTATGACAGTGACAAAGAAGGCTGAATAACTGTCATCTTTGGCAGTAGTGAGGATTTATATCCTTTCCTTGGGGTTTTTGTAAATTTTGAAGGACAGTTATTAGGTCTTTTTATAAAGACAAATATGATATTTTAGCCCATTGTATCAATACAAAAAAAAAAGGCCTTTAAACAACTTTTATATAAAACTTCACTAAATACTCTTTATAAAGTATACCCCACCCAAGAAAATGTAGATGGTAACATGTCTTAACTACTATATTTTAGATGATGTGGACCCTCAATGTTATACCAAATTGGGGCTCAGAAATTTGTCTGATGTAGTAGTGACTTTTACATTATAATCCAAGTAGATCTGATTATAATCCTGGTTCTGCTACTCACTACCCACATGACTACTACCAAATCAACTACTTAACTTCCCTGGACCTCAGTTTCCTCATCTGTAAAATGAAGGAATTGGTGTCAATTCCTCACTAGGAATAATGAAATCTAATTCTATTTTAAAAACTTCTTAGCCTGGTGAGGATATAGAATTGGCAGGGGCTTGCCACTTCTAAATCCTCAAAACTCTGAATTAATACATAGAAAACACTAAGTTTGTTTATCTGAGCATTAACCAATTAATTGCAGCATACTACTTCACCCTTTGCTGCTATTTTTTCTAAGATTAAAAAAGGCTTCTGTATATCTAAAGTGCTATCTATCTATCTATCTATCTATCTATCTATCTACTGATATACTAGAGGCCTGATGCACAAAATTCGTGCAAGGGGCTCAGTCCTTGCAGTCTTGGCTGCCTCAGCCCCATGGCCCCATGGCTCTGTCCACTGGACGTTCCAGAAGGTTGTTGCACCATCTGGTCTAATTAGCATATTAGCTCTTTATTATATAGGATAATTAATAAATATTTATATTGACCACAACTTGGTTAAAAATATAGTGATAGACATTTAAAGTTTGCCTGAGAATCTTAGAATATACTTTCTATATTTCTTATTTCTATGTCAAGGGAAAACTGAATTAGTTCTAGTCATATCATGACTTAAATACACTCAATTCTTTCAACACGTTTTAATTAAAACACCTGAAATGCTAATTTTAACTTCAATTTTGTAAATCAACAAAACAAAAACAAAAAAGCTCAAACTCTAAAAAGGGCTCATTGGTTCTCTTTTTAAAATTAAAATCAGTAAGTTTCCAAACTTACTAAGTTCCTTTAGTTAAGGAACAATAATTAGCATGCTATTCTTTGCTGATTTAGTAAACTCTAATCCTGGCTCAGCCATCTTTTAACAGATATAGAGGAACAGGTTTTTAAACATAAATAAATCATGTGTGTCACTTAAAAGGTATTACTATTTCAATTTTGTTAAGCATTGTACTTTAACAAAATTAAATCAGTCACAGATACAAATACTATCATTATGGTGACCTTTAGCTATTTTGAAGGCTATTTGTGAATTCTAGAACCTATCGCAGTGGTTTTCAAATTTTAGTAGCAGAATCATCTGGTGGTCTTGTTAAAATCCAGATTGCTTAGTTTCTGATACAGGTTTGGATGGGTCTCAGGGTTTTCATTTATAACAAGTGTCCAGGTGATGCTGACCCCATCGCCGGACAGACCATATCATATGCACTTTGAGAACCAAAGATGATGGTTACAGAGATGAAAGTGGTTAAGAGAAAGAATAATAAAACCTAATTCTATTTAAAAAACTTCTTAGCCTGGTATACAAAACTCTTCATGAACCTTGGACCCTGCTATCTAGTCTCCTCTCCTCTCATATTCAATCTGGCCTATTGTGCTATGGTCTTACAAAACTATTTTTGGTTATGGAACACACATTCTCTCAGGTTTCCATGCCTTTGCAGAAACTGCTCCCTCAACTGGAAATGCTGACAGTTCTAATTCACCTGGTTCTCTTTCACTTGTTTCTTTTAGGGGTGGAGAACCTTTTTTCTGCCCAGGGCCATTTGGATGATATTTAACATCATTCAAGGGCCATACACAAAATTATCAACTTAAATGTTAGCCTGCTATATTTAGTCAAATATTTAATTAACTCACCCCTAATGCCTTGACAGGGCCAAACGATTTCTCGGGCATTATACATTCCCCACCCCTGCTTTAGATGCTCCAGTGCCATCTTTTCTGTGCTGCACTTTGATTTCCTAAGATAGAACTAATTACTCCATCCCTCCTGTGGTCCACAAGTCTTTACTCACTGTGTGAATTCTGGGAAATTATTAAACCTTTCTAGACCTAATTTTTTCCTTTTTTCCATCTAAAATAAGGATTACATGCCCTGATTCATAAATTCCTGTGACAATTAAGTGAGCTTAAACAATATTACCACTGTTAACTGTGCTCGTGGAGGGAGGTTGCTTATCTTCTTCACCTGTGTGAAGAGTGAGCACAGTGCTTGGCACATTAGAAGCTCAAATGCATGCTAAAAGTCAATATGATAGTAATTGGACTCGAAACAATTACTTTAAAATTGATTTATACTACAGAGCCATTAAAATTTTTTGAGTTTGACTAGATCAGTATTCTAAAAGTACGATCCCTGGACCAGCAGCATCAGCATTACCTGGAACTTGGAAATGTATTTGGGTCTATCCCAGACCTACTGAATGAGATATTCTTAGGACCCAGGAAGTCTAATCACTCCTCCAGGTGATTGTGATGAAAACTAAAGTTTGAGAACCACTACTTTAAATAGCCTGATTTACAACAAAGATACTGTATGATATGTGGTCTTAAAAAAGCAGGTAGAGGGTATTCTAAGATCCCAGAAAGTGGTTTGAGAATATTGTTTCAATGAGGGCAAGTTTTCTATTGTGTTCAAAGCCAACACAGTGGTTTGAGCTTCATGTTCTCCTTGATCATGTTTTCTAAGATCAACTGAGGCAGAATGATGAATTCAGATAATCTTCCTTCCTTGACCTAACACTAAGTATTATACTTATTTTCTTTTTTATTGTTGCACTCACCACACTAGAACTTGATGGTTAACTAGTTTCTGAACTTAAGTTCCTTAAAGGAAGGCTTCCAAAGACATTATAACTATTCTTGTAAAATTTAAGTGCTGTATAAAGGCAAGGGATAACTTTTTTTAAAGAAGCTTCCTGTTTACCATAGGTCACTCTTTTAGAATAAAATCATACCTTGGTTAGCATTTACTAGATGAATTAAAAATTGTGTGTATGGAACTTGGCCATTGTGGCTTAGTGGTTGATTGCTGACCCATGAACCAAGAGGTTCCTTGAATAAATGCCAGTTCGGGCACAGGCCTGGTTGCTGGCTCAATCCCCAGTAGGGGGCGTGTAGGAGGCAGTTGATAGGTGTTTCTCATCCATGTTTCTATATCCCTCTCCCTTCCTCTCACTAAAATCAATAAAACACACACACACACACACACACACACACACACACACACACACACACGTATATATAAATAGTGGGTATGGACAAATGGACAGAAATATAGAATTGTGGGAGGGGGGAATAACTATTTTTTTGTATAATGGATTTTTATTTACTGGAAATGCAGCCCCCAAAGAATCAAATGAGCTTGAATTTAGTGTTTTAAAAAAAGTTAATTACAATTACATTCAAAGGATAAGTAAAACTCAAAAAAGAATCAATGCAACTGCAAGATAGCTTGGCTTTCCATATTGCTGTTCATGTTTTAATTTATCTCAACTGGCTCCTGACCACAACTTCTCTTCCCATGCCTCCTTACTTTTACCACAACACAGCACTTGCAACTTTACTAAGAGGAGACCAGATAGAAACCTCCAGCTTCACAAGTTCCCCATATTTTCATATATATATTTTTTTATTCCTTACCGGAGGATATTTTTTCCATTGATTTTTAGAAGGTGTGGGAGGGGCAGAAACACACTGATTGGTTGCCTTCCGCATGCCCCAACCAGGGCCAGATACCTGCAGCCTAGGTACATGCCCTTGTCCAGAAAACCTAGCACCTTCAGTGCCAGGCTCTGTTCACTGAGCCAAACCGGCTGGGAATATCCTTCTTAATAGGACTAACTGCTTCATTCATACTATCAGCTCAACAACTTTGTATAAATCATCTCCAGTCTTTCCTTTCTAAAAAGTAAAACCAGAGAGTCATGCTATTTGATCTCACATTAAAAAAAAACCACACACACACACAACCCCCCCCCCAAAACAACAACAACAACAACAACAAGAAAAACCATAAAAAAACACACACAACAAAATTCAAAACACAACTACGAGGAACTCATTTTTTTCTTTATTAATGTGAACAAAGACATCATGGCTACTTGTTTAAAAATAGTGCAAATTTCTTCTTTTACTTTTTGACTACTTTGTCTTTCTTCTATTCTTCCCTAAACACAGAAGCTAATTAACAAAGCAATAAGGTAGAGAAAAAGAACAACACTTAATGACTGCCTACTTTATAGCAGGCACACATCACTTTAGTGAGTCCTTACTACAAATATCTCATTTTACAGTTGAGAAAACTGAGGTCAAGTAGCTTACTCAAAGACACAATGCTAGGGATAGGATTCAAACCTAGATCTAACTAATGTCAAAACACATGCTTTTTCTACCATAATTGTAAGGTTGTGAAAGAAAGCAAGTACCTTCAATGACCTGAAATAAAGAATTGTGTATGAACAGTGCTTTAACTAAGCAGCGCATACTAGTTGTGAAACCATAAGCATGGATCCATAGACTAAAACTGTTCATAATTGCCATTTATCTTATCTAGCACATTCCTAGAAGAGGTTCTGCTCTGAAAACAAGGGAGATAACTTCTTAGAAAAGGCGCTTGCTCAGTATAGTTTACCTATTCGCTAAGAACTAATGTTTTTTTGGTTTGTTAGAAAGCTGAAGATATCTTCAAAATATATGTATCCTATACGCAGACTATTGCAGAAAAAATTTTTACCTTGCTTTACCCAAAGAGGCTTCTAACTTCTATAATCACAAAATCCACTATAGAAATTTCCCAAATTACAAAATCAAATCTTTTGTATTAAGAACTTCTTTGATTGAACTGGCAAATCTGATATATTTATGTGCCAAGCCCCACCCGACACAGGTAAAAATGATTCTTTATAAACTCTCAAGTAGAAGCTATAATCGTTTTTTTTTGGAGACCAGGCTCAGGAATCATCTACTATTTCTAAAATATCATCTACAACCTTCAACATCCCCATCCCAAGTAAGCTCTATAAATAACATTACTACTAAAATGCATTAATTCTAACCTGGGTAATATTTTTCCTCTTCTCTAACAAAGCAATGTTTTGCTTTTAAAAAAGAAACCATTAAGCTGATTAAAATATAAATCTAATGAACCTAACTTAGTAAGCCTGTGAAGGCTAAGGAGGAAAAAAAAATCCATCACTATTCTGTAAGAGAAATTTTAAAAATATATAGTTTAACACTTAACAGCAAACAGCAATTCTCCTTTCAAAAAAGATCCCAAATAAATAAAATTCTTGTAGACTTAATCTCTGGCCAAATGCTCACCTCTGTGATTAAGAGTAAAATTAAGCTAAGACCTCAAATGTTTGTGTATTCTAATTATACCAGTGTAAAAACAAATAATGTGCTACATTTCATAATTTTAAAAACTCACAAAAATGCCCAGGAAGATTTTTATTATTGGTAATATAAACTAAATGATTTTTGTGAATGATGGTTACTATTCATGCTAAACAAAGCAGGTAAAATGGACACTCACAAAACTAAATATTATTTTCTCCAACAACCAGTCTTACAATGGTGTGAAAAAAGCTTTTACCAAGGAACTATTAAAAACCCAGGTAAATATTTATATAAAGTTTGATATTTCTTTTTGACAGTTCTATAAAAACCTTTTTCACCAAAATATGTTGACCTCAACATATTTTTATATTCATCTAATTAATTTTAGGTCAAAATCCTGGCCAGAAAAGAATGCTTAGAGAAGAAAAAGGGATCAATGTCAATTTCTTGCCTTTGACTGTTATACTCTGGTCATGTAAGACATCACCACTGGGGACTCGGTGAAGGGATATATGAAACCTCCCTGTACTTTTTTTTTTTTTGCAATTTCTTATTACTCTATAATAATTATTATTTATAATTATTTAAAAATAAAAATTAAAAAAATACATGCACATGATAAAAAATAAATTCAAAGAGTATACACAAAAAGGGTATACAACCAATAAAGTCCCTCTCCTACCTCCGGTTCTATATTAACAACCATTTAAAAAGCCCATTTATGGCCCTTGCTGGTTTGGCTCAATGTATAGAGCCTCAGCCTGTAGACCAAAGAGTCCCAGGTTATATTCCTGTCAAGGGCCCTGGGCCCTGGTAGGGGCTCATGCAGGAGACAACCAACCAATGTGTTTCTCTCATAACGATGTTTCTCTCTTTCCCTCTCTCTTCCAACTCTCCCTAAAAAAACAATGGAAAAATACCCTCAAGTGAGGATTAACAACAAGAAGGAAAAAAAGTCCATTAATGCCCTGGCTGGTTTTGCCCAGTGGATAGAGACTCAGCCTGTGGACTGAAGGGTTCAATTCCAGTCAAGGGCACATGCCTGGGTTGTGGGCTCAATCTTTAGTAGAGGGCGTACAGGAGGCAGCTGACCAATGATTCTCTCTCATCACTGATATATCTCTTCACCCCCTCTACCTTCCTCTCTCTCTGAAGTCAATTCATATATACTTTATAAAAAAAAAAAAAGCCCATGTAGGAAAAAATCTTTAATACTTTGGAGTGGGAGAGGCCTTTCTTATTATGTCTCAAAATAAAAAAAAAACTTCAATAACTTCCCTAAATATAAAGTACTTCTATAAAAATATGAGAATGGGTAGAATTCACATGTACAGTTCACAAGAAATGATATGAAATAATACTCAACATCTCATTCATAATAAAAATACAGAATCCTATATAATAAAAGGTAATATGCAAATTGACCACCACTCCAACAGACAAGATGGCCGCCCCCATGTGGACACAAGATGGCCAGTAGGGGAGGGCAGTTGGGGGGACCCAGGCCTGCAAAGGAGGACAGTTAGGGGTGACTGGGCCAACAGGGGAGGGCAGTTAGGAGCAATCGGGCTGGCAGGGGAGTCGTTAGGGGGTGATCAGGCAGGCAGACAGGCAGGTGAGTGGTTGGGAGCCAGCAGTCCTGGATTGTGAGAGGGACCCCAGATTGGAGAAGGTATAGACTTGGCTGAGGGACAACCCTCCCCACCTGACCCCCGTGCATGAATTTCATGCACTGGGCCTCTAACAAAACCAGAATGTAATACCATTTGCCTCCACAGATTGGCAAACATATTAAAATTTAATACACTGCTAGGGAGGATGTAGGAACATGGGCCTTCCCATGCAGCACTGTTGCAAGTGGTATAATCTGTACTAGTGTAGAGAGCAATTTGGTTTTATTTAATTTTACACACACACACACACACACACACACACACACACACACATTTACTTTTTGAGGCAGCAATCCTATATCTAGGGGTTTATCCTATAGGTATTTAGACATATACAAGAAATAATGTATTTAAAAGGGTATTCATTACATCACTGTTTATAACAGCAATACTCTATTAACAGGGAATTGGTAGAGCAGTGTATCATGGTAGAGCATCATTCAACTGAATACTACTCATTTATAAAACAAAACAAAACACCCACAAAGATGCTTTTCTGTGTACTGAAATGGAAACAATGTGCCTTGGAGATCTTTAAAAGTAAAGATACAGATGTGTGTATATTAGCATTTGTCAAAGGGGAGATAATATTGTATTTGTTGAATATGAATAAAGAAATGGGAAGGATACACACATACACTTTATGAAAGTAGTTATATGTTTTGGGAAGGCAGGCAGATGGGGACAGGGACAGAATTAAGACTATTTTCATTGAATTTTGGAGAATAATGAAAAATATTCCAAAATGAAAGTGACTAATGGAGTTATTATCCTGTATAAGACATGAACAAATGGCAAACAGAAAAAGGGGAAAGGAGGGAAGAGGAGCCAACAACTCCATTTTCTTTAAGAAAGGTTTCATTCTAGAAGATAAAAGTACCATGGTCAACTTAGAAACAACAATAAATGTTATATTTGTGATATATATATTTTTTTTACAGAGAGGAAGGGAGAGAGATAGAGAGCTAGAAACATCGATGAGAGAGAAACATCGACCAGTTGCCTCTTGCACACCCCCTACTGGGGATGTGCCTGCAACCAATGTACATGCCCTTGACCGGAATTGAAGCTGGGACCTTTCAGTCCGCAGACCGAAGCTCTACCACTGAGCCAAACCGGTTTCGGCATATTTGTGATTTGTAAAATTTATTTTCTTGGCTTACGCTGAATTATAGTCACTTAAAAATATGGAGTAAGTAATGTTTATAATGCCCAGTATAGTTATTTCTGTTTATAGTGATTCTGGTAAGTAAACAGTAAAAGTTTATAATAAACATCTATAATATAATAGGCTACATAAAACTTACATAAAAATGTTACATTAAAAATGCATTTCAAAGAAGGTGTAGGTAAGATTAATATTAACTTTACCTTTTGTGTGTGTGTGTGTGTGTGTGTGTGTGTGTGTGTGTGTTTGTTAATCCTCATCCAAGGCTATTTTTCTATTGACTTTTATTTAGAGAGAGTGGAAGGGAGGGAGAGAGACACAGAGAGAAAAACACAGATGTGAGAGACACATCGATTGGTTGCCTGACCAACTTTGGGGATCGAGGAGCTTGCAACCAAGGCATGTGGCTTTGACCAGAATCAAAACCAAGGCTCTTCAGTTGGTGGGCCAACATTCTCTTCACTGAGCCAAATTGGCTAGAGCCTAACTTTACCTTCTTTTTCCAAATCTCTTTAACATTTCTAAGTTATGATCCTTGGGGGAAATTATTTTATTATTTGGTAGTAAAATTCTGATGTAATTATAGTTTTTTCTTGTAAAGCCACTCTAAGTAAACAATAAAAAAAATGAACTAAACTAAAATTCTATTAAAACATTCAAGATGAGATATATAAAAGTTTAGTCTGGAAAAACTAAAAACTGATACAAAAGTGAAATACAATACAGCATTACCATTCAAATATTTCAAATAAATTAATAAAGCTAATATATTATTTTAAGTTAAATACTTAAATGGTATAAGTATTTAACTTAAGAACATGAAATCATACCTACCTAAGATAAATGAGCATATCCACTAACTAGTTATTTCTTATTAGACTAACATTCAAGTTTGACCGGATGAAAAATGTATTTCCTTTCTCTGAGTCAGAATGAAATAAGAAAGGGTATGAGAAAGGGGTGGGAGGAGGGTGGCTTTTCCTCAATGTTGGAATGCTTACATTTAGAGCAGGCTCTCTTGATAAGAGATTACATTGTATTGTTTACACTGCAGCAATCATTTGATGATAGCACAATTCATTACTAGGGAACGAAGGATACATGCTAAGGGAATTAAGTCCAAATTAAAAATTTGACACTATAGTCTGGCTACTTTAAATTATTTTCTGGAGACTGAAAATAGTATATGACTGATAGTTATCTAGACTGAGATGTACACTGGTACCTATGAGTAAAAAAGGGGAGAGGAATTAGAAAGGATTTCAAATTTTGCCAGTTGGTGTCTAGCTCAGAATACTGAACAAAAATCTGAATAACCTAGTTATAATGGAAAGGAATGAAGTGGATATCCTTCATTCCTTCATTCATATTTTCCTTCTAGATAGTTAAAAAATATTCTTTTAGTCTTTTGGGATGGAAGTTGCTGGTACCCAACTTCTATAAACATCAGGATTTAGCAATTAAAGTATACCTTATTATAGTAAAAGATCTATGTTTTCCTTTTAAAGATACTTTTATTTTTTAAGAGAGAAACATCGATGTTAGAGCAACACATCAATCAATCAATCAATCAATCAATCAATCAACTGCTGCCTCCTGCACACCCTCTACTGGGGATCGATTCCAAAACCTGGGTATGTGCCCTCACCAGGAATCTAACCAGCAATCTTTTGGGATAAAGCCCAACTAACTGAGCCACACGGACCTATGTTTTTCAATACTGGTATTAGGAACCATCTTTCCTAGAAAATAACAAAATTTAAACAGGAAAATATTCAAAAATTGTTAATATAAATTAAGATGTTAAAAACCTAAATAGGAATTCAAATTATTTCAGCTGTGTTAGGAAAAGAATAAAGATTTAGAAAAGACCATACAGGGAAAGGACTATGTTTAACTGCCATTTTATCATAAAGATTAATTCTCCTTCAAAAGGGTGATAATAGCATTCCCTCCTTCTAACTACAAGCAAATAATAGCACTTTCACTACTTAAGTAGGGTAAATGTATAGAAATGAACAAAACTAGAGAAAAGACACAACAGAAAAGAATATCAAGGGAAATACAAATAAAAACTCTAAGATTTGATGCATTTCAGGGACCAACAAACAATGAATAAATTTTCACCCAGCAATAGGTGTAAAAACTTTAATGCAAGCTAAATCCATCTATCATTTCTAAAAATAATTCAGAATGCTTCAGTAATGACATAATGGGCCAAAGTGGGTAGGAAATCAGAAACTATTTTACTAATTGATGTCTTTCCCCCATTCCAAATGCCAACTCAACTTTTAAATTGAATATTCTAAACTCACTGAGATCCTCCATGGTTTACTTGCACTTTCTTTACTCATACTCTTTCTTACTACCTGAATACTTCAGTGGATATTCTACCATTCTTTTTAGCTTTAGCTAAAATATTTTCTGTAAAAGCTTCTCTAACTCCTTCAGAAGTAGTATAGTGAGTCATGTCCCATACTACTCTTATGGCAGTAATCATATAAGGCTGTGTTTTATTTATTTTTTATATATTTTTAAATTGATTTCAGAGAGGAAGGGAGAAGAAACGTGACAGAAACATTAATGATGAGAGAAAAATCATTGATCGTCCGCCTCCTACATGCCCCCTACTGGGGAAGGAGCCTGCAACCTGGGCATGTGCCCTTGATCGGAATCGAACCCAGGACCCTTCAGACTGACACTCTATCCACTGAGCCAAACCAGCTAGTGCAAGGTCGTGTTTTAATAGTTGCTTCTATTTATTACTAGATGAAGGCCTAAGTGGCATACAAAATCCTATATAATAAAAGGCTAATATGCAATCGACCAATGGCAGAATGGCTAGTTGCTATGACACACACTGACCACCAGGGAGGGGGCAGACGCTCAACATAGGAGCTGCTCCTTGGTGGTTAGCGCAGTGGCAGTGGTGGGAGCCTCTCCTGCCTCCGAGGCAGCGTTTAGAATGTCCAGCTAATGGCTTAGGCAAGAAGCATGCCAAGCCCCTCCCCAAAGTGCACGAATTTCATGCACCAGCCTCTAGTTTACTATAAGGCTGGAAGCCATCTACTAAAGGATTCGTATACTATAGAAGCCTGGACTCGCAAATTGTATACCTGGAATTTGAATCCCAAGTATATTACAACTGTAGTTTCTCTAACTATACCAATGATGTAGCTGTACTTACTGGATTACCTTCAAAGCTGTTTCCTAAACTTAACAGCAAAATTATTTTCCAAGCAGTTCTTGGAGATGGGTAATGCTATTTTTTTTAAAGGGTTTTTTTTTTTGTGTGTGTGTGTGTGTGTGTGTGTGTGTGTGTGTGTGTGGTGTATTTTATTGATTTAAGGGAAGGAAGAGGGAGAGATAGAAACATCAACGATGAGAGGGAATCATTGATTGACTGCCTCTTGTACACATCCTATAGGGGATGGAGATTGCAACCCAGGCATGTTCCCTTGGCTAGAATGGAACCGAGGACCCTTCAGTCCACAGGCTGACGCTCTAGCCACTGAGCCAAACTGGCTAGGGCGGTAATGCTATCATTTTTTTTAATATATATTTTTTATTGATAATTTACAGAGAGGAAGGGAGAGAGATAGAGAGCTAGAAACGTCGATGAGAGAGAAACATCGACCAGCTGCCTCTTGCACACCCCCTTCCGGGGATGTGCCCGCAACCAATGTACATGCCCTTCACCGGAATCGAACCCAGGACCTTTCAGTCCGCAGACCGATGCTCTACCACTGAGACAAACTGGTTCCGGCTAATGCTATCATTTTAATTAAAAACAAATAATTAAGGAAAAAATATTTAATCGCATTCCTCATTTTCAGTCTGAAACCAAACTTGCCACATATTTTTGCTGCCTAATATATAATTCATACATCTAGGTAATCTAAATTCCTTTGGATGCAATGGGTCATAAATACCAAACTGAACTAACTTTGCCTCCTATTTCCTATAGAGCCAAATCTCAGTAACACTTACTTTTCTAGAGAAAAATGATAAATTCAAGTTTGTCTCCTCTGCACAATGCCAACACTTGATAAATATTGGTTGGAATGATATGAAGTTGGACAGTGTCCACCAGTGGGAAGATCACCGGATGTGGAGTTCAGGTTACTCTCATTGGGCTTTTTTCCCTCAACATTAGTTCCAAAAATTTTTATAGAACTTAGTGTAACCAACCACTCAAATGTGATCTCTTTTTGTCTTGGGAGGAGGAGATGGGGAGAGGGGAAGAGGGAAAGAGTACATTCAAGATAGATACTGAAAAGAAGTTACCTAGTAAGAAAGGGCAAAGGGTATGACTACAAAATGCTTGGTCATGGGAATTAAGCAAGGTAAAATGATACGGTTTTTACAATTAAGCACAAAGAATCTGTGAGAGATCAAAGGGATGATTAAAAAACAAAAACAACAACAACAAAAACATACACACAAAAGCCAAGGATGACTGGAGGGTTTAGGTTGGAGCAACTAGGAGTTGGGGAGATGGCTAATTTCTTCACAGGAAGAAAGTTAGATTTTGTTTGGGCTAAAGAGTAGCAGAGGAATCTGGGAATAAAGATGGGAAAATGAGAAATACAAGTTTCACTTGGGATTGAATTTTGAGACATCTGAATTATAGATCCTAGAAATATAAAAGAAGGTTGCTGGAAATAGGCATTTAGAACTCAGGAGTAATTTCTGACCTAGAGGTCTAGAGTTGAGAGTTGCCCAAATGTGAGTTGAGCTTGCTTTAAACAGTGAGAAATCAAATGGGTTCAAAACACCAACATATAAATAGTTTAAGGAAGAGTTATGGAAATTAACCTTCTTGGAAACCTCTCTTTTAAATTTTTTTATTTCACTGACTTCATATTTCCCTCTTTTTTTCTCAAGTATTCTACTATTTTTTTTTCCAATTAAACAGCTATTCTTGGACAAATCCTCTCAATCCCATTTCCATAATGAGGCTTAACCAAATGTGCAGAAATAAGACTATTTCCTATAATACCAAATGCCAAGTATCAGGGAAGAGCACATAGATAATTTTGCTAACATAACTCATCTTTTTTTTCCATTTATGCACTTTTTTTTTTGAGGGTGCAGAGGTGTTATTTAAAATAGTGCTACAGAAAAAGCATAATTCTACGGGCAACATATTTGACAAAGTAAAATTATATTAGGCTAGCCATTAGGATGATCTGATCCAAACCCAGCTTTTGTTCCTAAGTTGTTAAGTAATCTTTCTTTGCTTCCTTACATTCCTTCCTAATCTGCCCCAGAAGTCTAGGGACAGTAACGAATAAAAATAGAGGTTATTGAGGAACTGTTTCAAAACAGATAAAACCAGAAGAATGAGAGTACCATGAAGTTTTTAAAGAGAAGTTGTTTCATTCAGATTTAGACCAAAGGGATAGCACCAAGCATGGCCATCATCCCTTAATAAAAAGAGAATTTGTATGGGGGGGGGGGGGGGGGGAATCTGTTCTACTTTACTTTTACTCAATCAACGAATGTTTTGCATTTCAGATGTTTAAAGATGTGGATTGGTTTGGGTTTGAGCAAAAAAATACATTGCTCATCTTCAATAAACATAAAGACAGTACTGGGAACATATGCCCCAAAGAATTAGTTTTCTAGGTTATCAATTTACTACCTATAGGCTTAACTCACTTTTGCTTTCTACTTCATTTTGGGGGTAAGAGAGCTTACCTCTTTAGCATCTGTTTAAGCAAAAGGCTAGATTATCAATGAATAATAAAGTTGCTTATGAAGACAGGCTTTAGCATTATACTTACTAGTGGGTGATCCTACCAAGTTAATATACTTATGCCAGTTTCCTCATCTGTCAAATGGGGTCAAAGTTATAACTACCTTAAGGAACTGATGTGAGGATTATTATGAGACTTTTTACAATGTTTAAAGTAAAAATTTATAAATTAGTTTCTTTTACTGTTTGAATCAATTAGAATTTGACACTATATAAGGTCTACTACCTCAGTGTATCTTGTTACAAATGAAGCATTGAGGTATAAATACACATTTAGTATCATTAGTATTAAAAACCAGCCTTTGGCTCTAGCCACTTTGGCTCAGTGGATATAGCGTCAGCCTGCAGACTGAAGGGTCCTGGGTGCAATTCTGGTCAAGGACACATACCTGGGTTGCAGGTTTCTCCTTGATCTAGGCCCTGATTGGGGTCGTACAGGAGGCAACCAATTGATGTGTTTCTCTCATGTTGATATTTCTCTCTGATTTTCCTTCTCTTTAAAAATCAATGGAAAAATATTCTCGGGTGAGGATTAAAAAAACAACAAAAAGCGCACAAAAACAAAACAAAACAAAACAAACCCCCAAAGCCTTTGTATGTATGTCTCATGCCAAAAAATGAAATAATCCTAGTTATGCCTTAAGTTTATTTTGATTTCTTTGTACTTAATTAGTCACGTGTTAAAGATTTAATGCAATCAACAAAATATGTTCTAATAAAAATTATTTAACTTGAGAGTTAAACTTACAGTATTACTGATTAGCACAGCATTCCTGTGAACTGCACTTTAATAAATTTCTTATTGATTCTCTCCAAGATCTCAATCGTAAAGGATAAAAACAATTTTAACTTCCTATAGGAAATTTTTCAAAGGCCACTGAGATATAACAATTAATCCTATTTAATAAAAGGGTAATATGCAAATTGACCATCACTCCAAAACACAAGGATGGCTACCCCCATGTGGACACAAGATGGCCGCCACAAGATGGTCAGCAGGGGTGGGCAGTTAGGGGCGACCAGGCTGGCAAGGGAGGGGCAGTTAGAGGTGACCAGGTCAGCAAGGGAGGGCAATTAGGGGCAATTGGGCCAGCAGGGGAGCAGTTAAGCATCGATCAGGCTGGCCAGGGAGTGATTAGGGGGTGAGCAGGCTGGCAGGCAGGAGCAGTTAGGGGCAATCAGGGAGAGGCAGGCAGGTGAGAGGTTGGAAGCCAGCGGTCCTGAATTGAGAGAGGGAGGTCCGATGGGATGGGGGTCTAAATGAGCAGTCGGGCATTCCTTGAGGGGTCCCAGACCGGAGACCATACAGACTGGTCTGAGGGACAACCCGCCCCCACAACTGTGCATAAATTTTGTGCACTGGGCCTCTAGTTTGATTATAAATAAATAAATTCTGAAACAGTATTTAACTAAAAATACCCCATGCCTTCCTTTAGTGTTATATGAAATTTCAACAATGAATATTACTAAACATGAATCAAAACACTGGGATAACATGTTGCTTACTCTAGTCGAGGATCACTGCTTTGAAATTAATAAATTCAAAAAGGGTTTCTGGTACAGGACAATAAAGAAAAGTAGAAAGTAGCATTACTATACAATATAAAGGGTTTTAATGTTTTTCACTCAAGTGGAACTGTATTCAAATAGGTACATTTGCAGTGACAAAAAGTTTTTAACAACTTTTTCTCATTTCAATATCTTATATAATAAAGAGGCAATATGCAAATTTACCATGACGCCCTCTCACAAGATGGCTGTCCCAATGTGGTCAAAAAATGGCCACCCAAAGATGGCCGGCAGGGGAGGGCAGCTGTGGGCAATTAGGCCAGCAGGGGAGGGCAGTTGGGGGCAACCGGGCCTGCAGGGGAGGGCTACTGGGGAAGACCAGGCCTGCAGGGGAGGGTAGTTGGGGGTGACCAAGCCTACAGGGAAGAGCAGCTAGGGGCGAACAGGCCTGCAGAAGAGGGCAGTTTTGGGGGGGTAGATCAGGCCTGCAGGGGAGGGCAGCGAGGGACAACTGGGCCAGCAGGATAGGGCAGCTGGGGGCAAATGGACCAGCAGGGGAGGGCAGTTGGTTGTGATTGGGCCAGTAGGGGAGCAATTAGACATTGATCAGGCAGGCAGAGGCAGTTAGGGGCAATCAGGCAGGCAGGCAGGCGAGCAGTTGGGAGCCAGCGGTCCTGAATTGTGAAAAAGATGTCCTCTGAGGGGTCCCAGATTGGAGAAGGTGCAGGCCAGGCTGAGGGACACCCCCCCCCCCCCTGCACGAATTTCGTGTACTGGGCCTCTAGTAGATTCATATTCTTAAATTCTAAGGAAGAAGCCTATCTAATAAAAGAGTAATATGCAAATTGACCTTACCTCAGCTACACCCACAAGCCATGCCCACCAGCCAATCAGGAGCAAGTATGGCAGGAGGCTTGGGTTTCCCCAGCAATGGAGGAAGCCAATCTTTCCACTCACCCTGGCAGGCTCTGGACTCCACTCAAGTCTTTAAAGTTTCAATTATAAAAGATAAATAAATCCCAACAAAAATGGCTCCAGCCACGGAGCGAGAAGGAAGCTTGGCTCCTCTCTAGGCTACAAAGTTTCAATTACAGAAGATAAATAAATCCCAGATATCAGGGCTTTGCTTGGGTTGCCAGGGGGTGTGGCCGGCTTGCAAACCACCAGAGGCCCCTCTCTCAGGGCACGCCATGCCCCAAGGGAACCCCCACCCTGATCCGGGACACCCTTTGGGGCAAACCAGCTGGCCCCCACCCATGCACCAGGCTTCTATCCTATCTAATAAAAGAGTAATATGCAAATTGACCATCGCTCCAACACACAAGATGGCTGCCCCCATGTGGTCAAAGATGGCTGCCCCTATGTGGCCACAAGATGGCCAGCAGGGGAGGGCAGTTGAGAGGGACCAGGCCTGCAAGGGAGGACAGTTAGGAGCGATCAACCTGCAGGGGAGAGCAGTTAGAGGTGACCAGGCCAGCAGAGGAGGGAAGTTGGGGGCGACTAGGCTGTTGTGGGGGACCCAGGCCTGCAGGGGAGAGCAGTTGAGGCGGGGGGTGGGGGGGGAGACAAGGCCTGCAGGGGAGTGAAGTTAGGGGTGATCAGACCTGCAAGGGAGGGTAGTTGGGTGCGACTGAGCCTGCAGGAAAGGGCAGTTTGGGGCAAACATGCTAGCAGGGGAGAGTTAGGCATCAATCAGGCTGGCAGGGGAGTGGTTAGGGGGTGATCAGGCTAGCAGGCAGAAATGGTTAGGGGAAATCAGGAAAGCAGGGAGGCAGGCAAGCAGTTTAGAGCCAGCAGTCCTGGATTGTGAGAGGGATGTCTGACTGCCTGTTTAGGCCTGATCCTATGGCCTAAATGGGTAGGATGGGGCCTAAGCAGGCAGTCGGACAACCCTCGAGGGGTCCCAGATTGGAGAAGGTAGAGGGTGCAGGCTAGGCTGAGGGACACACACCCCCATGTATGAATTTCGTGCACCGGGACTCTTATTTCTATAATATGCAAGCTCAACCTCTGGGATTCTTCCACAGATAATTTTTTGTTGCCTTTATTGAATACTAGAGGCCCACTGCATGAAATTCATGCATGGAGGAAAAGCCCCCTCAGCCCATCCCGCACCCTCTCCAATCTGGGACCCTTTGGGATATGTCTGACTGACGGTTTAGACCCAATCCTGAGGGTAGGGCCTAAACTGGCAGAAGGACATTCCTCTCACAATCCTGGACCGCTGGCTCCTAACCACTCTCCTGCCTGCCTGCCTAGTTGCCCCTAATTGCCCCCCTCTGCCAGCCTGGATGCCCTTCACTGACCCCCGCCCCTGCTGGCCTGATCACCCCCAACTGCCTCCCCCTGTCAGCCTGGTAGCCCCAAACTGTTCCCCCTACCAGTCAGGTTGCCCACACTACTCCCCTCCCCCTGCCAGCTTGGTAGCCCCACACAGCCTGCTGTTCGATCATTTGGTCATCCCTTACTGTCCCTCCTGCCAGTCTGGTCATCTGTCCAGTTGTTTTGGTCATGAAGGCCCCTGGCTTTTTATATATTAGGATTCTTCTCCTTGAATTAAACCTTAAAGGTAGGAACTTTGTCTATATCAAGGGTTTTTTAAATTACAACACTCTTTATATAATAAACATTTAATTGAAGACAAAGATGGGGTAAAACATATAGTACTTAATATATTAGCAAATTATATTCCTAAGTTCATTATGACCTTATGTTAAGCTTATTATGCTAGTGAAAATAACTAAGAAATATACACCTATGTAATACCTTAACCAATAAAGAAAAAGAAAAAGAAATAACCAGCTCTTTCAACTATTAGAAACTAATTAGAGGGGTATCACTGGAATATAGTAAAAAATAGGTAGATCTCCTGAGGTTTTTTTTCCTTCCTGCCAAAGATAGCTTAAATACAAAGGGAATAAACCTTTTTGTGATGTTCTCTGCATCTGGTTGTTACTAATGAAGAGAAAGGCTGTGTAGCAGTTTCTATATACTACAGGTAACTGAAGTAAGGAGAAGAACTGTTTGAGGAATAGAAAAGCTAACTCTCTATGGATTTTCAGGTTACTTATGCCAGTGAAATTTAGCAGTCCCACATACTCATAGCGATGATGACAAAGTCATGGAAGACTTTGTGGAAAATAAAGTGGTCTTTCAAACCTCTTAATGATATTTTAGATAAAAACCTTGACTAAGATCTTTTTACATTAGAATCATGGATTCAGGGAGAAATCATACTGCAAACTTAGTGAAAGGCTTAAATGTATAATCAATCATACCTTATGTGGGTTCTCTCAATTGCCCAATGTCATATTCTACAAACAATTAGAACTGAATCTAAAGGGGGGAAATAAAAGATATCAACAACTATCCCTGAAGGTGGAAAAAGGAGGCCAAAAGCTTGCTGGTTTGATCAGGTCAGATATAGAGACAATTCAAACTGCCATGCCTTTAAACATGCCTTATGAACAAACAGAAGGTCTAGATCCTGGACTCTCAAATTCAGATGCACTTCACTCTTTTTACACAAGTGGATCAAAGCACACCTAGAGGAGTCCCAAAAAGTCCTTGTATCCTCATCAAAACCAATAATTATGCAGTGGGAAAACAACTTTGTGATCCATAATATGTTAAAACAATGTCTCCTTATCCATTTTTGAAAAAACAAAACACATTTAGAGCTATCTTTGTATTAATACCAATAACAGGGACCCATATTCTTAAATATGGCAGCTATGAAACCAAAGAACTAATTAGAGAATGTTCTCAGTTCAGCATTTCCACAGATTTTGTAGCGCAGTTTATATTTTCACACAAACCTAATTCCTTTCCTAAATGCTTTTATTAATAGCAATCATCTGGTTTTTCTGCTTCACATTTTAGATTCCCTGTTGTACAGGAAGGGCTTATAAAAGGTTTGAACATAAAATTGGAAAAGACCAGGATGCCAAGATAAACATCACTTGAAGTGTTCAAAAGACAACTGTGAAGATGTATGTAGACATGGTTCATGTATAAGAAAAGTGGCTGCATTAAATACTACTAAATTCCCTCCCAAGTCAGATTTATAATCTAGACCCAGAAGATAAACTCAGAGATGGTCCGAACTTTATCACTTTTATAATATGACTTCACCAAGTTACTTAGCTTCTCCAAAGGATAATAATAGGACCAGATAGAGATTCAGTGAAATAATGCATTAGTTTTGTGTTTTGAACATGGTAAGCACTCAACATGCTAACTATATAATTTTATATCAGTAAAGCTTATGGTAAAACTCTAAATATAATGAAATACACAAAGAATATTGACTTAGGAGTCAGGTGATCTGGCTCATTGCTCTAACTATATGTAATAATTTCTAACATTCTTTCCAGATACCATATTACAAAGGATTTTAATGTACTTAAATGCTTATTACAGGGTTACTAAATCAAAAAAACAAAATCCCTGAGTCTGAGTTTACTGTCTAGTGCAGGAGACAGACAAAATAGAGATGTGAGAAATGCTAAGACAGAAAAAGATTTTATAGGGTATCAAGAGTTAGGGTCAGGAAGGAATGTTTAGTAGAGGAAATGCCACAGTTGGGCAGAGATGAAAAGAGCACACAAAAAAAATATCCCAAATAAAAACAATAGTTACAGTTGACCATGTCAGAAAATTCAAATAATGAAGACCAGTTTTGAATTTTCTCATAAGAAAGGACTGTGCCCTTAATGGGAATGAAGAAGTGAAAAGGGTAAAGAAATACTCAGAAGACAAGCATGGCAGTACTATATGATTAATTAGCTATGAGATATCGGGGAAGTTTGAATGTAAGGTGAGATACCTAGAAGAATGTGAAAAGAAGGTCTAGACAGCATGCTGAGGACACCAAAAATATTGAGGACAAATAGAAAGGAAAAGTCTGCTAAGAGTACTGAGGAGAAATAACCAGAGGTAGGAAAAAAAAACACCCCCAAAACTGGAAGGGATGATTTCAAATCTCAGAATATCAGTCCAAAATTATGAGATATCACTATTAGCTGTGTACAAATAGACAGATATTTGGAACACTAAAAACTACGTAAGAGCTACTTAATCATGACTCCAACTATTAGTGTCCATGCAAATATACTCAAGGTCAGGAAAAGAATATGTGAACATTGTAACAGTAATAGTGTTAAAAACTTGGACTAGGTTTGATTTTTAAAAATTTTCTTTATTGATTAAGGTATTACATACTAAGTGAAATAAGTCAGAGAAAGGATTGATTTTATTTCTCAAACCTTCCATAATTTCAATTTTTTTATACTTAAGGTCAGGAAAGGAATATGTGAACATTGTAACAGTAATAGTGTTAAAAACTTAGACTAGGATTGATTTTTTAAAAATTTTTTCTTTATTGATTAAGGTATTATATACTAAGTGAAATAAGTCAGAGAAGGTTTGATTTTATTTCTCAAACCTTCCATAATTTCAATTTTGAAAAAGCAACTATTTAACTACTAAAGAGTGGATGTACAAATGTATTATCTAAAAGAAGACTTTTAAGATAGAATTCTCATTTTCTGATGACATATCAAGTTGTCTACATATTTTAAACCATGGCACTGATTAAGCTTATACTTGATCTGGAGACTATTTAAATTTAACTGAAAAAATAAATTCTTATGGTTTCACTTTTTTAAAAAGCAGTATTATTGTGTATTTAACTTTAGGCCATATTTAGACAAAGGAACTTTATTATAAACCAGTGGTCGGCAAACTGTGGCTCAAGAGTTTTGGCCCCTTGAGTGTGGCTCTTCTACAAAATACCACGTGCAGGCGCACATATACAATGCGATTGAAACTTTGTGGCCCATGCGCAGCAGTAGGTTTTCGGCTCTCAAAAGAAATTTCAATCGTTGTACTGTTGATATTAGGCTCTGTTGACTAATGAGTTTGCCGACCACTGTTATAAACACTTAAAAAACAAGAAAATGGTTATAAGGTTTGGAGGTCATTTGAGAATAAAATTAAACTAACCTAAAGAATTCATGTAAAGTAGGTGCTCAATAAAAAATTCCACATATTCAAAAAATAAATTTTGCTGCATAATTATTTTAAAAGTAAACAAAAGGAGATTTTAATGAAATTATTCACAACTAAGGACAAATAGGAAACTAATTCAGCACTTAGTAAAGGGTTTTACCTGGGATTCATTCCTCTACCAAGAAACATTTGTAGTTTAAAGTAGGTTTTTAAACCCTTCCAGTGTTTGCTATTAATAAACCTTAAATATTAAAGGGTGAGTTCCTTAGTGGTTAGTACTACACTAGCATTCTAGTCAGTACTAAAACTTTTATAATACATAATGTGCTTATAATTATAAGCATTAAATAGATTATTTTCTAATACAACAAGTACTTAATTTTAGATAGTAAGCAACTTACCAAATTTATTTTTTGGCAAGTGCTTTAAAAGATGATTTTATAATAGAGGATGGGCCATCACTATTGAAGTTCAAAGGAAATCAAATTCATGTATCTACATCAACATACACTAAATTTCTCTTATGTTATCCTTCAAATTTTCCAGGGTTACTCTTCATACTGCCATACCAACTGAGAGCCCAAGATCCAGTTAGAAAGCTAGGTTTGTGTCAGAGCTAACAGCTATGTGACCTGAGCAAGTTACTTAATCTCTCTAAAACTTTCCATTTCCTTCTCCATAAACTGAGGATATTGATAGTATTTATATAACATGGCTGTTATGAAAATTAAATAACATGGCAAAATACTCAGCTATGTCTGACTGTAGTAATCACTCAGTACTAAAAACTACTACTCTGTGGAGAAATCCAATCAACACTTGGGCACATACATTGGCAGTACACTAAAAGCAGGTAGGATCTATTTATTCCATCAGTCTAATGGCCATTTCTAATAAACCAGTCTTGGATAAATATTAGTAATAGTTACAATCAGTGTATTCATTAAAAATTTCCTTTAGAAGTTACACATTGAGGTGTCTAACAAGGCTTTGGCCCTTAGACACAAATATCCAATAGCAATGTTACTCAACTGTTTTTGGAAATCTGACAAATACTCTGAACCTTTCACTAAAAACTGAACATACATAACATTCAACCCAAAATTCCATAGGGGCAGTGATCCTTTGAAGCTCACTCACTGACTACTAAATATGGACATGCTACACTGAAAGTTAGAAATTATTTTCCTAATTTCTAAAGTTATACAATTTATGGTAGAAAAAAAAAGGGTATATAAAATAACAGACAACTATTGTTACTTTATTGTATTTCCTTCTAGACTACCATTGACTACAATGACTACAATGACTTGTTTAAGAAATCTAAGTTTATAGAATATGATCCATATATACCGTATCAGAAACAATGTAGAACATTATTTTAAAAGTAAGGAGAATGGGTGGAGTGAGTGATTGAGAGAGAGAGAGAGAGAGAGAGAGAGAGAGAGAGAGAGAGAGAGAATATAACCTATCTCTGGTTAAGAATAAAGTCAGAAGTATATACGGTAGGCTGTTCACATGATAATGTCAAATAATCTTTAAGAGATGTGCAGGATCTGTGCAGCACACTGTAATGAAATATTAATTCTTCAACTATATGACCATGACATATAACTTAAAACAAATTCTTTTTCTTCATTTGCAAAATATGATTATCTTCAGATTGCAGATCAAGATTTCCTAATCTAAACTGTATTATTCTAAGAAACCCCTGTAAAATATAGCTGTGTAAGAAACAAAACAAAGTAAGTAGGCACACAAACAGTTTAAAAATTTGTTTTCTAAGCTGAATACAATCTGAAAGGCAACAGTTCAATTTTCAGGGCATACAAAAAACGTATATTGACTTCTAACATATTTTCATTTGATAATGGCATCTTAGGTGTTCTCACTGCAAGAACTGATAAAATTTTCTTGGCTTTATTTTTAGAGACATCAAGAAGAAAGATGCCTTTTATTAAGAAAAATAAAATCCCCAAAGCAATAAACTAATTTAAACTAGTTTATGAAGAAAATGTAAGTTTTTTTTAAAAAAATCAATATATTATTTCTCAAATTATCTCCTGTAATAATAACTAGAAAGTATTTGGGGCTCTTACCTATATAGTAAGCATCCATAGCAGATGCAAAAGCAATATTTACATAATCTTACTATAATATAGGATGCCACTTTATTTTAAAACCTGATTATTTATTAAACACCACTGCAAACATATGGCCTTTAGCTTCATGAGACTTTGAGAGGATTACATCAAGTATTTAAAATTCTAAGTTTTAACTTATATTTAATACTATATTTAGTTATACAATGTGCTCATTTTGTTCATAGTCATCTCAATACAATAACATCAGGTATAATACATAAAATCTAATCCATTATGTCTTACCAATTTATGACCTGATGAGACACTCTTGTGGACAACATTCAGTCCTTAGAAGCTAGAATTACCCTCCAACCATGTGAGGGCATCACAACTTTTAAACTTTCGGCTTTCATCATTATTATGTCACATTCCTCCTCCGATGCTGAATTCTAAAAAAAATTCTAGCAAAGAGTTTAAGTAAATAAATGTTTTAATCAAATAGCCTTTAAAAATCTTTTATAGCAACGTTTTATGTTTTACCATAATTACACAACTGTTATTTTGCACTTAAGTATTTTTTTAATGTAAAATAAGTTCATATTTAATCTGGATACTTCAAACTTTAAAATTTCAGCATGGACTTTGAGGCCATCGGGAATACTTGTTAGTAAAGAGTCAACAGAAATGGAATCAATGATAGGTTTAAGATCATGATCCAGAAATTATGATTTAACACCATAACTTCCTATAGACAGCTTTGTAGTTCTTTAGAATGGCACTGGAATTCTATTGTTTGGTCTATATCCATCTATAAGTCTCGTAGACTTATAGCACAGGTGACTGGATTAGTTATGATCTATATTGACTATTTCAATACTCGACAGCAATTTTTATACCTAAATCCTAGTCTGTCTCTACCACCCCCAATTTAAAATTAGACATGACAGAAAGAATAAAATGTTATTTTATATGTTTTTATAATAGCCATAAAATGTGTCCTATTCTGAAGTGGTCCTACTGTTCATCTGTGTATGGCACATTAAGAAAATTGGGAAGAGTTAATAATGGCATCAATTACTTCATAAAGAATATAATCTTATTAAATTTTTACAAGAAAGCTTTTAATTTGGGCATCTTTTTTAATCACTGAAGAGTAATATTAATAAAATGTTCTTCCTGATAAGAAAGCTCATTTATATTTTCAGTTGCCAGTAATCCACAGAAAAGGCAAACCACATATTTATAGGCATATTTTTTGCCTAAATTAACTACCTAATGATGTCATGGGCCTGAGGGGTGGAGGAAGGCCACTTATGTGCAAAGTTATAGAAGACTCAAAGACAGCATTGTAAAGAAAATTCTGCAACTATCTCCAGAGATATTTGACCCAAATGCAGGGGTTGGAGTTAGGCTATTGTAAGTTTTAAACTATTAATGGCATTTTTATATTGCAAAGTATCATTTAAGACTAATATAATCTGAAGAACTATTAGGATTTTTCCAATTTATAAATATCTTTCCAAATGTAATCTCACAACACATTTGACTTCAATAAAAATCATACAATTTTACTGTCATTTGTCAAAGCACAGCCTTATAATGTAATCACCTGGTGAAGGCAAAAATCCATGTTTATGAAGGTAAATAATAATTTAAAGTTGGTCATTTCATCATCATATTACGGAAATGGTTTTTGAAAGTTTAATGCAACTCTTGTCTCCTATCAAACAAAATACCACCATCAAAGTACTACATTTTTAAAAGTGTTATTTTGATAATTCACTATTTTGTGAAACAAAGTCTCGAGAGAACAAACAAAATCCAGCCATATTAAGCAAAGTAAATTTTTCCTGAAATATATGTATGCTGGTAATTTGCTTGTCTGTAAGGCTTTGGTGAGCTAATCATTTAAAGGGCAAACTACCTGACACTTGGTTTTAAACGGTCTGCCAACAACAAGCATTGTTATGACAAATGCCTGGAAAGCCTTGGAAACCAGAATAGAAACCAGTCATAAAAAGCAAATTTAGCTATTTCACAAATGCAGCTTACAGAAAAAATTTTTAAAGTGTGTGTGCATTACACAAATGCATGGCAAAATTTGACTTTAAGAGTTATATACATTTAAAAAAGTTAAAACTTCTGTATCAAAATTTTCCTGAGAATGCGTTTTCACAATTAGTTGCTACTAAGTACAGGAGTCACACTTGATTTCTAATCATGAAATTCCAACATGTAAAAAATTCTTATTAAAATCTAAAATAAACTTAGGTAACGGAAGGACTTGTGAATGAATTAAGATTAATTAGAGATTATCTAAAAATTAATTTGAAATTAGACGTCTCCTAAAAATGAGTATTTACTTAGAAATCTATTCAAATATATCAATCATAATCTTGATTCTGTCTCAAGATTATGATAAAAAACAAATTCTGATCACTTTAATAGCTATCATTTTCCTTTAATTTGGGAGGAAGAATCCCACTTAATTGAGAATATGCTATTAAAAGTTCTGATAGTACAGTCCAGCAAGAACTAGGCTTATATTCACCATTATTTAGATAGTTTTAATAGTTTAGATAGACAAATTGATATTAATTGAATAAAATAGCACAGGGGCAAAAAGGTAGATGATTTAATTTTGAAGTCATTATTTCAAAACTGTTAAGTGAAATCAAACAAACTTACAAATGTTCCTAGAGGAAATTATTTGAATAAATATGCTTAGCTTCATCTGATACAAAATTTCATTTTCAGGTATAAACCACATTCTTTGAAAAGTTCACTACACAGTGAAGCAAATCAATGCTTGCTTCTCTAAAGATCAGAAATACTTATTTTTGAATGGAGAAAAGGGAAAATGGAGCAACTCTGTATGCCTTCAATAAATTACATACAGTATTTCCATACATTACATATTGAAGAAATAATGCTAGAAATATCAAAGATAAATTTATGGAAAAAAATCAGTCCAAAGGTACCTATTAGAATGAAAACACTAGAAAGACTGTGTTCTAAGAAATTCACATATAAAAAGACATACACAATTACAGGAAACCTCATATATCTGTGGTTGAGCCAAGATACTAAATATAAAACATAGTTGCTTAGCATGTTATGCATTATATCAAATGCATCTATTGGTGGAAGAAATACAATGTATGGCTTAAAAAATTTCATTAATACAGTTATGAAAAGGTCTAATAAGATAAGTTTAACAATATTTTTAATAGACCATAATTATTCACAAATGACTTACACTACCCATTCTTTCAAAAGTAAAAATTTTATAGCGATACAAAAAAAGAAAGAAAATGGAGGTGGGAAAAGAAGATAAAAATGGAAAAGTGGAAACCAGTTATATATCACTCAAATATATGCAATAAGGACCTGCAGGCTTTGCTAACAGAAAGCTGAACACTTGACTCTGAGCTTTTATCAATAACAGCTAACATAAAGAAGAGGTAACTGTTCTTAAAATTTAAGGTATCACCATATATTACGTCTTTAAGAGTTGATACCTCATTTCTTAAAACAAAGTATGATATCCCAAACATACAACTAACTTTTTTCCTCCCCCCAAAAAACTAAGCAATATCTAAAACAGAAACAGCTCTTATTCGACCCAGTAATCCCACTTCTAGGAATATATCCCAAGAAATCAGAAACACCAATCAGAAAGGATATATGCACTCCTATGTTAATAGCAGCACAATTTATAATAGCTAAGATTTGGAAACAGCCTAAGGGCCCATCAGCAGTTGAGTGGATTTAAAAAAAAAACTGTGGTACATCAACACAATGGAATACTACATTGCTATAAAAGGAACTTTTACCATTGCAACAGCACGGATATACCTGGAGAGCATTATGCTAAGCGAAACAAGCCAGTTGGAGAAAGATAAATATCATCTGTTCTCACTCCTTTGGGAATATAATGAACAACATAAACTGATGAACAAAAATAGATCCAGAGACAGAGAAACACTGAACAGACCGTCAAACCTCAGAGGGAAGGCAGGGGAGGGTGGAGGTGGGGGGTAAGAGATCAACCAAAGGACTTGTATGGATTCATATTAGTATAAACTAATGGACATGCACACTGGGACTTGTCCTGGGGAGTAGGAGTGGCCAGGGAGGGATCAATGGGGGAAGAAGGGAAGACCTTAATACTTGAAACAATAAAATAAAAATAAAAAATAAAACAGAAACAGCTGCTCCAAATAAAGACAGAATTTTCTGAAGCTCAATGGTTAATAGTCACTGTGAATAGAAGGAATGGGATTAGTAAGATCAACTCTTTTCTTTCCTTGTTCCCCTTCTAATAGTGTGTGGATTTTGGGAGAGACTACCTTATTTATCTTGATACTAGAGGTCCAATGCACAAAATTCGTGCAAAGGGCTTGGCCCTAACAGCTGGCGGCCCTGGCTTTGTCTGGAAGGACATCGGGAGGGTCGTCCGGCTGTCCAGTCTAATTAGCATATTATACTTTTATCAAGTAAATATGTAGAAAGAAGTATTCCTGGATTCTAGGACACAGGTAATATATACATCAATATTTCTGGGCCAATTACCACAATGAAAAACTTTTAAAAAAAGATGACAGTGAGCTCCTTCTGAATTGTTAAATATTTATAATGATATTCAACCTTAGAAACAATCAGGAAACGAAATGGTATAGACATGCTGGCTCTTAAAGATGTTAATCAATGATACATTAAAATTATCACATTTAAATTAATTTGTCAAATATGAAAAATATTTTAGAAGTAGTCAATTGATACCTAAACACAGAAGCTAACTTTTGGTAAGCTAACACATTTACATGTTCTAATCAATCACAAGATCTAATGTAGATCCTGACTTAAGTGATTTAGAATATTAATATGTGTGCATACACACACACACACACACACACACACACAAATGTCAGCTAGAACAGTGGTGGGCAAACTCATTAGTCAACAGAGCCAAATATCAACAGTACAACGATTGAAATTTCTTTTGAGAGCTGAAAACCGACTTCTGCGCATGGGCCACGAACTTTCAATCGCACTGTACGTGTGCGCACACATGTGGTATTTTGTGGAAGAGCCACACTCAAGGGGCCAAAGAGCCGCATGTGGCTTGTGAGCTGCAGTTTGCCAACCATTGTACTAGAATATTAGCCATTTCTCTCATCTTACTACTGTCAACTCAAATTTTAATGAAAACAAAAGCACACAAGTTTCTGTTCTTTTCAAAGTCTTAATTTTCTTAAAACCTATTTGGTGAAAAATAAAAACAAAATAAACACCTTACCAACTATTTCCACCTTTTTCAATTGTTCCTCAAGATTTCATTCTGAAAACAATTACCATGACCTGTCAAGAGTAGGGTGTGGTGACTTATGTTAAAATTACTAAGTAAAAAGGAAAGTGGTAAACTAAGTACAGAAGCATATAATAGATGAGCAATTAATAATTTCTCATCACCAATTCTGAAGTTCTGTCATGTGCTGAAAATAATGTCAGCATGTCAGGTGTCCCATTTCAGCTAGCCATAGGAAAGCTGAGAGAAGAAATGCTATATATAAATCTTCAATCTTTTCTAGCCTTAATTTCTCTACCAAGCTGTAGATCTGCAGCTCCAGCTATATCCCAAGTATTTCCACCTTGACTTTCCATCAGCCCTTCAACTAAAAGTAGCTAAAAACAATCTCATCACTATTTTCTTCTTTCCAAACCAATTCTTCCTCTAGTGTCATAATTCCTCCATTCAATTAGGTCTGACATTAAGCAGACAACTTTGACGGCTTCCATATCATATCATATCATATCATATCATATCATATATCATCATATCCAATCTGTTGCAAAATTGTATAATTCCTAACTTCTGATAACCACTCTCTTCATCTTCATTGCCTAATTAACGCCTTCATACCTTTCTAGTATCTATCCAATCCAAGATCTCTTCTCTGTTGTATTCAATTATTTTATGACCAATCAAATTTAACCATCCTTATCCTTTATCACATTAGCCCTGTACTTTCACATTGTTTCACATTATTTTCTCTAACTGGAATGAATGTTCCCTCTTTCCCTCAGTTCTTTACCTCTTCATGACAAAATTCTACTCACCTTTCGGGTTTCAACTCAAAAAGCCACCTCCTAATGAAGAAGCCTTGAACAATCCCTCCAGCTACAATGAGGTATAAAATGCTTGAATTCTAAATGATAGTTATCACTTACAATCATATGATGATGTTTTTACCCGTTCCCCCCCCCCCCCATATTAAGACACAGCTCATTGGTTTCTCGATTTGGGACCACCACTTAATTGTCTATGATACAGGATTCTTTTTGAACGGAGAATAGTTTGCTAGCCTTCCATTCCTTAAGCAAATATAAAACTTTCCAATAACATGGCCAATAATGACCAAAAAAAAAAAAAGAAGAAGAAGAAGAAGAAGAAGAAGAAGAAGAAGAAGTAAAGAAACTCAATTCTAATACTTTTTCTTGCCTTTTTTCCCATTTAGAATTAAGGGAAATAAATCCCTACAGAGTAGGGATTTAAAAAATAACTGGCTCCTTTTCCCCCCATTGATCCGTATCCCCTAGCCATTCCCACCCTGGGCAAGCTCCCACCACCCCAGTGTCTGTGTCCACTGGTTATGCTAATATGCATGCATACAAGTCCTTTGGTTGATCTCCTCCCTCCCCTACCATTTGTCTCTAGATTGATCTATTCTTGTTCATCTAATTATGCTGATCATTATATCCCACATGAGTGAGATCATGTGATATTTATCTTTCTCCAACTGGCTTATAAAAAAGGAGACATGTAAAACTTTAGACAATACAAAAGATACATTAATCTGGATAAACATCAAAGTAAAACATGCCAAAAATTTTGGCATGCAGCTAAAGCAGTGCTGAGAGGAAAACTTATAGCATTAAACATACACATTAGAAAAAAAAAAGTAATTGGCTCTAAATCTCACTCAAAGTTAACATTCCTAATTAACAGCCAGTAAGATAGCTTTATTTCTAGTGATGACAAAACTATTTTCCAGGGGGGGCATCCACTTTCAGAAAGTTAGCTCCAGCCTGCCTGCTGAAACACCCACTTGGTTGTCCAGAGAGAATATGCTAAGTAGATTGTCTAGTTAGCTTTGCATTAGACATAACTATATATAGAAATGGAGCACAATAGGCCTGCCACCATCTTTTCCTATTTATTCTAGTTATAAAAATACCGCCTAAAATTTCATTAGCTTTTGTAGCAGGCCTGTCACTCGCTAACTAAAACTATAAATGCTGTCAACTATTACACTATACTTATTCAACCTTCCCAAATTTGCATACAAGTTCTTTCAATTTTTCAATTTCTGTTCACACTTCAGATTATTAAATTTATAAATGCTATCATCCAGTAATAGCTATGACTTCCTACTTTAATGTCATCTGACCATTTTATAAGCATGTCCTTAGGTTTTCATCGAAATCATATCCAGTACTAAAAGGTGACAGGTTATTGAAATTTTGTCCTGTAAGTTTTAGTGTCTTTGATTATTATCTATTAGATATCCTTAACTAGAATAGATAAAAATATAATCAGATAATAAATTATCTAAGTACTAGATACAAATTATTAAGGAATATTTTTAAAGTGGTTATAAAACAGCTCAGATTCATATACTCAAGGGAAAGGAAAGAGAATATCTAAATACAGGCAGAAGTAGACAGGTGAAAAGCTTCTCAACTTGGTAATTCTAATTTAAATAGAGAAGAAAACAGAGGGGCTATGAGAGAACTAATATAACCACTAGTAGAGGACATTGAACCATTAACAATCGCAAACATATGATCCACTATTTGTGATTCTTGAAAAGTATGTAGTTCAGACCTATAATTATGCTGAATCATATGATCTTAAACATAATACTGGATCAAAGAGCACAAAAAATATATAGTGAATTATTCCATTTAATTAAAAGTTCGTTTGAGGTAGGAAGTGATAGAAAGGGGTCATTAAGCTTATAATATTTTGCATCTTGATCTGGATGTTGGTTGCACAGGTGTGTTCAGTTTGAGCTGTATATTTACGAATGGTGTACTTTTCTGATACAAATTATATTTCCATAAAGTGATTTTTACAAAGACATATCACTAAGCATTCAAAATATAGATTAGATTAGCCAAGTTCTGAAACCTGAGGTTTTACCATTTGGGTTAACAAGTATTGGTGGGTGTTAATAATGCATCAAAGTTACTGGGAGGATGAGTAAAACATCACAGAGTCTCACACAAGCAGCTTAGTTTGATTTACTCCTAATTTCAAAAATAAAATCTCATCTGAAAAGTGATAGAAAATACTGGAAGCTTTTTCTAGCATAAAATACTTTAGGTTATTTAAACACAAGTTTTTCCTAATCTAATAACTTTAAAACTAGCTATAATTACTATATAAAATTTAAGCAAAATCATCAAGTATCTAGTAAAAGACATACCATAATCTGTTAGACATTAAGTTAATAACCCTTGTGTACTACTCTTTATTTCTCTTAAAATATTGGTGCTATCATAAAAAAGGACAAGCTGATTCAAGGGGATGGTGCAACTAGCAACTATTACTCTCATCTATTAACCACATTTATGCATTTTCTTCACTAAGTCAAAAATATTGCAAGTTGTTTATCAATTAGGTTAAATCCTTACAAGCTACCCGATTTCCTGTTTAATCTACCTGAGCTAATGTTTCTTCCCTCTAGTACTTTCTATCTTACTGACTTGATATTTACAAGAGAATAAAATTGTTGTAAATTCTTACTCTTGAGTCTTTGCATTCGAAAGACTCACAATTAGTGCCTGCAAAAATAATTCTACTGATTTAACAAAGCAATGCCAATATTTAAATTTGGAAAGCCTTCTTTAAAGCAGGAAAATAGAAAGTCAAAATTTAAAGCTACTATAATGAAATGTTAATAGGCTAAGCCCGTGGTCATCAAACTGAGGTTCTTTGGCCCCTTGAGTGTGGCTCTTCCACAAAATACCACAGCCTGGGTGAGTCTATTTTGAAGAAGTGGTATTAGAAGAAGTTTAAAAAATTTGGCTCTCAAAAGAAATTTCAATCGCTGTACTGTTGATATTTGTCTCTGTTGACTAATGAGTTTGCCGACCACTGGGCTAAGCTTTCACTAAAAATAAACCTGTTCGTGGTAAAATAATCCCCACAAAGCTAACTATGGAAGTTACATTATTCATTTTAATAAATAGTCCACACAAACATTTGGGCTTCCTAAGAAAGGCCTATTTTATTTTTGACATATCAGTGTCTACTGTCCTTATACACATTTAGTGACAGTTTCAGCTGAATGATTCTCTGAGGACTTGCAAATGACAAATGGGGAGGCAGAAAACAATGATGGTACCTACAGTAAAAGGGAAAGGAAAGAGAATGTCTAAATATAAGGCAGAAGCAGACTGGTGAAAAGCTTCTCAACTTGGTAATTCTAATTAAAATAGAGAAGAAAACAGAGGGGCTATGAGAGAACTGTAAAGTCAATGTGAGAAAGGTAAATTAGTTACTTATATTTTGATTAATAGATACTCTATGAAAAGAATCCTAGAAAAAGATCTCAGTCTTTGAAATAGGCAAAACCAGGGTTCTTTGGATTTCTAGGGCAGGCTTAATGAAAACTGGCACAGGTCTTAAAAGCTCCCCCTACCGAAAATGATTTCTAAGACTTCATAAATAGGAGACTTAAATAGGCAAATTTTTACCTCAAAGTAAGTAGAAGATGTAAGGGATTTACAGTCCCTTAAAAGCTATTAAATACTGAATGATTCTATTAAATACTTACTTGCCAAATTAGTTGTAAATTTTTTTTTAATTAAAAGTAGTAAAAATGAATAAGACAATTTAGTGAGATCTAATACAAATGAGATTAGGAAAAGTTATAATATTATATTTTTAAAAGCTTAACACAGACAAATCTTCAACCCCTGTCTGTAATGAAAAATAATAAATAGGCCCACAGTCCTTTTTTAGATATCTGCCAAGTGAAGTGGTAGATGTTTTGGAACTAATAAAGCTAGCTGCTACTACTCTTCTCAATTGAAAATTTAATAAGCTGGTTAAAAAGTTAAAAGGAAGCCACTGATCAGTTTCTACCAGGTTGTGCTTGTAGCCTCAGTACCAACAGGCCAATTTACATTGAATACAGCTGATCTAGAATATGAATTCTAATTATATTTTGGCTTTAACATACTACAGACAAGAATCCGTTAACTTCGTTGGCTCTGGACAACAGGTTCCAAGGAAAAGAGAATATATTTCAACCGATAAGGAATTACAGATATAATAACTTGCCTCATTTCTGATACCTGAAATGTTTCTGATAAAGAGCTAAGGAGAATTTAGCCATAAAAACAAATGAGGAGCAGGCAATTTCTATGGTTGTTTTATAATGAAACAAAAGCAATCTTTTAGTATTAAATACAAATTATATCTTTTTAAAAAGCTCAAACCTTTCTACATTGATTTGATGAAAGTAGTTATCTTGCATATTGATGTCATGGCAGCTCACAAAAGTTAACTATTTGAAATAAATTATACATGTGAAAACCATTCTTACATTTCTATATAGAGTGCTATTCTTCCTTTTTCTAAGGGAAAAGTATAAAATATACACCAAAGTACTCACCCTGGCTGGCTACATCTGGCAAGCCACTTGAATGATTAAACCTTCATGCTTGTTTCATGCCATAATTTACATTTATGCCTTAATTTATTGCTATAGTGGAACAATTTTACTTATTGATTTTAGCTGAACAATTTATAAACATGGTACTATAAATTTTAAAATGTCTTATTCTACAAGTAACTATTTTTAAAACATTTTTAGTAAAGTAAGGAACACATCACAAAAAAGACAGTTTGTTAGAAAATTTCTTTCAAGTGACACACAAAGCAAATCAAGCCAAAGAATTAGAAGACTGTTACCATTTCTAGGCAATGTAGACCATGTCTTAACATGACATGTTAAGCATGACATGCACTTAGCAATACTCTTTCCAAATGAAAGAGATGGAGTTGAGTCCATGAGTATTATCCAAACTAAGCCAGAGGACACAAATGCGTTGCCAGGCAGAGTTGAAAGAACTTTACAAAGCTTTGTGAGAATTTTAAAAACATTATTTGCGTTCAACTTCTATTAGACACAAAATGATTGAGTGCTAATAAACATTTAGCAAAATAACTCAACAGAGCATATACTACTTAAAATATGTATTACGCAGAAAGATAAACCAAAGCAACTTTTACCATAAGTGAACTCGACTTCATTTAATATTTTTAAAAGTTAAAAGTAAAATGTACACATTTCTGTGAGAAAACAAACCATTTTAGGGATTTATAAAACAGTGATGCAGATCTAATGAATTCTAACAAACAAGTTTGATGGTAAAGTTTCTCGCCAAGAGTTAAACAATGACTACTACTTTGATTCCTTGGTTTTGTCCCTCCTCCAATTTCTTAATATAAAATAACATATTGCTTTGAGTCACTAAGGCTTTTACAGAGAAATAAAAGTAGCACAAAACTAAAATGACTGTAGGTACTTTATTTTATAGAATATATTTTAACATTAAAATAACACCAGGGTTAGTAAATATTTCATATAATAAAATCCAATATAATATGTAAATCCTTCCAAAAATAAATATAATTAAAAGTTTAGTAAGAAGAAATGTTTATAGCCTATATAAAATATAGACTGTCCTTTTGGTTTATTTTACTGCTTTTTCCCATGCTAAACACGAGTGCCCCTCTAAAATAAGAAAGACCAGTTTTAGTGATGAGAAACCAGTACAGTGCAAAGCAATTCATGCATACACCTTTGCATGTACACATTCCATACGTGAGTATTCATACCTATCCCAGAGGTTCTTTGATTCCTGAAACGTGTTCAAATGGAACGCTTGGTAGAAAGCAGTTGAAGGATTCCTGTGAGATCCAAGAATTTGAGATGAGGTTGAGAAAATATAGTAAATTCACTACTTAAAAAAAAGATGGAAGATTTCAGATTTTTAATACAGTGTATCAGCTTCAAGAGAGAGAGGGAGAGTGAGAGCCATAATAAGGTTGCTTAAAAACATTCTGAGCCCAAGCTGGTTTGGATCAATGGGTTAAGAGTGTTGCCCGTGGACTGAAGGATCCCAGGTTCGATTCCAGTCAATGTCACATCACGGGTTGCAGGATCAATGATTCTCTCTCATCATTGATGTTTCTAGCTCTTGCTCCTTCTCTCTTCCTCTCTAAAATCAATAAATTTTTTTTAAAAAAATGCATTCTGAATAAAATTAAAACTGCACAAAAATCCAGCAGACCCTGACAACTCAGGATCACAGTTCTAAAAGAAAAGGGTAATAAAAATCAAATCAAATATTAGCTAGAATTCAATTATATTTGTGGATAAACCTTTATATATAATATACATGAATGTGACCAGTTTATTGCCTAATCAACACTACCCTTTGTTAGATACTTTCATAAATCCCTATATGTTTAGCAGTTTAATAAAGCTGTTGTGAGGGACATGTAAAATACATTGTACCTTCATAATAAAAAATTCTTCATAGGATCTATTTGATAGGATTTGATGATGAACAATGAGTCCTTTTCTAGGTTAACAAAATTTTCACCTTCAGAGTCTATTTATGTGTGGTTTTTCTCAGGTAGGGCAAAAAATGGTGCTGAATTGTATGGCAGCTTTCTAACTTCTAGTATTAATAGTGTGCCCCTTCAAGGGGTAATAGTTTGTGCATCTTAATTACCTTCCATCTCTACTATTCCCTAGGGACACTTTCCCTAGCGCTATTAACTATAGAATCTTAACTGATGGGCTCATCTGAGCAAGCTCCCAGCAAGCATGATCTACCTCACATATCAATAATGGCTTTTCAGGAGACTAAACTCTATTTTTATTTTTTTATTTCAGAAAAGAAAGGAGAGGGAGAGAGGGAGATCGAAATACAATGAGGAGAATCATTGATTGGCTGCTTCCTGCATGCCCACATTGGGAATCAAGCCCACAACCCAGGAATGTGCACTGACCAGGAATCAAACCATGACCTCCTGGTTCATAGGTAGGTACTCAACCACTGAGCCAGGCCAGCCTGGCGGAGACTAAACTTCTGACAAACCTGCTCTTACAGTTCCCCTCCAGTTCAGCGTATTTCTAAAGACTCTCCCACTCCCAACCTGTACTTTAAGGAACTAACAAAAACTTGAGGTAACATGTCCAAAAGTCTTGATTCATGCTTTAGCAAAATAAAAGCAGCATGCGCTAAGAATATGAGTGATTATATACTCGACACTAACTGTTCTACATTTATTAACTCAATTCTACAACAGCCCTAAGGGTAGGTGCTATTACTATTCCCATCTCAAAGATAAGAAAACTGGGTCAGATAGAAGTAACTTGCCTTATGACACAGAGTTAGTTAGGTGGCAATCTGGTCCCAGAGTTCATACTCTTAAATCACTATGCTAAATATAAAGCAGAGTTAAATTTTAACCTATCTAGGTCTGTCTCTTTATCAGTTAAATAATGCAGAGTGATTCATATGTAAAGACTATATGGAAAGCTGCTGGTGGATAGTCAATGCTTAATAAATGACAGCTATTATTTTATCATAAAAATGAGGTTCAGATACAATATGACATTTCTGAGACCCTTAAGAGACTTAAGAGAGTCTCTGCAGTATTAGTACAATAAGAAAACTATTTCCAAGTTCTACTAGAATAGCAACTAAATATCAATGATCATCAAACAAAATAATAAAATTCCATGACTTCAAAAATCAGATTAAGAAAAGACACACACACAAAAAAAAATTTTAAAAGGTATTTAAAAAATTTTAAACGGTAGGGTACTTCTTAAGGTGATCCAAAACTAGGAAAGGCAGACACACACAGCAGATGCCAGACTGTCACCAAAGCAACTATTTGATTAATTAGGAGTCTTCAGTATGTGCAGTTCTTTTTGCTTATCCTACTTCAACTCCTTTATATTCTTTTAACCTTTTATTTTTCTCTTGACTAGGGCTAAGGCAATCAAAGACACTGATTAGATATCAAGAAAGGATTAAGAGGCTGCTAACTACTGTTTATTTAACAGCTTATATCCTCTCAAGATATATTTATCAGGTCTTTTTTCCCACTGTACTTAGAATTGGTCTGCCAAATTAAATGAAAGCCAACTGAACCAATTGAAAACTCAGTTTGGCTTTTTTGTAAGGCTTACCCAGGCCCACATGGGAACAAGTATGCTATTCATACAGGTTTGTTTGGAGACCTTCGATTTAAAATACTAAACAGATTGACTTAAAAAAAGGAAAGTAGTAAATACAAGAGAGTAACAAAGAGTAAACTTGAAAGTTATTCTGCAAGTCTGAAATATAAAATTCATTAAAGAGTATTTACAATATATTTATAAAGATAGCATTCTTTAAAAGAAATTCAGATCCTGACTTTGGAAAAACATACATATATTTAATTTGAATAAAACTCATATGCCAAATAAATTGGTTTTAAATAGTCATATGATTTAAGTTATGAAATTCCAGTATTTTTACAGCATAAACTAATAATGAAATGTTCTCAAAGTCAAATGTATAAGTGAAAAAATAAGTTATCTTCATTAGTCATATCTTGGGGCGAGAAAAGAACCTGTGAAATAAAATACTATAGTTCAGGGGTGGGGAATGTCTGGCTCGAGGGCCGTATAAGAACTAAGAAATCATTTGGTCTGGCCCTGCCAAAGGAATTAGGGGTGAGTTAATTAAATGGTTGACCAAATATAGCAAGCTATTTTTTTAAAAATATATTTCTTATTGATATTTTACAGAGAGGAAGGGAGAGAGATAGAGAGCCAGAAATGTCAATGAGAGAGAAACATCGACCAGCTGCCTCTTGCACACCCCTACTGGGGATGTGCCCGCAACCAATGTACATGCCCTTGACCGGAATCGAACCCGGGACCTTTCAGTCCGCAGACCGACGCTCTACCACTGAGCCAAACCGGTTTCGGCTATAGCAAGCTATTTTTTTTTTTTTAAATAATAATTCTTTATTGTTGAAAGTATTACATCTCAAACCCCCCTCCCCCATTAACCCTTGCCAGTCTGCTAACAGGCTATTTTTTTAAATATATATTTTATTGATTTTTTTACAGAGAGGAAGAGAAAGGGATAGAAACATCAAAGAGGGAGAATCATCGATCAGCTGTCTCTTGCACACCCCCTACTGGGAATGTGCCCACAATCAAGGTACATGCCCTTGACCAGAATCGAACCCGGGACCTTTCAGTCCACAGGCCAACACTATCCACTGAGCCAAGCTGGTTTATAATAATATAATTTATAAATAATATAAATTATTTTATATATATATATATATATATATATATATATATATATATATATATATATATATATATAATTTTATTGATTTTTTACAGAGAGGAAGGGAGAGGGATAGAGAGCCAGAAACATTGATGAGAGAGAAACATCAATCAGCTGCCTCCTATACACCCACCACCGGGGATGTGCCCGAAACCAAGGCACCTGCCCCTGACCCGAATCGAACCTGGAACCCCTCAGTCCGCAGGCCAATGCTCCATCCACTGAGCCAAACCGGTTTTGGCCAGGCTAATTTTTTAAGGT